>JAPXFY010000019.1:26596033-26691033 GCA_030674185.1 Monoplex corrugatus
GCCCCAACCCCACGCGGCAGACAAGACTGACCAGTGCAAATACACACAGGACCAGCATAGAAAAACCCTGGCCATCCTCAAGGCCGCGCCTCTAACCAGCCATCCACTGAGCCCACAATTTCTGATGTGATCGGCATGCTTCAGTCAGTGAAGGAAGACATGGATACACTGTTTGATGAACTGGAAGAAGAAGTCCACAATCTGCGAGATGGGTCACTGCCATGCAGGAAGAGCTGAGAGGAATGTGGAAAGAAGTCACGGAGTTAAGCCAACAGAACGAGGACTTGAAAAGGCAGAATGAAGATCTGGTGCAGAAGACAGAGGATCTGGAGAGGAAGACAGACGACCTGGAGGGGAGATCCAAGAGAAATGATGTCGTCTTCTACGGCCTGGCCCGCATGGAGAGAGAGTCAAACGGTGACAGTCAGGGAAGGATTAAGGACCTCATCAGTGACAAGCTGGAGCTCTCCCAGGACGTAGAGTTTGATCGTGTACCATCGCCTCAGCATCAAGCCCGACCCTCCTATAATTGCTAGATGTGTTTAATATAAACACAAGGTTGCTATATTAAAAGCTAAAAACAACTGAAAGGAAACATTTTTTGGCGAGGATTTCTCTGCTCGTGTTAAAGAAATCAGAAGGAGGCTGACTTCACATCTTACATACACACACGCGCACAGCAACGCACACACACACGTACGCGAGCACACACACGCAGCGATATATAAACACAGTATGCCTCTTTATTCATATGAAAAATCTGTTAATCTTTCTTCATTACATAAGTCAGTGTTTAAATTTTAATATTCTGTAGTTTCTTATGTGTCTTCTTACTTGTATAGTTTTAATGTTTGTTGTTATCTTATTGTGTATGTAATTGTGAACATTTTTTATCACCTTTTGCCTTTCTTGTGAAATGTAAATCGCTGGTGAGCATGTTTTTATATGCTATACAAATAAACATTATTATTATTATTATCTTAAAAAGGCTAGATCTGAGGTAAAAGGGCTACAGTCGTATTCAACTATTTGCTTGTGGATGGAAAAAATACACAGTAGACAGTACTGATAAGTTAGTTGAAATCAGACAGGGAATCGGCCGGTCCACCAATTGCCGCAGGAATTTGTCTAGAGGTAGCATATGTGCAAAGGCACCGGTTCTGTTGATCCAGTTTTGTTCAAGTGACACAGAGACAGCACGTGATAGCGCTGTGCGTGAAAATGATGCACGCCCGGTTGGCCAAAGCGTAACTGCTGTGCCACCAGCAAATGTAAACAATGGGTACGTGACAGACTGTGTAGGAAGCTGCCTCTCGGAAATACTGTACATAATTGTTCGCTAGGTGAAAAGGATACAAGTGTTTGTGCCATTCACTGTGTAGTAGTAAATTGTACAGCGCTATCATTTCACCAGATGGCAGATGCACATCAGAAATAGCCAGCAGAATCGGCCAGGCCAAAACAACATTCAAGAAGATGAAAAGCATTCTTACCAACAAAGGTTTATCAATTAACATCAGGAAGAGAGTTCTTGAATGTCATATAGAACCAATACTGTTGTACGGTTGCGAGGCGTGCACAGTCAACAAGCAAAGCCAGAACAAGATTGAGGCAACCGAGACGTGGTTTCTAAGAAGGATGTTGAGAGTTCCATAGACAGCAAAGAAAACAAACGAGACAGTCTTACAAGTAGATCATTCATAAGGAAGATTATGAAAAGGCAGGCAACATTCATAGGCCATTTTATGAGGAAAGGGGAATTGGAACACCTGGTCACAACGGGAAAGCTGGAGGGAAGGAGAGCACCGGGTAGACGGACTTGCAGAGTGGCTGAAGACAAGGAGGATGGAAGACATGCTTGAGGCAACAACAGATAGAAAGAGATGGAAGTCCATAATCGCCAACGCCATGCGGCAAGGCACCTGATGATGATGATGATGATCCACTATGATCAAATCAAAACTTTCTTTTTAAATTGGAATATACATGGTTTGTCTTCAAAATCATGCGATAATGAATTCGTTTCATTTGTCTGTACGTTTGATTTCGTATGTTTAGTTGAAACTTTCATTAAAGATCTTCAGTCAGATGTTTTTTTGGTTATAAGAGTTTTTGTAAGCCAGCTGTAAAACACTACTCGTGGCAGACGTTCTGGCAGAATTCTGTGTTAAGTGACAAATGAGCTTTGCGTGTATGTCAAAATGATGAACGCTGAATCCGATTAATGTATTTTTGTGCATTTGTTATCGACAACCCGTTATTTGGTATGACGAAAACTGTGATGTATATATATATGTGCTTATCTACCACCCCAAAGATCATCATACTATATGCAATTTGATTCGGTAAACGGAATGGATTTATTAGATGATTGTATATGTAATAATTTACTTAATTCTGTCTAGTGATGATATTTAGGTATTGTTATGTGGTGACCTCAGTAGCAGAACTGACAACATTTCTCCAGACTTTCATGAATCCACAGATGTTTCCTGTAATTAATATAACAGTGGTCCTTTGAAAGCTAATAGACAATCTGAAGATACTGAAATGAATAAATGTGTGTGTGTGAAAATGTTGCTTAATCTGTGTAGCGCTTTAAATCTTTGTATTATATAAATGGTATGTGCTATGGCGCTACACGAACATATTGATTTGTTTGCTCAGATTTGTTATGACTGTAATATGTATGTAGCTGATATAATTGAATCGGACCATATGCCTCTAAAACTGTATATTCGTTTTCCCACTGACAACCACAACCTTGTGCAAGAAATATATGTTGATTGCGCTACTTGAAAATTTTGTTTCTGATGAATCATGCATGGATTTATTGGAAAATGCCGTTTGTTTTGATGAAACAAAAGAGCAATAGAATTAGCAATTACTTTGATTGACAGAGATGTAAATGAAGAGTTAAATGTTTTCAATAACTGTATGAAAGATGTGGGCTGAGTGCATGAAGAAACAGATCAATGTTAACATATTGGTATGACATGGAATGTAAAGTTAATAAAAGAAATCGCCGTAAATATTAAAGAAATTTTGTCATACATTATCTCCAGTTGATCGCCATGTTATTTGTAGCGCTAGACGATAGTATAAACATCTTCTAATGAGAAAACAGCTCAATAGTACTATATGCTGAATGAACTAATCACCTCTATGACTAATCGGAAAGATTTCTAGAATTTAATGCGTAAAGTTTCATGGAAAAGAAAACAGTCTGTAATACTGATGTATAAAACTGGTTTCGTCATTTTAAAGAGTTACTCGAAAAAGACATTGATAGTAATGACGCATTTGATAGAAACGAATTTATCGTGTCATCAAAAAGCCAAGATACTGGGATATCTATCTACTGCGATACCTGGGTCCTCACACACACACGAACACGTACCATTCACACTAACACTGCACTGTGTGCCAAGACATGTCACTTTTCTTTCGTTAAAAGAGAGTCTCCCTACAGAACCATTAACTGATAGGACGATTAACGCGATTATCAGTCCATTCCAATGCAGTGATATCCCAGCAGGGAATATAGAGATAACCAAAACAAGATAACCATTAACAAAAAAAACAACAACAACAACAAACAAACAAAAAAACCACCCTAAGGTGCCATTTTCTGTCGCCAAAGGAGATAGTTCTTATTCAGGGAGATAACGCCTTGTTAAGGTGATAATACGCGTTCAACGACAAGTTAGGATGTCAGACTTTCAGCTGGAAGTTTGAATTCGACCATGCCGGATGGATAGAACGATGAACAGTTCCCAATCTTCCAGGTCAACACGTGAGCAGACATACTAGTGCCTGGAACACATTTGTGTATATAAACACACAAAAAAAGAGAAAAAACAACAACAACAACAACAAATACGTACTTGTAAAAGCTGTAAGCAACGTCAGTGTTCGTTGGCTTTATAAGAAAACATGAACACACTGCAAGCACCTTCAATGGCTCAAACCCAAACAGTACTAACTTTAGTCTCTCCCTTCGTTCTATCCCTACCACTATCGCGAAGAGAAGAACCTGTAGGGAAACAGTAGATTCTCCACATCACTTGTACCCCGGAGACACCTACCCTGCGGCACAATTCCATAGTCTTTAAGGACTGAGGCCAACCACCTATTTAGGAAAGATAATGCATACCAGGGATTATTTGCCAGAAGTTATCTACCTTCTCCATTCCTTTTGTGATACTCCATTTCTGGCAGGTAATACTTGACATCAAAAGATAACATACATATTTAGGAGGAAATATCTAAGGAACACATCCTGAGAACTCTGTGGAGAGTCCCATGTCGGGGAAATCAGAAAAAGTGTCACTGAAAAAAATACAAGCTAAGACTTATTTTTCATAAAAAAAAGTAAAGCAAATCGTCACCCGTTGCAACAATCTGTCTTTTCGATAACTTTTGTTGGTAATCATAGCCTTCAAAACAATGTAACATTTCTATGCCCAATAATAAAATCAACAACGGAAATCTTCCCCAGTTCCGAGGGAAATCAACAGATTGACCGACTTGCAAATTTGACAAGACGGGCAAGACACATACCAAAGATCTAACTCGCTGCCTGACAGTTACTTATAAGGAAAAGACCATTAATTTAGGTTTCTGCGCTCCAGATCAGCAAATTAACCAGTCAACTGATTGATCGTCTGACCGACCAAACAGGAAGAGGTGATGAATTTTAATTCCATTCCTAAATTTAGTTTTCTCAAGATGATGATGGAGCGCCCAGACGATTCAACATTAAAAACACCACAAAATCTCATCAAGTGTGCTGTTAAGATTCTACATGACTACCAATATAATACACCAACACACAGCCCTTCTAGTCAACAGACCAACCCAGTCACCACCTATCAATTAGCCATCCAACCAGAAAAGAAAAGAAGCAGTGCGCACGTATGTGTATGTGTGCTCACGCGCGTGTGTGTGGGTGTGTGTATACATGTATGTGTGTGTTTAAATGAGTGACTGAGTGTATACGTTTACGCAGATGTTCGTACATGTGTGTACGCGTTGCTGATATGTGTGTGTGTGTGTGTGTGTGTGTGTGTGTGTGTGTGTGTGTGTGTGTGTGTGTGTGTGTGTGTGTGTGGTGTGTGTGTGTGTGTGTTGTGTGTGTGTGTGTGTGTGTGTGTGTGTGTGTGTGTGTGTGTGTGGTGGTCTTTGATTTAATGTCTATTCACTAAAGTGATTTTAGACACACACACACACACACACACACACAAAAAAAAAAAAAAAGAGAGAGAGAGAGAGAGGATACATGACGAGAAAAGAGGAAACTTGGAAATGGTTAATCTTTAGGAAAAAGAAACGAACCAGAAAAACTATGCCGAAGACGAGAAAGAAAAATTCACAAATGACGTTATCATAATTAATGATTGAAACAGCAAAATTGGCTAACCATAACATTGAACATGAGAAATAACGAAGCGTTAAAGATAATTCGCTATAGGACTTTTTGACAGGCTAACAAAAAATTCATATGTTAAGGATGATGAGGCAAATATGTCAGAAACTGTCTTCGTTGATAGCGTAGGTATATGTCGTTTTACCCGAACGCATGAAAGATGATGACTATGTGTTATCTTCTTTCCACACAGACACACTACATTCTTATTGTATTTTGTTTTGAATGGATCAAGTTTCCACCTATACATAAGGGATTGTATACTTCTGCTGGCAGGAAACTGCTTCGGTGTTTTGCTAATTTCAAAGTTCATGTAACATTTTTTATACTTTTTCTGTTTATCTTGAAACTGCTTCCATACGTAGGTGTCCACTAAGGTATAACACTCATGCAATGAGAGGGAAAGCTGTATATGATTTGAATCTGGTGAGCTCTTTGCACCCCGTTTGGGTGTGTGTTGTGTGTGTGTGTGTGTGTGTGTGTGGTGTGTGTGTGTGTGTGTGTGTGTGTGTGTGTGTGTGTATGTGTGTGGTGTGTGTGTTGTGTGTGTGTGTGTGTGTGTGTGTGTGTGTGTGTGTGTGTGTGTGTGTGTGTGTGAGGTCCAGTGTGACTTTTATGTTATTCAGACAATAAATGGCTTATGATGATGATGGTATGTGTTTTATCTCTGAGTGTGTGTGTGTGTGTGTGTGTGTGTGTGTGTGTGTGTGTGTGTGTGTGTGTGTGTGTGTGTGTGTGTGTGTGTGTGTGAAAACAGAGAGAGAGAGAGTGAGAGTGAGAGAAAGAGAGAGAGTGAGAGAGAGAGACAGAGAGATGAATTCACCGCTTTTGTACTTTCAAAAGGCTTTTCCCCCATCGTTTTGCATTACTGATTAACATGTGGAAGTACATGTTTCACCATAATTTATTTCTATTTTGCTTCTCTAGCAGTGTTGTCAGTTTTCAACGAAACGGTAGGGTTGACATGTATTTGCTGCACGTGTGGCTTCTATCACTCATGCTTTTTTTAAATATTTTTTTTTACGTGTTTATGGCTTTTGTGAGATGAAGCGCTGTACAAGTCATCATCATCATCATCATCATCATCATCATCATCATCATCATCATAACACACCACACATAAATCCATTCAAGAAGTATTTAAAAACTCTTCATCATATAGAAAAACATGCGTCATTTACAGACATGTATTCAAAAATGACGGGTTTTCTTACAGAGGACAGGCAGATGTGTAGCTCATTTTGATGAAACGTCAAACCAAGAGGCGTTTTTTTCCTTTCATTCTCTTTTAATATGATAATGACATTTGAAGTGTTTTTTGAAATCTTTCATTTATGGATATTTCATTCTTCTTTGGAAGCTGATCGATGCCGTGGCTTGCATTTCTTAATCGATGATATCAATTCGTATTTGCCGCACGTGGTCTCGTGTTTGTGTACATGAGTGTTGGTGCTTGAATCTGTTTAACATCATGTATGACTATGTGTATTTGTATGTTTCTCTCTTCATCTGTTCCCATTTGTATGTTTCTCTTTATCTGCTCCCATTTGTATGTTTCTCTCTGTCTGTTCCCATTTGTATGTTTGTCTCTGTCTGTTCCCATTTGTATGTTTCTCTCTGTCTGTTCCCATTTGTATGTTTGTCTCTGTCTGTTCCCATTTGTATGTTTCTCTCTGTCTGTTCCCATTTGTATGTTTCTCTCTGTCTGTTCCCATTTGTATGTTTGTCTCTGTCTGTTCCCATTTGTATGTTTGTCTCTGTCTGTTCCCATTTGTATGTTTCTCTCTGTCTGTTCCCATTTGTATGTTTCTCTCTATCTGCTCCCATTTGTATGTTTGTCTCTGTCTGCTCCCATTTGTATGTTTGTCTCTGTCTGTTCCCATTTGTATGTTTCTCTCTTCTGCTCCCATTTGTATGTTTCTCTCTGTCTGCTCCCATTTGTATGTTTGTCTCTGTCTGTTCCCATTTGTATGTTTGTCTTTGTCTGTTCCCATTTGTATGTTTGTCTCTGTCTGTTCCCATTTGTATGTTTGTCTCTGTCTGTTCCCATTTGTATGTTTGTCTTTGTCTGCTCCCATTTGTATGTTTCTCTCTGTCTGTTCCCATTTGTATGTTTCTCTCTGTCTGTTCCCATTTGTATGTTTGTCTCTGTCTGTTCCCATTGTATGTTTTGTTTCTCTCTGTTCTCTCTGTCTGCTTCCCATTTGTATGTTTGTCTCTGTCTGCTCCCATTTGTATGTTTGTCTCTGTCTGCTCCCATTTGTATGTTTGTCTCTTCTGCTCCCATTTGTATGTTTGTCTCTATCTGCTCCCATTTGTATGTTTGTCTCTATCTGCTCCCATTTGTATGTTTGTCTCTGTCTGCTCCCATTTGTATGTTTGTCTCTGTCTGCTCCCATTTGTATGTTTCGTCTCTGTCTGCTCCCATTTGTATGTTTTCTCTGTCTGCTCCCATTTGTATGTTTGTCTCTGTCTGCTCCCATTTGTATGTTTGTCTCTATCTGCTCCCATTTGTATGTTTTCTCTGTCTGCTCCCATTTGTATGTTTGTCTCTGTCTGCTCCCATTTGTATGTTTTCTCTGTCTGTTCCCATTTGTATGTTTCTCTCTGTCTGCTCCCATTTGTATGTTTCTCTCTGCTCCCATTTGTATGTTTCTCTGTCTGCTCCCATTTGTATGTTTTCCTCTGTCTGCTCCCATTTGTATGTTTCTCTCTATCTGCTCCCATTTGTATGTTTCTCTCTGTCTGCTCCCATTTGTATGTTTGTCTCTCTGTTCCCATTTGTATGTTTGTCTCTATCTAATCCCATTTGTATGTTTGTCTCTATATGTTCCCATTTGTATGTTTGTCTCTATCTGTTCCCATCTGTACGTTTGTCTCTATCTGTTCCCATTTGTATGTTTGTCTCTATCTGTTCCCATTTGCATGTTTGTCTCTATCTGTTCCCATTTGTATGTTTGTCTCTATCTGTTCCCATTTTGTATGTTTGTCTCTATCTGTTCCCATTTGTATGTTTGTCTCTATCTGTTCCCATTTGCATGTTTGTCTCTATCTGTTCCCATTTATATGTTTGTCTCTATCTGTTCCCATTTGTATGTTTGTCTCTATCTGTTCCCATTTGATGTTTGTCTCTGTCTGTTCCCATTTGTATGTTTGTCTCTATCTGTTCCCATTTGTATGTTCTCTCTATGTGTTCCCATTTGTATGTTTGTCTCTATGTGTTCCCATCTGTATGTTTGTCTCTATCTGTTCCCGTTTGTATGTTTGTCTCTATGTGTTCCCATTTGTATGTTCATCTCTATGTGTTCCCATTTGTATGTTTGTCTCTATCTGTTCCCATTTGTATGTTTGTCTCTATCTGCTCCCATTTGCATGTTTGTCTCTATGTGTTCCCATTTGTATGTTTGTCTCTATCTGTTCCCATTTGTATGTTCATCTCTATGTGTTCCCCATTTGTATGTTTGTCTCTATCTGTTCCCATTTGTATGTTTGTCTCTATCTGTTCCCATTTGTATGTTTGCCTCTGTTTCCATCTATATGTTTAGCTCTATCTGTTCCCGTTTGTATGTTTGTCTCTGTTCCCATTTGTATGTCTATATGTTCCCATTTGTATGTTTGTCTCTGTTCCCACTTGTATGTCTATCTGTTCCAATTTGTATGTCTGTCTCTATCGGTTCCCATTTGTATGTTTGTCTCTATCTCTTCTCATTTTTACGTTTCTCTCTGCCTGTTCCCATTTGTATGTTTGTCTCTATCTGTTCCTATTTGTATGTTTGTCTCAATTTGTTTTCATGTATGTGGTTTTGGCTTTTTAAAAATATGTATGAAAAAAGAAAAACAAACAAACCAGCCAACCACTACAACGGATTTTAGATTCCATACTTTCCCAGATAACAACAGCCCATCCTCAGGCCCACAAAGGAGACAGACACACCCTTACGGACATTCACGCTCAATTTGGGCTCGCGCTACCCAGTATATGTACACGGCAACAGAGACAAAGAAAGAGAGATCGGCAACAACACCATTTTACCAATAATCAGCGTCTCACTAGTAACTTGAAGGGAGACAAAGCTATTCGGTCGAAGTCTGAGCCTTCCTTGGATAGATTCTTCTCCCCCACCGTTATTATTGCAGTTATTATTATTATTATATTATATTATATCATATTATTACTATTACTGTTATCATCATCATCATTGTTATTATTAACACGACTGTTAATTGTATCATTATCATTATTGTTTAAAGCCCAACCGACTGCTCAGAACCATATCAGGGCTAAAACCATCTTAGACAAAACACACACATATTAAAAGAAATCGATGACCCTGGAAGAACGGAAACCTGGAAAAGAAAATTAACTACACATATTGCACTCATGCAAAAAGTCGAGCGATATACCTCTGATGTTGGCCATTCCGCCCAATTTATCGTCAGGGGGATCGAGGAAATAAAACACCACCGCCTGAATATAAATATAGAAACATAACTAGGTGCATGAAACAGACATAAAAACTGGTCCATATTACCTAAAATTGCCACTAAGCAGTTCATATTTCCTTAAAGCTAAAAATGCAGTTCATATAAGTATCCAACCGTCAATCCTAATAGGAAGTATGTAAGGCCTTGAAGAAAACATACAGGTTGTAAGGCTGAAAAAAAGAAAAAAAGAAAGCCGTGACAGAAAGTAAAGGAGGAAGTCAGAAACAAAGAGAGTGATAGAAAAGAGGAACTTTCAGCGTTTCTAGAAGGTGATGATATTACACATATTGAAAAAGCCCTCAGCGTCTCCCAAGAGGAGGAGGGGGGTTATCTGCAAGATCTTGAGTGGTGGTCTTGGTGGTTGTATTTCAGACGAGATGACAAATCAAGATCCTGCATGTGCAGCATGCACTCAAGACACGTAAAAGAATCCAAATCAACACGGCCGAATCGTATACATAAATCTACAGAAACGTAACAGAAACACAGGGAAAATAAGGGCAGCCCATACTACTAAAGCTTCTCTCTTAACCACACCTCAGGTCTCACTAATAACCTGCGGAAACAAATCTGTGTTTCTGGCACAACACCACGGAACTCCTTCCCATTATCGTTAAGACAAAGCAAGTTGCCTGCATACTTTCAAAAAGCGCATGAAAACAGGGATCATTCAAAAATATCTCCAAAATACAAAAATCAACGCTCTTGGCTCTTCTAGGTCCAGTGAAATTGCAGTGTGTGTGTGTGTGTGTGTGTGTGTGTGTGTGTGTGTGTGTGTGTGTGTGTGTGTGTGTGTGTTTGTGTGTGTGTGTATGTGTGCGCACGCGCGTGCGTGTGTGTGTGTGTGTGGTGTGTGTGTGTGTGTTGTGTGTGTGTGCATGCATATATGTCTGTATTTTCATGTGTGCATGCTGCTTTGGTATATTGGTGTATATATGTATCCACTGTTTACATGTTAATACTGCATTAATGTACTGACAAGGCAGTATTTATGCCGCACTGATGTATTGGTGTGTGTTCCTCAATGTATTAACATGGCAATGCTTGTGCTGTTTGTAAAGTGCTTGGAGTATTGGATGGCATGGATTGTTTGCACTATATAAATGGAATTATTACCATTGTTATTATCATTACTATTATCAAAGCCAGTGCGCTGGGGACAGCAGCCCTATGTTACCACAGCAAATCCGTAAAGACATACAATAAAAACACCGCATGCCCCAAAGCACATTACAGATCTGTCTCTCCGTATCTCTGGCAGGCAAGAATCGCATTCTCCACCTAACCTTCACATTCCCGTTTCACGCCATTGACCATCGGACCATGGCCAGGGCGACCATCCCCCATTTACTTGTACCTACCTGTGTTACTGGAGAGGTATGTTGGAGTGGGGGTGGGGGAACGTGGGCGGAACCAACAACAGGTGAGGACGGCCTTGTGTTGTTCGGCTTCTGTCTGACCTGATGGACCTCGGGTCACCAGTCATTTAGGGGGATTTGTGTATGTAGGTTAAGTGGTCTACTTCAAGTTTGTGGCTTGTGCGTATTGAATAGCCTTGTCCCAGTATTGACAATCTGAGCAAAGATTTCACCTTTAGGAGTCTGAATATCAAATTCCCAAATACTCTCCGAAATAACACTAAACTAAATATTCAAATTTAGTAAACAACTGAAAAAGAAAACCATACAAACACAAAACAACTTATTTTACAGAAATACTGTTAACTGTTTGAAAGGGTACTATACTAAACACTTGTATACTGGTAGAGACAAAATGGGAAAAAAGTACCTAGTTGAGGCTGACGAAGATATGAACTGACATGTGCAAAATATTTACGCAATGTTCCTGATGCAAGTTCACTGTTTCTGATGTAAGTTCCCAATACAGTGTATTTGTTTCAATACTGTTTGTAAATTGTTCTTGTTGCAAGTCCTTAGTATGTTCTTTTCCTGTGCGTAGTGTTTCTATTCTGTTTGATTTGTTAACTTTCAACCACTTATTCTCTTTCGTATCTTGCACAAAAAGTGTATGTCTGTGTGTAACCTCTCTCTCTCTCTCTCTAGCAAACAAAAATGTGACCAACTCAACAACAAACAAACTGTAGAGATGTGTCGATTGTACTCAGAACAAACTTTTTCATCACGAGTATTTTGATAACAAAAGTCAGACTAAGTCATGTGCACTTTATCATCTGTCGGTAAAAAACTACACAGTAGTCATCATTCCCACATACTGAAAAACAATAAAACAACAGAAACATCCCTCTCCCCAAACACACACACGCGCGCGCGCGCGCGCATGCACACACATACACGCACACACACACACACACGCACGCGCGCACACACACACACATACACACACAAAACTAAACTTCCTCCACTCATCCTCACCCAAAAGAATTCAATGGCAACAATAACTGATATTAAATCACACAATACTACCGCGTTACATTTATATCTAGTTATCATTCATAAGCACGTAATATCATCTTAAAACTCTTTTCCGCACATGTGCGTACTACACATACACACCGACTACACCATAACTTTAACGTAAAAAAGCACACAAAAACGCACGTGCGCGCACACACTGCGCGCACACACATACACAAACACACACAATTTCAGCCACAAATATTACTACCTCTCAGTATATCAATGAAATGTTTAAATGTAAATGAAAGTATGATATAAAATATGCCCGCATTCTACATGAGTGCTAATGGTAAAAGAATCTCAGCAATGACAGGAAAAAAGGGTTCAGTTTAAGGCATGTCTGATCGCAATTAATTATACAATGCAGCAGTCTTATGTGTTGTATATCACAGACGTTGGTACACATATGTGAGCTGTTTAACTGTTTACAGCGCCCATGTCGTACATTTTCTGATCTTAAGGTTTCTTAGTGGAAAAAAAAAGAAAAAAAAAAAAGAAGGAAAGTACAAACAAGATGGTCGAGCTATTCTTACAATCATTTCATTAATACAGAAATCATTACAGAGAATTCCGATTTGTACTTCTATTGTCTTCTGCCCTTGAAGAAGTTTCGTTTGAGTTAAAACGACGCGCATCGAGGGTAACTGCAGACGGTCAAAACAGTGAAAACAGACCAAAAAGTATTGTCCCAAATTACCGAGAAAACGCTGGCCACACGTCTGTCTCATAAAGTGCAGATTTTAGGCACTTTGCTTGGTCCGTGTGACTTTGACCTTGCAGATTTGCCTTCCACACCAATGCTATCGCAACTCCCCTACAGTGCATAGATTTGCCTGAAATTTAGTACACACCCACTCGAAAAGAGCTGCGAAAATTTTGTTCACATATTTTTGTCACAAGTTCAGGCATAGACAGACCTGCAGATAGACACAGGGGGAGAGGACAACACTGGAAGCAGACATACAAACAAAACCAATCAAACGCACATAAAACTAGAGCACGACAACGAGACAGTAGCAGAGAGACAAGAAAAAGGAGAGTTATCAACAAAGAATGCCAAGAACGCAGATGACTAGGACAGACAACTCACCCTTTGTACAGTAACATGATGCTCCACTAGTACACGGTACACCAGCTGCCGCCACCGTTCACTAGTAATCCCAGTAATCCACACCAGCCAACAGACAAAATGGTGTCAGGTGTTTGTACTCCAAGGATTTCAGACGAGTAGAGTTTGGACAGGGGGAAAACCAAGTGAACCTCCTCACGAAGACACTTTTCAATGACACTACAATGGGATACAGAGAAATCAGTCCGCCTGTATTCCAAGAGGTGAACGTAGTTCCAGTGATCTACATCAACCGACCCTCAAAGCGTGTCAGGCACACTACTATATTGCAAAGATCTTTAGACAAGCGAAGAACCGTAGCAACAGTCAAGATGAGTCGCGATTATACTCCAAGAAGAAGAAACGGACTTCCACACTGTTTAAATGCACGCATATATGTACAATAAATAAGACAGAAAGAAAATTAACAAACTTCAGATGTACACTAAATGTTATGACGTGAGAAAAATAAAGCCGACGGCGAAAATAAGCAGTGCACTCCAAGAATTAAATAAAAATATAGTAACAATACGAACGTCAAGAATGAAGGCATGTGAAAAAGAAATAACTGTCCACACAGCACAAATACATTCAATGAACTCCCAGAATAAAGACAACGAAATAGCCTACCAACAACTTACATGTGTCAAGTTTCTAATCCACGAACAGGCGAAAGAAACCGAACAATCTTCTGTACAGATCAAATACATGCAAATACTCCACGAATTAAGGCAGATGGCAGCTGGAGAAAACAGTCCAGATAATTCGCCTATACACTGAAGTGGGGTTGGGGGACAGGGGGGGGGGGGGAAACCCACACACAAACAGAAAACGAATCAATAGTCGCGTATTTAAAAAATTAACAGTGACGAAATCATAACAAAACAGAACCAACCAAACAACCAGTCAAACAGAAAACCCAACAAAAACAGAAATATGTTCAAATTCGACACACATCGAATACAGCCCCCACACAGTTCAAATACATTTTAAATGGCGCTACACCTGTCACAAACGAGGAACGTACCCCAGGACTGATCACAAATAGAAATTAAGCCAGCAGACTATATGATGTACCCCAAGGCGAAAGACTTCTGCACTGCAGAAATAACCATCAGATACTCGTATACATCACTATAGCGATCACTGACGAGTTGCCTGCCCCAAAAATGATCACGAAGTGAACTTAATTCAGTTATCCGGGAGATATATCAGGTAAATTATCCGAATAATTAAGACAGAGAATGACAAAATTAAAACAACAACGAACAAACCTCCACAAAGTACAAAATACCCGTATTAAGACGAGTAAACAAACCAGCCAACCATAAAAAACGGACAACAACAACAATACATACAAAAATCCATCAACAATTATCAAGACGGACTGCGTACGTCCTACAAGAACTGTAACTTGGCAGGTGGTGGAGGAGGCCTGGGACCAGGCGGCGAGTGAATCAACTACACAGTACTTTAATACACTCCAAACGGCACTTTGGCTGTCACAGACGGTCAAGAAGTGACTGTAATCCAAGAAAACTGATACTAGTACTACGAGACCGTCAAGACGATTCATGAGTCACGAATGTACTTCAAAAGTTGACAGCTGTAAGAAAACATTCCTAAGGAAAAAGAATACGCTCTTTGGATTAACTGGCCTTAACCAAAATCTATATCAAAAAAAAGAAAGAAAAAAAAAGTTCACTACACATTGGAAACACTTCTTGAATAGCCCACAACTCTTGCCAATGATGAGTCATTTAATCTAAAAATCAAAAGGTGAGAGGGATGGGGTCTAAACGATCCTAAACCAATGCAAACACTCTAAAAAAAACAACAATCAAATCTCTATCCCTTTTCTTCTGTTCAATTATTGCCGTGACACAGGGTAAAAAGTGAAACAGATCAATATTATATATTCAAGCTACTCGTACTCACTCCAGACATAATCGTCATAACAGCAAATAAAATCAACAAACAACAAACCAACAAACTCCAACCGATTAAACACCATCCCCACAAACTTGACTTTCACTCACTCTTTCATAACACCACAGGCAAAAAAGCCCAACCAAAACAAAGAAAGACACTGAATACTACTTTAGCTCGTAACTCCCCATGGTCGGAAGCTAACGTTATACAAACAAGACGAATAGTTCGTGAGATCTCCCACAATCCAAGATCAGTAATTCACTTTACATTCAGATCCAACGCAGGTGGAATAAATGGCCAACTTATGTATGGTCTCAAAAGCTTTACATCAACACAGTCGGAGCTATGTACATATATACACTGAGAGAACCTGAGTTAAAAAAAAAAAGATTTCACTTTAACAGTTGCCAGTCTGCATGACGCTCGCTCAACTGACAAATGCGAAGGTTTTAAACGACACGCGTAAATATTTTTTATACCCACTGCAACCTCGCAGCATTCACTTGAAAGCAGCAACCTATTTTTTTCATGCATCGTGTGAATGGAGTAACTCGAAAACTGAAAATGGAAGCCGTTCAATCAACACTTATTGTAGTGGGAAAGTTCCATATGTGCTCCATCCAAACAAGTGTCTGGCAGACCACTTCAGCCGGTGCAAAACCATATGCGCTGGCGAGATCCTGAAACCGAATGCAAGGACAGGACCCACGAAATACTAAGGTCACATACAAGCTCACGTAAAAATGGTAAGTAGACAGGCCAGTTTTTATGTTAGAAGATTTGGACTGAATTCGAGATGTCAGATCTTGAGCGAAACATACATACATGGCAAGGAATGAATTTTAGTCTGTAATTCGCGCGCTCACACACCCCCATTTTTACCTTACAACAATCGCTATCACTGATCCATTAATTAATGGACTGGTTCGTGACAGGAACCGAGGAAGTGAGATATCGAGTTCAAACCCAGTGCACAGCAAAAAAACTGGCCTCCTCTCTGCCGATCTCAGCCTGCTTACCATTTTGATGGGGTCGTTTTCGAGTTTCATACTGATCTCTGGTTTTGTGCCGTCCTCGACCATTGAAAGACTATGCCGACGCAAGGTTTATGTTGCTTTCGAGATCCTTAGTAGTACATACATGAGGATCAAGTGCATATATCTTAGGCTATTGAATACTTCTGAAAAATAACCAGATGTCATGATTTTCCTTCCCAACACGGGACCTTCTAAGTTTATGAATCATTTGACCTTCCACCATGACCAACCCATAATGCAATCAAGAGTATGAATACCACAAACATGAAAAAACAATGGAGATCGATTTGGGCACATCATCCGAAGACAGCTGGATAACACTATTCGAACTGCCATTCACTGGACCAAACCAGAAGGAAGACAGAAGAGAGGAAGATCCAAGAACAACTGGCGACGAGTAACAGAAAGATAACTCGAGGTCCTGAAACACAACTATGGCACCAAACAATGGCCGGCCCAGAAAACAGACAACAGAAGAGGATATTCGTTGCTGCCCTACATGCCAGCGCCAAACCTGGGCAGAAAGTAAGTCATGACTTTCTCCTGCAGCCTGTAGTTCACCGCAAGTTTCTTCGTCTTTAACACCAAAACAATGGCGACGAAGGCTATTAAAGACTAAAGACAAAAACACTGAGACGTACGATGGAAGCAGCAAAAACAAAAAAAACCCCACCACACGCACAAAAAACCCTCACATGGAGCATGCGGAAAAAAAGTCATGGACAAACAGACGTGAAAACCTGTCGTTGCTGCCCCACACACCAGCAGGCATAATAGGTAGTACATACCACCACCGCAACGAAAACTCATCCTATGTGTTTCTGTGGAACAAACCACCTTCACTTCAGGGAACATCCATAAACGCCACTATACATCCCGATTGTGGTCAGAAAATGGGTTTGGAAATAAACAGCAATAAAAAAAATCCATTTCATAACGCCTTTTACTCTTTAAAAGCCCTATAGCTCGTTTAAAAAGTTCGAAGCATACACTGTGATCGCTGGTCGTTTGTTACCATAATGACAAATGGGATGAAGCGAACTAATCACGGTCTCTTCAAGATCTGGTGTCTCGAGTTCAACCCCGGTTGGCAACATAAAATCTGGCCATGACCGCTGAACATTTGACGTTTCATACGTCATTTCACCCCATCCTCATCCCCATTTCAAGACCTTATCTGCGCTTATAGTTTTGCTCAGGTTAAAGAAGTCCGCCAAAGAGAGGTGGCAGATTGGATGGAGCGCATATGGAACTGTCCGAGTACGATATTTCTTCTTGAACAAACCTTAACTCAACATACCATGATCAGCTTGAACAAACGATCCCGCGCCCGTCCATTTTTATACAGACGTGACAAACAAGACTCGGCGTTAAAAGAGAATCCTACAGATCACTTCTGTAATCTGTGAGGTTGAACTCCACTCCCACTTACCACTGCGTAAACAAGTTCAAAACAAGTTAATTAAACCTCATCGTGTTTACTGACCACAACCATCACCACCACCACACACACGTCGTTTTGTCTCTTTTTCACGAAACGTGTAATAACACAAACCACCACATTCAGAAGTCACACAGCTAGGGACAACTCAAGACTATGTCTATACTCTGATATCCAGGATAGAGAGTGCACAAAGTTGGGCCAAGTCAAGTGTGAACGCCGACGTCTCATCTCACTGGAGTGGATGGGTGGACCCACGAGAAGCAAGAGGGGAAACAAGCGACCAAAATAATGGCGTACCCGGAACCGCCCTTTCTACGTCTGGCCAGCGGGTGGAGGAAATGCGAGAGACAGGTAGAGCACGGTGTGGATTTGTATAGGTGGTGGCAGAAGCACATTCCTCCCTCGCCTGGCTGAGTTGATACGTCTCTCAACTGCCTGAAATAGGCACCGTCACTATGTGGACGTGGATCATGCATTCCATCTAGTGCAAGCTTTCAGTAACGCTAGCTTCCTAGAAATGTCCTATCAACCTGTCCTTTTACACGGGCAGGCTGGCTCTTTTGTCAGAGCTGTGGAACAAGATCTCGTGTCTCAAGTTCAATCCCATCCCACAGCATAAAAATTAGCTTTTTGTTTACACCCATCTTGAAATAATCCAATCAATACGGTGGAGTCAAGTTCAGTGTTTCAGAAGTCACGCACTCCTTCCATTTCAAGTCCTTGTATGCACAGAGGGTTTTGAGTAGGCTCACACAGTCTGCCGGATAACTGCTGTCAGATTTGAGTGGAGCGCGTATGGAACTGTCCGAGTACGATGAACCCATCCTGAACAACAAACTTCAGATTCCAAGAAAGACAGCAACCACAGCATCTGTAAATTTCAAGCGGTTTTGAACTATCGTTGCCGCTCATTGGATCTCGATCTCTCAGTACATTAGCAATGCCCTATAACAAACACCCCATCTGCTACCTTGCCACAAAGTTATCGTCGTTTAGTCAGATCGGCAGTAGAGACTAATTTTTGTACTAGCGAGTCTTGAACTGAAACTGTTATTTTTGAAGTTCTAAGTTTGTAATCTTTTACAATTTTGTGAATGCCTCGAAACTGTTTGCTGATAACCCGAGACGAGTATAACCGATATGCAGACCATCTGAACACTCTTTAGCGATCGACAAAGACTTTACATGTAACTATAACAACATCAAGATATGAATATCAATAAAAAGAAATTCTTGTATGGCGCTATCTCCTAAGTAATATGGACTCACAAGGCGTAACCTGTTTATGGACTTGCTGCACATTACCCGTAATACATATAGTATTATTGATATCATACACACAAATGCGACACCATGCAAATGGATACTTACTGGGAATAAAAAGACAAACACATACCGATGGTCATACACATATGCGTACATAATTGATCACATTATGCCACATAATTATCATCATCATTACGTGCCCTGCCGCATGGCATTCTATAACCACATAATCAGCAATCAGAAGTGACACTATTTACCAGTTAAGGCGAACTTGACCATTTAGATTTTTTATGTACGTCTTTACACGGTTCTGTCCTTGCCAACACCACTCTCACTTTACAAGAACCTTGTCACTGCGAGAAACTATTTTGTGACGAAACTAGGCGGCGCCGTTTCCACGTATCTTACCGTCTTCGTCAACCAGACAGCATTCACGTCCCCCTGTCAAAGCCTCTGGCTTTTGAATTGCATAAAGGACAAAGACGCTTTGCCGTTCTATCGTTCGAACAGCGGTCTGAAAATTAATCGTTCTGACACTGATCGTTTTGGATCAGACGATAAAACGAACTGCTTTAAGCAGAACCAGCAGCGTTGCCGGCAGTGTATAGTGTACTCAAGCATAACGTGAGCAGTTCCTGTTTCGCCAAATAAATTTTGTCAACAAATGGACGACTAAGGCAACAACACACGCACAAAGAAGAACAAGTAAAAGAAATACAACCATTATGTCTGTGTATTAAATCTCTATCTCTCTATCCATCTACACACACACACACGCACGCGCGCGCGCGCGCGCACACACACACACACACACACACACACATATATATCATCATCATGTGCCCTGCCACATGGCGTTGGCGATCATGTCCCTCCATACGAATCTATCCATAGTCGCTGCAAGTACATCTCACAACCCTCTCGGTCTTCAGCCACCCTGCAAGTCCGTCCAATATTTTCTCTCTGGAACTACCTGGTCCTCTATTTTCCTCCAGCTTTCCTGTTGTGACCAGGTCCTCTAATTTCCCTTGCCTCACAAAATGTCCTATAAACATTGCTTGTCTTTTCCTAATCTTCTTTATTAATTATCTTCTTGTGTCTGCCTCCTTCAAGATTGTCTAGTTTGTTTTCTTTGCTGTCCATGGAACTCTCAATATTCTTCTTAGAAACCACATTTCAACGGCCTCAAGTTTGTTCTGACTTTGCGTGTTGACTGTCCACGCCTCACAACCGTATGACAGTATCGGTTCTATATAACACTCCAAGACAAGAACTCTCTTCCTGATTTTAACTGACAGGCATTTGTTGGTAAGAACACTTTTTATCTTCTTCAAATGCTGTTTTGGCTTGGCCGATTCTGTGGCTATTTCTGATGTGCATCTGCCGTCTGGTGAGATAACCCGTGCCCAGAAATTTAAACTTATCAACCTGTCTAAAAGTTGTATCATTTACTGTTATTTTGCATGAAGGGATTTCTTTTTTTTTTTTTTTTTTTTTTTACTGATTACCTTCAGTCTTCTTGCCATTTAGCTCCAGCGCTGTATTTTTGCTTTCTATTTCTATTATATATTCACAAGGTTTTGTAGGTCTTTTCTTCGTTTGCTGCAATTAGCACGATGTCATTTGCGTAACGAATGTTGTTTATCATTTTTCCTTCCAACTTTTATCCCAGGGCATTCTTCGAGGTTTCTCGTGATAGTTTCGCTATAAAGTGAAAACAAATCTGGTGACAGAATACGACCCTGCCTGACCCCTCTTTTGATATTTTGGAAAGAGATTATATCGTTTTCTATTCTCACTGTTGCTGTTTGTTCCCAATACATATTTCTGATTTTTCTTAGATCTTTTCTATCAATACTGAGCCTTTCTAGTTGGTTGATCAATTCTTTGTGTCTTACCCGATCGAAAGCCTTGGTATAATCAACAAAGCTTAAACATAAATCCTTATTCAACTCAACTGACCTATCTATGGTGGTTCTTAGGATACATATGACACTAATAGTTCCTTTCCCTTTGACAAATCCACACTGTTCTTCTGCTATTTCTCTTTTGATTCTGTTCATTATCCTCATCATGATTACTTTGAATAGGATCTTTGTTACATCACACATCAAGCTGACTGTATGATGGAGTTCGCATTCTATAGCCCCTATTTTCTTTGGAAGTGCAATGAAAATTGATTTTTACATATCTTCCGGGATTTTTCCAGCGTCATAAATTTCATTTAGGAGGGCCGTTATTTTCTCAATACCAAATTCTTCTAGGGTCTAAATCATTTCTGTAGTAATATTGTCTGGTCCTGGGGCATTCCCGGTTAATCTTTTTCAGTGCTATTCTAACTTCATCTTTCATTATGGGTGGTTCTTTCCTATAATGTGTTCTTCGTTTCTGTTGTCGTTAAAAAGGTCTTAAATGTACTCTACCCATCTATTTAATATTTTGTCTTTTTCCATGATAAGCGTACCATCTTTCGGTTTTAAGCAACCAGTTGATGTACATGTCTTTAGGGTCTGTTTTGTGTTGGTCTTCTATATCTTTGTACTTTGTTTCCAGCCAATCTTCCTTAGCTTCACTGCACCTATTCCTGATTTCTTTGTTTATCTTTTTGTAGTCTTTCTCTTTTCCCTTTGCCTTCCTCCGTTCTTCCATCAAGCCTAGAATTTCTTTTGTCATCCAGTTCTTTTCCTTCAACTCTAGGGATTTCTTCACAAGCTTCATTTATGGAGTTTCTCAACTTTGTCCATTGCTCCTCACTATCACCAACGTCCTCCAGAGCAATGAATTTGTTTTGAACATGACGTTAAATTTTTCACGAGTCGCTTCAGCTGTCTTTAAGAGTCCAAGATTTAGTTTGATGTTACTTTTGGTCCGTTTTTTCCCCTTAGTTTCAGCCTAAATCTTCCCATTACAGGATTGTGGTCACTGCTGCAGTCTGCGCCTAGTAGTGTCTTTGCTATCAGTAAAGAATATCTAAATCGTTTATTTATCAGGATGTAATCAATTTGATTTTTTGTACTAATTCCTGGACTCATCCATGTCCATTTTCTTCTGTTAGGCTGCTCAAACCATGAGTTTCCTACTATGAACTCATTCATGTGTCCGTTGAACAAGTTTCTCTTCCCTTTCATAGATATTTTGTGTGTCAAGGCCACGAGGTCCAAATATGTCCTCCACCCTCTCCTGTCCCACTTTAGCATTAAACTCTCCCATTATTACTGTAATATCATGAGATTTGCATAGAGCCTTGGCTGTCTCTAATACTTTATATAAGCTGTCAATTTCTTCTCGAGTACTTGCGGATGTTGGTGCATATGCTTGGATGATATCGATATCAAATGGCTTGCCATCCGATATCAAATGGCTTGCCATCCAAACTAGCAAAACTCGGTCCGACACAGCCCACTATCCCATTGATAGATATTGACTTGTCTCTTTCTCCTCTTTCATGTGTGTTTCCACCAGAATATATTATCGTATGTTTGCCTGATGTTATCATGCCTGTTCCCTTCCATCTCACTTCCCCTCGTTCTAAAATATTGATGTCAAGCCTTTCCATCTCCATCTTGACATTTTCCAATTTTCCCCTCTGCAACAATGTCCTTACATTCCACGTTGCGATTTTGACATTTTTTAATTTGATCGCAGTAGCTTGCTGACGGTCGGGTATCACCTGCACAGCATGACGGTCCCTATCCGGACAAAGGTGCTCCATTGGACCCGCTATTTACGTCGTTTTCCTTTTTCGTATTTTTGTTGGCCATGACAAACTTGGGAGTATACGATGGTGGTTTACACACCACACACACACACACACACACACACACACACACACACACACAATATATATATATATATATATATACAATCACACACACGAATATTCCATATATATCAATAAATAAATGGCGACAACACAATGGCATCCAGGAGTGATGACCTGGATGCGGCCCGGCCCCCTTAGAGTGTCAGGAGAGTGTCATGAGTTAAGGGTTAAGGGCCGAAACACTTTCTTGACGGGGATTTCTCTTCTGAGGACCTTCTGCTATCGGGCTCTCTCCAGCGTTTTTTACTTCTGACACATGGCTAGACCACTGACTGCCGGGAACACTCCGGTGGACGGCCAGGAAAGACCGGGTGACACTGGGAAAGACCAGAGGTGGCGTAGAAAATGGGGGGGGGGGGGGGGGTGAGCACAAAGGTAAACTCCCTGAGTGCTATGATCCTTAAAAGAAAAAAAGATTTATGTGAATACAGCGTGCGTGTGCGTATGTGCGTCTATGTTCTGCGTGTGCATGTGAGTGCGGGGAGAGAGAGAGAGAGAGAGAGAGAGAGAGAGAGAGAGAGAGAGAGAGAGAGAGAGAGAGAGAGAGAGAGAGAGAGAGAGAGAGAGAGAGAGAGAACACAACTGACTGACATTGAAAGGAGTCGCACGAGCACACCTGAACTTAAAGTCTACACATTCATAAACGTACTCGTATGCATCGGGTCTAGTGGCCTGGAGGGGCAAGATTATAAAAGTCCTACTTTTGGAACAGCAAGAATATCATCCGTTCAGTTAATGCAAAACAACCCACGTGTACAGGGGTACGTGTGCTGCATTGAAATGCATTTTCCGGTATTGTATAATGGTGTCGTATTATGTCTCGTCTTGTTTCGTGCGTGCGTAGTTTTACTGTTACTTTATGTTCCGGCGAGTTTCAGTCATCAACCTGTAACAGTTATTTCAAATGATCGAGGTACTTGTAGCCTCGCTTGCTCATAGCTGATAATTATGAGTTATTTCAAATGGTCGATGCACTTGTAGCTCCGTTAGCTCATAGCTAATAATTATTAGTTATTTCAAAAGGTCGATGCACTTGTAGCTCCCTACTCATAAACACGAAGCCATGAATAGTCATCTACTCAAGACTTCTGTTTTATGCCATGGAACAAGTGCAGTTTGAATTCTTCTATATTACTTTCTAGAACCAGTGAGACAATACCGTTTTCCTGTACTTTTCAAGTTCTCCAAATGATTACTTCGTTTTTCCAATAGCTTTTTCCAAGAGTACACAATCCTGCACAAACACTGATCTTTAAGATCACTGGGGAGAAAAGTCAGCGGCAATAGCTAGACAAAGCCTATCTAATTTTTCTTTTTTCTTACTAGCTGTTGAATGATGACTTTGTTATTCTGTAGTCTTTAGGCCATTTTGGGGGGCAATGACCGCACTTAATGACACGATGACAACAGGCACAATCAGATAAACACCACTGCCAACAGCCATATTGTACCATTTGGGGGACAGATAAAAAAAAGAGACGAGAGAAACGGGGAGGGGTTACTGGGACACGAGGGCGGAAAAAACATAAACGAAACGCGACGTGGTCCTGGTTCAAAACTGTGACGTAAAGAGAAACTGACAGGTTAACGCTGACGGGAAAACGTACGTGTGCGCGCGCACTGAGAGAGAGAGAGAGAGAGAGAGAGAGAGAGAGAGAGAGAGAGAGAGAGAGAGAGAGAAAATATCTAATGATTTGGAGGACCTGCCACTTCTCTCTCATTCCAGTCTGTCACTTTCACACCAACCTGACCCCATCGAGTTTTCTCTTTGTGTCTATCAGAGCGCGTTAAGAATAACAATAACAAACGACAATGACAATGATACACATTTTCCAACAGTGAAAATCATAAGCTTGAAGCCATGTTTTACTCTCGTCGTTGCTATCTTATAGGCCTACATATTTGATTCGAACTAAGAAATACTTAAAAAAAATCAATAAATCAATAATATGACATAGTACACAGGATCTGGAAGAGTAAAGCATTTACTGTAGTCTGAGAGTCTCCCCAGACGTAGGATAGAAAATTGTGTGTGTGTGTGTGTGTGTGTGTGTGTTGTGTGTGTGTGTGTGTGTGTGTGTGTGAGAGAGAGAGAAAGAGAGAGAGAGAGAATGACACTTGGTTTATTATGAAAGCCACCGACCATGCACAAACCAGGGAGTGAGGGGATGGGCAAAACTAATAATTTACATATCCCTTTTCATTCATCATCTGTTTTCTCACTGGCACACACGAAAAACTGTTAGATCATCTGGTAGCTTTAAATACCTATTTCTCACCGTTTTCTTTTTCGTTTTTTCCCCCCGCGCTGCGAATCTTGTCCTAAATCTTTGAACCATTACATCTGCTATCTAAAAGTGTTCGATGAACTGTAGTTTTGTAGACTTGTTTCGTTTGTTTCTAGCTTTGCAATACTCTCTTTTATCTAAATATCTTCAGACTTGTTGGTACCGTGAAACAGATTAGGCACGGCAATCGCATGCTCATTTTCAGCGCATTCCCTGTTTGATATGTCGGCTTCAACAGGGCTTCCCTGATTCGTCGGTGGTGTTATGTCCGCTTGAGTTTCTGCACAGGTGGTATATTATGTTCACCAGGTGTTGTCTGTTCAGAATGTACGCGGTATCTGGCATTTCTTGCATCTAGTTCCCGTTGTTGGATTTCACTTTGTTGGTCATTCGTGGTTGTCACACCGAGGAAGCTGCGCCCTCCAAAGGCATCGGGGATATTGTGCTCATATTTCTTTCTGTGGCATGTATACACGACTTGGAGGAAGGGAGCAAGGGAGAGAAGGTGTCGCCTCATCAGTTTGCTGATTTTGTGGGAGACAGTCCGGGACATGGTTATCAGCACCATAGAGACAAGCAACGCCTCGCATTTCGTCTGCAGTTTGCAGTTTTCAAGGGGCCTTTCCTGATGACTGTTGTGGTCATGTTGAAGAACACGATGACCGGTGATGCGCGGGATTGCACAGCCCAACACTGCGGTGGCTGCGTGTGTCTGAAGTGTCACAGTTTCTCTACGAATGAGATGTGTAACTGAATCTTCTTGGACGAAGCCAAGACAGTGAGTGAGTGAGTGAGTGAGAGAGTGAAAGAGAGAGAGAGAGAGAGAGAGAGAGAGAGAGAGAGTTTAGAGTGAGTGAGTAAGAGAGAGAGACAGAGTTTGTATGTGTTGTGTGCGTGCGTGCGTGCGTGTGTGTGTTGTGTCTTGTGTGTTTGTGTGTGTTTGTGTGTTGTTGTGTGTGTGTGTTGTGTGTGTGTGTGTGTGTGTGTGTGTGTGTGTGTGTGTGTGTGTGTGTGTGTGTGTGTGTGTGTGTGTGTGTGTGTGTGTGTGAGTGTGTTGAAAGCATACAATGACCAGGCAGTTGCTTTTTTGTTCTTTAATTTTATCAAATATACGTAATGGATCATATTTCAACCAAACCAAATCACCACCGAACCCCCAACACACAACCACAACACACACACCACACACACACACACACACACACACACAAACCAATGCATGTCTGAGAGATAAGCAGACATGCTAATATGTGAATACAAGGGATGCACCAACATAATTACGTCTCACACGCAGGGGTTGACCCCCAAATAAGTGACTGTATGCTGTGAAATTAGCATAATATGTCCATAGGTGATGCTCACAGTTCACCTCTGATGTAATGAACATAAATGTCTTATAAATTACTTTCGATCCCAAGTTACTGATACTTCTGTGAAAAGATTACATGTAATTAAATTCATACTTCAATCAAATTTTCACGATGACAAAGGGTACAATGACCATGACTGAAACCAGGATAGGGATCACGTTACGTCAGTTGGTAAGAGCGTCATACTGTTAACATGGATGTCGTAGTTTTCCATCTTCCAGAAAAGCCACGTTTTTATGGACTGGTTGGTACTTTTGAAAGAGCCGTAGACTCAAGATCCAGCGTCTAAAATTTAATACCAGCCCGTGTGATAAACTCTTGCCTGTTTTCTGTCCATCTGAATGCTTTTTATCACTGTGGAAATATCAGTTTAATCAGTCTGATACTTAATGGAATTGTCCCAGTGCGATGAATCCATCTGAACCCTTTGACTCCTACACCTGTTGATCGACATCCTGCTTGGGAACCATGTTAGCAAAGAAAAAAAACAACCCTTTGACTCTCTCACCCTAACCACCCCTTCCAGCTGGTGGATAGGGTGAGGGAGTCAAAGGTTAAGAGTTTGCAGTTGGTGAATAGGGAGCGGGAGTCAAAGGGTTAAACAAGCTCGAAACGTGTCTGAAGAGAGGGAAAGAAACAACTGATACAGACCCAGATAATACTTAATAGCCTACATGTATTACACCGAATATTTCAAGCAGCTACTCGTATTACCCTCGTGCCTTGATAACTAATGAATGCAATCAAACATTTAGAGAAGACGCATGAATGAAGACGCAAGAATGAACTTAATATTTCTTAACTATGAAAAAGGAACAGAAAAGCTAACAAAACTACAGATGCTAGAATGAACATTGTTTTTTAAACACAGAAATTATTACTTCTCAAATCTGAAAATAAAATCAAACAGAACGAAATCAAAACACCACAAACATTGCACTCATGAAATGGGATAAACATGAACGCGTCAACACCGTGAGGCATTTCAACTGATCACCACACACACACACACACACGCACCACCACACCACCACGCACACCACACACACACACACACACACACACACACACACACTATTGTTTCTTTCCAGTTGTTAGGCATTTTCCCACTATTCCAGCATGTTTTAAATATGTTATGTAGCAAGATTATAACATTTTCCGGTAAAATTTTCAGCATCTCATTGGAAATTGCATCTAATCCAACTGATGTATTTTTACTTGGAATTGACTGAATGGCATCTTTTAATTCTTGAAGTGTGAGTGATGCATTTATGTAGTGTGTATTGTCAGAGGTAGGATCCTTATATATGTCTTTCTTTTCTTCTCGTTCCCTATAGTTTCTATCAGAGACAGGAAAGAAACAATAGTGGTTCCTGTACTAAAACCAGGCAAATGTAATACTGATTTGAAAGACTACAGGCCAATCGCATTAACATCACACGTATGTAAACTAATGGAGAAAATAATCTTAAAGAGATTGATGAACTATTGTGAAAAGAACAAAGTAATACCAGTAAATCAGGCAGGATTTCGAAAAGGCAGGTCACCAGTAGAAATCCTAACAAAGCTAACCACTAACATAAAACAAGAAGACGTCAATGTGTTTTAGCTACATTTTTTGATATAACTAAAGCATACGATCAAGTGTGGCACTTCCGATTGTTGCTTAAATTTAAAAGTATTGGGCTGACAGGTCACATTTTTGACTATGTTAAGTGTTTCTTAAAAAACAGAGTATTTCAAACGAGAATTGAAAATGTATATTCCACAAAACGAATTCTTCAAATGGGTATCCCTCAGGGATCCGTTACAGCTCCACTTCTTTTCATTATATCAATGCATGACTTATCCAGTAAAATATCTAAGCATGTAGTTTTAGCTCAATATGCTGACGATTTATGCATGTGGATGCAGGTAAATACGAAAAGGAAAACTCCTCTGCGCTGTATTAATTATACACGCAAATGCTACCAATTAGAACTTGATAAAATAGCACGATACATGGTAGTAAATGGGTTGCATCTATCCCTGGAAAAAACAAAAAATAGTTTTATTTAAAAGTGGAGCTAGCCCAGCAAATATTCCCACTTTCAAACTGGGAGATACTCTTCTTCAATTTAACGAGTCGATTAAATTCTTAGAGTTCTCCTTACAGCAAAATTATCTTGGAATCAGCATATTGAATATTTATTAACCAAAGCTCAAAAAAGTTTAAAATTTCTTAAAAATAGTTCGCAAACAGACATGGGGTCAAGATTCTTCAACACTTGTTCATCTTTGTAAATCGCTTGTTAGATCTAAATTAACCTATGCCCAAGAAATCTTTTTCAGTGCACCGAAACATCTCAGAAACAGAAACTGAACTGAGATCAGATACCGACTTTCCAAAAAGAGCTAAATCAATATCTTCACAGGTCACACTTGCAACATACACATCTGACGTCATGAAAGGCTCAGGAATTGATCTAGACGTAGATCCTGTATCTATAAGACCTTCCTTTTCGCCAGTACCCAGTTGGGAATTCCAAAGAGCACGATTTGACGCAAACCAAACTAATTTTAAAAAAGAAGACAATATAAACTTACTGGCAAGTCAGGTTAAATGTCATATAGACGACTTATATTCCGATCACTTGAAAATTTACACTGATGGATCAGTAATTGAAAGAAAAGCAGGCTAAGCATTTTTAATATCTGCTCTCAAAACTGAAAAATCTTTCTATATAGGACTTGATAAATCTGTCTTTACAGCTAAACTCTTTGCAATATTAATGGCTTTAAACTTTATGATTTTATAAGTCTTCCTAGGACAATTTTCAGATACTTTTTTGCGTTGATTCAAAATCAGTACTTCAGGCTCTTAAATTATCAAAATTACAAACAAGAATTGAAATTAGTTTGGAAATTAGTCACGTGATTCATACTTTATCTTTAAGAGGCACTGATATTACTTTCTGATCGATACCTTCTCATAATTCTTTTTGTTATAATGATAAAGTAGACAGGGCTGCCAAACGGGGAGCTAATAACATCACCAGATTCAAACAATATCCAGCTTTCTCTCTCGTTGCACGAGAATTACACTTTAGTAGGCAACTACGTCAGGAAGCAGTTCCAATTAAAACAGAAAAAGTATGATAAATGTCACATGAACTTTGAAGTTAGCAAAATACTTAAGCAGCTTCCTGCCAGCAGAATTATACAATTCCTTATGTACAGATGGAAATTTGATGCATTCAAAACAAAGTACATCAAGAACATAGTGTGTCTGTGTGGAAAGAAGATAACACATAGTCATATTCTTTCTTGAGTTAGGGTAAAACGACATATTCCTACACTATCTATGAGTACTGTTTCTGACATATTTGCCTCATCATCATTACTATATGAATTTTTTGTTAGCCTGTCAAAAAGTCCTATAGCGAATTACCTTTAAAATGTCATTTCACTAGTTCACTGTTATGGTTAGTCAATTCTAAGTTTTATTTTTTATCAATTTCTTCTGGATATTTTTAATTTTGTTAGTTATTTTGTTTAAATCGTTAATTATGGTAACGTTATTTGTTAGTTTTACCTTCCCCTCCTCGAAACAGTTGTTTTCTGGATCATCTTTTCTCAAAACCAAAATTGACAATTTTCAAATATCCTCTCCACTCCTTCTCTATCAGTCCCCCCTTTTTTTTTGTTCGTTTGTTTGTCTAAAATCACTTTAGTGAATAGACATTAAATCAAAGACCAACACACACACACACACATACACATTCATTAATGAATACTTTCTTGTCATCGTCTCTCTTTCTACCTTTGTCAAAGGTGCTGTCACTTGATTTTCTATCTTGTGTCTTATATGGTTGATTTATTAAAGTATTTCTTCTACTAAATTTCCACTTTCAGGCAGACAGAAAGAGTAGCAACGTTAAGTTTGAAAACTGGCTTTTATCTGTTACTTCCATCGTTGGAAAATACAGTATCATTACAGCAGTCATAATAATGTTTCTTGTGAATAAAAAAAGACAGCAACATTTCTTTGCTACTATCCAAGTTGCAAACAGGGGATGGGGCATCATCTTTACAATGCAATGGCTAACTTGTGGCGTATATATAGGATACGTTCAGAGAACATGGAATTTTAAGTATTGACTGCACGCTAGAAGGAAACATGAATTTTTATGTATACTGCACGTACGATGAAAGTCAACAAACGTCTTCATATCGTCAACATCAACTGCATCATCATCATTACCACCATCATCATCACCATCATCATCAGCCACAAAAAGTCAACACTGCATTTATAACAATAATGATAAGCATTAACCCTTTTCACTCTCAACCTACTCACCAGCGTCCTGAAAACCCTCTGACTCCCTCACCCTATCCACCAGCTTCCTGCAAACCCTCTGACTCCCTCACCCTATCCACCAGCTTCCTGCAATCCCTTTGACTTCCTCACCCTATTCACCAGCTTCCTGCAAACCCTCCGACTCCTCCATCCTATCCATCAACTTCCTGCAAACCCTCTTACTCCCTCACCCTGTCCACCAGCTTCCTGCAAACTCTCTTAGTCCCTCACTCTATCCACCAGCTTCCTGCAAACCCCTTTGACTCCCTCACCCTATTCACCAGCTTCCTGCAAACCTCCGACTCCTCCATCCTATCCACCAACTTCCTGCAAACCCTTTGACTCCCTCACTCTATCCACCAACTTCCTGCAAACCCTCTCACTCCCTCACCCTACCACCAGCTTCCTGCAAACCCTCTCAATCCTTCACCCTATCCACCAGCTTCCTGCAAACCCTCTCAATCCTCTCACCCTATTCACCACATTCCCTTTCTTTCTCAATTTTCTTTAATGTAAAGCGCAAGGCGCATTCTTTGACATGGCTTTTTCACACTGTCCAAATAAAATAATTATTATTGTCATCATTATAAAAGAACTGAGTTTTAGCATCTGGTGCATACAGTGCGAAATGAAAAGTGTTGGTTAACACTCATCATTCTGCCAACCACTCAACCAAACAAACGACCAGTAAAAGTGTTGGTTAACACTCATCATTCTGCCAACCACTCAACCAAACAAACGACCAGTCAGTCAACAGCGTAGTTATTACAACGTTCAACACTAAATAAGCAACAAACCTAACCAACCCACACATCGTAATCTTTATTAGATCATATATGAAATTTACTAACCAGTACGGAAACAGGCAACTGTGTATTATCGGATGAACACACACACACACACACACACACACACACACACACACATACAACACACCACACAAACAACACAACACACACACAAACACAACACACAATACAACACACCAATACAATAAAACACAACACAACAACAACAACAACAACAACAAAACAACAAACACAACACACACACACACAACAACAACAACACACACACACACACACACACACACACACAGTTCATAAAAAGAAGCGATAATAACGCTTACTAGTTCTATGATACTGTTAGTTAATCTAGCCAAACAGGTTAGCGTACCCACTGAAAGTACAGTATTTGCATCTTCCCCCTGGGATGGACGTCTGGTTTAACTTCAGTAAAGTCAAAATATTTCATAATCAGAGAGAAGATGAAGGAAGAAGAAAATCAGAAATGTATTCAAAAAGACCAAGGCCCCATTAGAATGGATATAAACACGTCATAAATATTTGGAAACACAAAATAAATCATACAGTCGTTCTTCAACGCATGTTTTGAAAATCATGGAAACAATAATACAATAAAAACACACAAACTGGTTGTAATAGTTACAGATCTGCAGAAACTAGCTTTAGACAATGCAATCTCTCTTCTTTTGAGAACTTGTAGATGTACGTCGCCTGATTTTTAACTGTGCGCTCATTTTTTGGAACGTTGCCCAAGTTTCAACTGTACGCTTCTTTTTTGAAGCCATGAACATTATCAGGCTAAAATCACTTTGATGAGAGAGAGAGAGAGAGAGAGAGAGAGAGAGAGAGAGAGAGAGAGAGAGAGAGAGAGAGAGAGAGAGAGCGAGAGAGAGAGAGAGAGAGACAGACAGACAGACAAGAGACAGAGAGACAGAGACAGAGAGACAGAGACAGAGAATCCCAGTTCACTGATAATGCGTTAGCTCTTAAAAATAATTATGTCAAAGAAAAGACAATATCTCTAAGATTAATGCTATTGCTAGTGCAATTCTACCTGCTGGTATTTGGCATTTTGTTAAGTTGTAAGTGATCTCTTCAAAATGAGAAAGGAAGGAAAATAAAATCTCAAAGCATAGTAACTGTTGCAGATAGCATTGTCAAAAGCATCGCATTTCATTTTTTTTTAGTCTGTGATTAGAACAAAAATACACACAAACGAACACACACATACGCACAATAGCGATTTTACAAGCTGCTGCTCTGCATTCTGAGCATCGCCAGCAAACATCTGGTCATTTTATTAGAGTCTATGTTATCTACGTCTATATGTCGGCAAACTTTTTCAACTGGTGTTTTTCGGTATGCACACGCCGTCTACAGCAAAGCAAAGAAAAACAAAATGTTCACATGATAATTATACTCTCCACTTTTCTACGCCTTTTCAAAAATCGGCATACTTGTGATTTGAAAATCTTACATACTGACGTGATGTTTCTCTAGGTTCGGGGGGGGGGGGGGGGGGGGGGGGACGGGACCAAATCGAGTGAACTCCGTCCACAAAATGCCATGAACTTTTCAGTGGGGCAGGAGAGTGGGCAATGGCCCCCAAACTTGAGTGAAATCTGTTCACAAACTACCGACAATTTTTTTGCAAAACATTTCCACATTTACAGCCCTAATGATACAAAGAATGGACGACATCATTAGTATTCATATATCTGCGACTTAAGCGAATAAATTTGCTGAAATTCACAGATAAACAAGTGAAAAATATTTCACACAATTTGGTCTACGAATGCTATAGTTCGACCTAAATAAGTACACTTTTTTCCTACTTCTCCTCACTACCCCCCCCCCCCCTCCAAAAAACGTGCAAAACTTAAGAGACAAAATGCTACTTAAAGCGTCAAATGTAATTAAATCTCATCTAGTTAAAAGGAAAAAGCAAACAAAACCGCGACAAAGTCGATGTTATATCTATCTTCTTAAAAATCAGAAACTGAAAAAAAAAAAAAAAAAAAAAAAAAAAAAGGAGAAAAAGCCTAATACTGGCGTCAAGTATTACGGCCTGTGAAAACCCAAGCATTGTATAAGCAAAGGAAAGCAAGTGGTTCTGTTATTGCACAGCCAGTTTACGTGACTGCTGCTATCTACCCAAATTGCTGCTTGGGATTTACCATCACTCCTTCCAGCCTTGAAATAGATGTTTTAGAAGTGCTATTTTTACCGTCAAGTATCAGAGCCTACAAGGCCCAAGCGCTGTGCGGGACAAGTGAGAAAAAAGCCTTGTTCTCTCACAAACTACTTTGATCACTACTGTCTACCCAACTGTTCACAGCTTGGGAATTACCATCGCTCCTTTTGCACAGTGGTAGTGGTCCTCACCTCCTGACATCCTTTGTATTTAGTCTTCTCATTGGCTCTTGCACTGTCATGCTCTATAGTACCCCCATGCTGACTGGTTGGCGGGAAAAGAGTACCTCCAAGTTGATTGGATGGTGGAAAACTAGCACCCTCTTGCTGATTGGATAATGAGAAAACAGTACCCCCACGTTGACTGGAAGCCGAGAGAGCAGTATCTCCAGGCTGATGATTATACAGAAGATTTGTGTGTCTGTAGTTATTATTAAAGTTTTCTCTGTCAGACCGTTGATATGGGGGAAATTTCTGGAAGGAACGTGAGTGCTGTGCCTGCTGGTCGATCGTCAAGACATCAGACACTGAATTCTTTGGGCCTGAGTTGATATTTAGCTGCCGAACATCTCCTGGATCTGGCGGAGACCTCTCAACCACATACGCCAGTAAATTATGGTTGGAATTCTGACTGGACAGTGATACAACACCTGGCTGTTGATTGGTTGTGATACTCTGCGAGTGCTGGGTAACAGAGATGTTTTGCAAATGCTGATTGGTTGCGGAAGCTAACCTGGACTGCTGATTGGATGCTTGTGATTGATGTGTTGTCTGACTGGCTTTTTTCGTGTTTGAGGAAACAGCAGTGTTGGAGTTAGCCATGTCTTGTATCCCTCCCATTATTTCCCTGCTAATCTCTACGTTAAGGCTTCTAAATATCTCTAGCAGATCGTTTTTTTCTGAAACAAGAACAACAGATCAAATTCTTAAACACTCTGAAATATCATTAAAAAGACAACAAGCAAAACAGAAACATGGATACATCTGTTTAGGCTGAACCGTCAAATCGAACAAAAAATAAACTCTTCATTTGCCTGATGCACTTCGAATCAAATCAATTCAATTCATGTTGCTTAGAGCCCAGCCGACAGCCAAGTTGCTTGATACACTGTTGTTCACAGACATCCTGATCAGTGTATGTTAGTCTTATACGGTTCTCATATTCATTACACACACAGCGACTACCACTCTCGTCAACTTCAGATTTGCCTGCTACACTGTTGTTCAGGTACCACTTTCGTCAACAATCAAACCAACAAAAGTGAAGCTAAGCTGAATGGTATTGCGGCAGACCCCTGCCTTGTGGTCCAGTAGCACAGCTTCAAGTGTGACTCATGAAACTTTGTACGTGCAGCCTCCAGTCCATCCGGCTCTGAGAGGCTAACCCGATCAGGTTGTGGAAAGTAAAACAGTGAAGGAGAGCCCTACAAATTGTATTTTGAGTAATCATTTGTCAAGCTGAGGAAGGTAAAGCAGAAAAGGAGAGGCGTGAACCCACCCTCAAAAAGGTGTATGAGAACAGTAAGACCTCTGCCACTTAAAATTCCCTGCTGAGTCAGAGTTATGACACCCTTTAAGAATCTTGATTATGAACATATTTTTACATCAAAATCAAAGCCGCCACTGTGGACATTTTTCAAACCTTAAATCACCACTTTTCTCAAATTTCCCACGACATTTCTCGTTAAGTAGATGATTTTTCAAACCTTAAATCACCACTTTTCTCAAATTTCCCACAACATTTCTCGTTAAGTAGATGGTTTCCTGTTATCAAAGTGCAGAAAGTCACAAAAACAGAAAGCTTGAGTTGAAAATCATTCAAATCGATGTAAGAGTGCAGACGACACAAAATGTTTATGATGAGAGAAACACCAAATGAACAGTTACATAACAGTACTCACCCTGCATTAGACACCCTGGTCTGACCTCGCTTGGCGGCAATGATTTCATCCACTATGTTCTGGGCCTGCACAACGCATAAAAACATTAATATACTTAGGCTGAATTAATCGGAATGTCAGCATGCAGGTGAACAGAACACAATATTTCAATGTTCCAATCGAAAATCCAACAGTGGCAATATATAACACTAAGCAGAAATAATTCATAACAGTGCAACAGCAAAAAATGGTACCTCTGAAGTTGTCTTTCGATATGATATTCAAATATTCAAAATATTCAATATAGACACTTTGAAAATATAAATTTGACTACTTTCAACCTATCTTTTCCTCTCCAGAAATGAAGTTATACAATAACACACACACACACACACACACACACACACACACATTCCTGACTATTTCAAATTAATTTGTTTCCTCGACGAATAGGATAATTTCAGAGCTTCATCCCCCTCCCCCAAAAAAACAACAACAACCACACAAACAAACAAAAACCAACCAAACAAAAAATATCTACAACAGAACTACACAAAACAAACGCAAACAAACGAACGATCAAGATGACATTAAAAATAAAAACCGTCTCGATAAAGAGCAGTCCTTTTCCAGCCATGAACATTCAAAGCTGAGTGAAAAGGGCAAGAAACTGAATAAGGGAAATAATCTGATGAACCAACATGACACTATTCCGTATTTAATCAAATGGTTATTTCCCCTCCAGCTTTTAACCTTTCAAAAATGTGGCGTCGGTCTTGCGCGTGCTCAATTTAATAATGCAATCAAGTCTGTTGAAGAGGAAACGGGCCATATGCCTTCAGGCTAACATGACACTTAGAAAAAATAAATCTGTGGCATATCTATAATGAAGTGAGGTCACGTCTTCCAAATACTGCGCACGAATGCACACCTTACAAAACATTCATATCAGGATGTGTGCCTATATTTTATGTCATGGAGCCTTATTTAACAATGACATACCCGCAAGTTCTTAAAAGAATGACCTAATGTTACAGATACACTGTCATCTCAAACAGCAAATGGAAAGACTTCAGTGCTTTGAGGCAATGAAAATAGTACAATAAAGACAGCACAATATGGTCAAAGAGGAAAAACTAGTTTAAACGATAGGGTGAGAACATTTTGAATGACATTAGATGCAAATCTATGAATGGTCATTATTGTTAGTACCAAAACCACTATTGCCTGGGTGTAACAAGTGGTCATGGCTGACCCATGAGTGACCATTCATGAGATAGCCCATACAATGAGTATCTACATCAATACTCTTACAATATAGTCAAGACCCTCGATATTAAGATGTCCGCTGTGCAGAAAAGTGCTGACAAATCACGAAATGTACTCAAATTTTCTAAGATTCGCACAAGCTTAATCTTATATGAAGCAGACCTGAACATCTATCGAAGAGATTTGTGAAAGTAAACGAAAACTGGATTCAACATATCACACCAAAACTCAAATAGAAGTTAAAGCAATGGAAGAATGCCGAGCCTTGCTTCCCCAAAAGACCAAACGTTAGTGTGCAAAGATGAGCGTGGCAACAATGAAAAATTTCACGTAAAAAAAATAGCTGGAAACTCTTTCATAGTCAGAGCACAGACTTATTCTCCAAGCCCTGCCATTTGTGACTCTTCTCTCTCACTCTCATACTCTTGCCTCAGTCCCATGACTCAAATATATTAAAAATAAAAACAAAAAACAAAAAAACAGCATTTTCAACGATTCTGAATCGTGTTCACAAACACTGACACACACATGTGCAGAGGCACACATACGCACATAGAGATGAGATGGGTAAACAAAGACAGAAAGACAAGCACGTACACATTAACACAAAAGGCACACACACATACACACAAGCACAGGCATGTGGGGAGAAATGATGAGAGACAAAAGACTGGGATTAATATGGAGAAATGAAGAGAGAAACGCACAAACATACACACACTAGGAGAAATACAAACAAGAGAGCTGTTCAACTGAAAGAAAGAGAGAGACTACACACACACACAGTATCCCCCCCCCCCCCCCCCCAAGGCCTTCACACACTAAAAGACGGCCCCAAACACACAAAGTAACGTACAGGCGTGCGAACACTCTGGAAGATATGCATGTCAGCCTGAGCATCCTTCTTGTTGCCGTCGTCCATGACGGTGAAGAGCTACGAGGTTGTTGTAGATTTCACGCCGGTCATTTTTAAAGATGGCTGTGGGCTCCTGGATACTCTGCACTGGGAACCTCTCAAGCTCCTCCTGTGTGGAACAGCAACATTTTCCTTATTTAGTATTTACTCCCCCCCCCCCCCCCCCCTTAATTTCACAGTGGAGTCACTATGGCAAACTAGGTCTACTCTCCCAGGAGAAAGCGCCTTGCTGCAAAGCAGCGCCATTCGTTTATTATCTTTTCCCTGCATGTGCACATTGTGTCTATGAAAGCGGATTTTTTTTTTCAACAAAATTTTGCCAGGAGCAACACCTTTGTTGCTGTGGGATCTTAAACATACATTTAGTGTGTGCTGCACACCGAATCTTGGTATATCATCTCATACTAGAGACTTGCACCTACACCACCACTTAAGATATAGTGGAGGAGGTGGGGGAGATTTTCCGTCCAATCCAAGATTTGAACTCGAGTTTCTTGCATCCTAAGCCCGTGGTTTAATCACCAGGCTACACACTCCACACATTGTGATAATTGTTGTTATAATAAAAACAATGATGAAGCATTTTTAGAGTGCACAGCTGATCATATCAAAGCTCAGTGCACCATACAAATCGCATTTATAGACATGCACCAACATTCACAAAAACATATCTATCGTACGGGCACATCTTTTTATATGTACACATGCACGCACGCATACACACCCCCACACACGCACACACACCTCCGGCCGTCTAAATTTAACCACATACGCGAATAGACGTTAAGAGTAACAAATTCTCTGCTAAAAAAAGATTGGAAAAAAAATACTAATGTCCACACACGTTCCACTGCGATACAATCATACATCATATATCCGATGAATCAGACGGGCCTGGCTGGATGAGTGGGAGGTCCAGGGCTGAAGACATAATAAATTAAACTTTTGACACAGTAACACTCCTTACCTGCAGTCGTTAGCGGTATCTTCTCTTCTGGGGCAACTAGTGGAAAAGGGCAAGAATCTTATCTTTGGTAGAACAGTAAATCAGGGTTAGAAGGGGAGGGGGATTTAAACTGGTGCGAGGGTTGCAAAGGGGGGGGGGGGGGGGGCAGATGGATAGAGAGAAGGAAAGAAGATAATGAAGGAAAGAAGATAATGAATGGATGGCAGGAGGTGTTTGATGAAAAAATATCAAAGTATACAACTTGTGCACGCATATACACGTATTCTCTCCTCTTGCGGGCGCGGCGCGCGCGCACACACACACACACACTCCCCCTCTTCCTCACCACACATGTACACTATATCCTCTCCCAAACCCCAAACCCCCAAATATAAGCGCGCGCACCCCCCTCCTCCCACACACGTGCTCCTCACCCACACCCAAACACACTTTCCCACCCACACGCTTCCCATCCCACCCACACACACGCACTCTGTCATTTACAACAATAAGGTTGCGACCGACAGAAAACCATACTGGCAAATCGCCTTGTTCAAAAGGCCACACACGGCTCGTTACTTGCATGCTCCTACTGATGCAAACACACCGACAAGATGAAACTGGTGGAAAATAAAACACTGACAGGCTGAGACAGGTATAAAAACACTGACAGGCTGAGACAGGTATAAAAACACTGACAGGCTGAGACAGGTATAAAAACACTGACAGGCTGAGACAGGTATAAAAACACTGACAGGCTGAGACAGGTATAAAAACACTGACAGGCGGAGACAGGTATAAAATACTGACAGGCGGAGACAGGTATATTGTCTTATTAACGAGCAAATGAGAGTTTTTGATGTGGAATTTCACATGATACATACACCAGGACAAGTAAATTGTCTCCTTAAAGGGCAAAGGGTGTGTATTTCGTTGAAATCGCTGGTAAACTGTCTTATTAGGGGCAAAGCGGATTTGTTACTGAGAAATTTCACATGGAATGTATACACCCAGAAGGTAAATTGCTTTATTAAAAGGACAGGCGGGGCGTGGACTTCACGACCGTGAGGTGATGTGTCATTTCCTATTGTGTGTGGAACCCTCGCGTAAAGGTTGTGTCAACATGTTGTCGACTTTCTTTAAGAGGGATTCCTCCCACTCGGACAGGTATGTATGCGCTGCATCCAAGTCTTGAAATGGGAGGGGAAGGGATCTATGAAAAACTAAGCTTGGAAGGGATCTATGAAAAACTAAGCTGACACCTCCAGAATGATTGGAGAGAGCATTAATGCAGCCAACAGACTGGGCCAATTTTGATGCTGATTGCCGGGACTTAACTCGGGATAACAAAATTTGAAAACAAATGTATCAACTGAGCCATCCCGTCTGCACTGACAAAAACCCCAAACCAAACCAAAAAGATTTCGCAGGAGTCATGGATTCAATATCTAATATTTATGTTTCAATGCCAGTACACAATGTTTAACTCGTTAAAAAATGTGGGTGGGAGATGGGGGTAGGATGGGGATGGAGCACTGCTTAGTGTTTATCGTGAAGCGCTGTTTGATCCCTGTCATGGAGCACTATTCACTGGTTATCATGCTCAACGGCTATCCTGAAGCATTACTCAATGGCTATCCTGAAACACCGCTCAGTGGCTATCTAAAGCACTGCTCAATGGCTATTCTGAAACACCGCTCACTGACTATCTGAAGCACTGCTCAATGCCTATCCTGAAACACTGCTCACTGCCTATCATAGACCACTGCTCACTGCCATCATGAGCGTGCTCGTTGCCATGCATAGGAGCAATATTCGGTGCTGCATATCACTGGACTAGCATCATGGGCCTGCTCAGGCTTGCTCTGTATCTGTGAGCAATTCGTGCCTATCATGGAGCACTGCTACTGCTGTCTGGAGCACTATTCGTGCCTATCATGGAGCACTGCTGCCTGTCATGGAGCTCTATTCATTGTCTATCATGGAGCACTGCTCATGCCTGTCTGGAGCCTATTCGTTGTCTATCAGGAGCACTGCTCATGCCTGTACTGGAGCAGAATTCGTTGCCTATCATGGAGCACTGCTCACTGCCTGTACTGGAGCACTATTCGTTGCCTATCATGGAGCACTGCTGCCTGTCATGGAGCTCTATTCATTGTCTATCACGGGAGCACTGCTCATTGCCTGTACTGGAGCACTATTCGTTGTCTATCATGGAGCACTGCTGCCTGTCATGGAACTCTATTCATTGTCTATCACGGAGCACTGCTCACTGCCTGTCATGGAGCAGAATTCGTTGCCTATCATGGAGCACTGCTCACTGCCTGTATTGGAGCACTATTCGTTGTCTATCATGGAGCGCTGCTCACTGCCTGTCATGAAGCAACGCTCACTGCCTGTCATGGAGGACTGCTCACTGCCTGTCATGGAGCACTGCTCACTGCCTGTCATGGAGCAGATTCGTTGTCTATCATGGAGCGCTGCTCACTTGCCTGTCATGGAGCAACGCTCACTGTCATGGAGGACTGCTCACTGCCTGTCATGGAGCACTGCTCACTGCCTGTCATGGAGCACTATTCGTTGCCTATAATGGAGCACTGTTCATTGGCTGTCATGGAGCACTAATCACTGCCTGTCATGGAGCTCTGCTCAATTGCTGTCATGGAGCACTGTTCACTGCCTGTCATGGAGCACTAGTTTTTATATATTGCAAAGCGGTAATCATTCTAGTATAAGAAACTCAGTTCTGTGTAAAGAACCTAGCCTCATCCTGCTAGTAAGTGTTTTATTTCAACATCCCCATCCCAACACTACGTTTGGCGTCGGTGAGAGTAGATCAGTTATAAACGAGCAAACAAGCCAGAATACAACTAATCAACCAAGAAGCCAACCACGCGATCAAGCTACCATCCATCCATTCACCATACATCAACATATTTTTCATATTTCAACTTACTCCGGAGTTTTTGTCCAGGATGACGATGAATCTCCGCTCCACCAACACGATGCACCTCATGGTCCATATGCCTGTGGTGTTCTCCATCTGACGGAGCTTTCTCAGTCCGTCCTCCACGTGCATTGTGCCTGCATACACACACACACACACACACACACAACAAAAAAAACAACACAAAAAAAAAACGTTCATCAATCCCATAAATCTGTTTAATTCATATTTAATTCTTTGCCGCTACCTGCATAGCCACACGTTTCCCGTAGAAAAATGATGGAAGCTGGTGTATACAAGAAGCTGATGGATATTGCTGAGGGAGTAACAGTTTGATAATCCCACTTTCTCAGCGGTCAACATAAATAAATCGCACTGACTTACATCTAAATCCTCACTGAATAACAACTACTAGTAACATGAGAAAAGTGGAGGTGCTGTTTAAAAGGTTTCTAATAAACTATACAGGCTGCACATAACCATGAGCTCGTAGGGGAATGAGGATGTAAAGTTAATTCTTCCCCTAAACCTGCATTAAGACAGTGGTGCACTTCTCCACTCTTTTGCTGCTTTATCTTCCCAAACCCAGGATAAGCTCAAAGGACCCCCATTCGCAAATAAGGGTACTGAAGGGCGTAGGCACAGTTTTCTTGTGTCAGACTCGAACTCATGCAGTCTGACAAGAGCTTAACCTTCAGGCCAGCCAGACCTCACACTTGCTCACTGCAGGCTTGCTAATCTTACACGTTTGAGAAACACCTGATTACGACCTGACCGTAACAGCTGTATAATCTGACATCAACATATAACCACTGGGCCCTTCCCCTTCGCGGGCTGGCTGGTTCTTTAGGGCCGTGGACTCAAGATCTCATGTCTTGAGTTCAATCCCACCCATAACATAAAAAGTCGTGTTCAATGCCCATCCTAAAGCTTCAATCATTCTGGTGGTATGTCTCACGTGTCCCGCCCCCCCTCCCCCATTTCAAGACCTGGCTAGCACATAGCGTTTTGCGCAGCCTCGAGGAGTCTTCCAGATAACTGCAGGCAGATTTGAGTGGAGTGCAACAAATCCCTTTTGCACTAGCTCTATACTCGAAGCTCATTTCCTTTGAAGAATTACTAAAATACTATTGTATGTGCAATGTTGTGTTGTATTGTATTGTACAATATATATTGAGTTAGCACATGCGAGTGCGCAGGTGCATGTGTGTGTGCACGCGCACATGTATAATGTGAGAGTGACGAAAAGACAGGGAGGGGCCAGGTATGAGAAACTGTGTATACAAATTACGTGTGCGAGGGAGTGACCTTTTATCACACGCGCAACAGGCATTCCGCGATAAAAGGCGGTCTGTTTTCACTGACACATCATCAGAAGGTCATGACTTTCTAGACAACACACACACACACACACACACACACACACACACACACAGAGTACAGGACGTGGGCAGACAGAGGTAAAGGGGTGGGGGTGGAAGGATCGAGGCACAGGTACGGAGAGTGAGAGACAGAGACATAAGTAATTCGTTCTGCAATGTGTGATTCGACACGGACAGCTCGGAACCGTATAGATCCGTATACATAGTTACTCATACCTGGCCCCTCCCTGCTTTGTGTAATTTATTTTGTCTGTCTGCTTCAGTGTCGTGGAGAGATGGAGCTCGGTCAGCAGCGAGCTGGAAGGTCTGAAAAAGGAGTCGAGCTCTCCATTCACACACTCTATTCACTTCTAACTTGGCTTTATGTAGATCTGACGTGTTTCGTGCGTGTACAGCTTATCAATTAACATCAGGAAGACAGTTCTTGAATGTTATATAGAACCGATAATGTTATACGGTTGTGAGGCGTGGACAGTCGACAAGCAAAGCCAGAACAAGACTGAGGCAGCCGAGATGTGGTTTCTCAGAAGAATGTTGAGAGTTCCATGGACAGCAAAGAAAACAAACGAGACAGTCTTGATGGAGGCAGACACAAGAAGATCATTCATAAGGAAGATTACGAAAAGGCAGGCAACATTTATAGGCCATTTTATGAGGAAAGGGGAATTGGAGCACCTGGTCACGACAGGAAAGCTGGAGGGAAAGAGAGCACCAGGTAGACCCAGGGAGAAGACGGACTTGCAGAGTGGCTGAAGACAAAGAGGGCAGAAGAGGCGCTCGAGGCAACAAAGGATAGAAACAGATGGAAGGCCATGATCGCCAACGCCATGTGGCAAGGCACTTGATGATGATGATGACAACTTCAGTTTCAGTTTCGCAAGATGACGTCTCCACGCTCGGAATGAATTCCATATGCACTAACGTCACAGGTGCCACGTGTATGGTGATCATGACACAAGCCTTAAGCCTGCACACAAACCCATGAGCTGGCCAGGTCCTGAGGCCCTACCTAGACTATATTTTACCTAGTCTATATTTTATACTGGTATTTTATGCGTGTACAGCGATAACAACTACGGGCGCGATACTCAAGAGGGTGACACGTAAGACTTCCAATCGGAAGGTCTGGGTTCGATCCTGCTTGGGCACCTCCCACCTGGCTCGGCTAAGGGTGGAGATTTTTTCATTTCTCCGGTCAACACAGTGCATAATGCCCCCTTTATGTAATATGCAAGTAAAGCATTTTTTTCGCATTTTGATTTTATTTATGGTTTGGGGACTGCACGTTGTTTTTGCCCACACCATGCAGGTGGCATATTGCTACACAGTCTGCATATTCTGTCTTCAGTTGGCGTCTATGCTGGATAATTGCATGTTTCCATAGGCCAACAGATACATGAAGGGGGTTTAAAGCACCGACAGGTTTGCACACACATTGATCTGGCAGATAGGAAAAATCTGCACCCTTTATGCACCAAACAGAAGGCATCCACATCTTCAGATTGGAAATCTAATGTCCCACCCATCAGATACCGCGCCCGTCTTTCCATGTCTCTGATCGCGGACAGTCTTGATGGAGGCTGACACAAGATCATTCATAAGGAAGATTAGGAAAAGACAGGCAACATTTATAGGCCATTTTATGAGGAAAGGGGAATTGGAGCACCTGATCACAACAAGAAAGCTGGAGGGAAAGAGAGCACCAGGTAGACCCAGGGAGAAGATACTAGACGGACTTGAAGACAAAGAGGGAGGAAGAGATGCTTGAGGCAACAAGAAATAGAGACAGATGGAAGTCCATGATCGCCAACGCCATGCGGCAAGGCACCTGATGATGATGATATATATATATATATATATATGTATATATATATATATATTTTTGTGTGTGTGTGTGTGTGTGTGTGTGTGTGTGTGTGTGTGTGTGTGTGTGTGTGTGTGTGTGTGTGTGTGTGTGTGTGTGTGTGTGTGTGTGTGTGTGTGTGTGTGTGTGTGTGTGTGTGTGTGTGTGTGAGGATGTTTTTCTCAAATCCTTGTTTAACCTGTACACTTATCGCTGACAGAGAGCTAACCTAGTTGGTCAGGCTAACTAAGGGTCTTGATTTCGTGCGTACGGAGTTAAGACGATAATTTACAACTAAGGACACAAACCCCAACCAAGCAAAGTAATCTTCATGATGTTGTTTAAAGCCCAGCCACTGCGCAAAGCCACTTCAGGGCTATAACAACCTCAAACAGTACACCAAATCTCACTGGAGCAAATAAATATATGAATAAATAAATCAACAATAAAATGGGGAAAAAAAACAAAAGAAAATTAAGCATATATATCAATGCATTTGTGCACATAATACAAGGATATGCCCCTGGCGTTGACCACTCCATCCAATTTATAACCTGGGAGGTTAAAAACAACAACAAACCTTTGTGCGCGCGCGCGCGCGCTCGCGCACACACACACCACACACACATGTATATAATTATATACACATATAATTATACATACAATATACACGTATGTATATATATATATATATATATATATATATATATATATATATATATATATATATATATATATATATATAATTATATTGTACACATGTGTGTGTGTGGTGTGTGTGTGTGTGTGTGTGTGTGTGTGTGTGTGTGTGTGTAACGGGTCTAAATTAACTAAATTGTTTCTGCACATCACATGTTCTTAGCATCAAATTGCAGTCAATACATGTACAAAATTATCAATTCTAAGAGACAGTATAAGAGACTTTACAGAAACACATACAGGTGAATGGATCAGAAAAGCAGAAGATGTAGAAAGAAATGTCAGAAAGCAAAGGAGCAAGATAGAAATAAAGAGAGTGACAAAAAAAGAGGAAATTTATAACACAATATTTCCAGAAGTTGGGGATAGTATTCATACTGTAAGAACCCCTTGCATTCCCATGAGAGTAAAGTAATCTTTGTGTGAAATATCCACACAACGAAATAAAATAAACAAATCACACGAAATGAAACTTTACTTTCCAAAAGTATAGGTGCCAGTATACATACCATCTCACACATTTGCCATTGCTAAACTACTTTTATTTAAACAAACACACAAACACAAATAACAGAAAACAGACTATAACACAAAGAGTAAGACACTTGACCATGAATATATAAAGGTATACACACATTATATACAGCAACAAGAACAATACACTAGACACAAATCCAATTCCCTCCCTCCAGTTAACAAAACCAGTAACACATACATAAAACACGTCGTTAAATCCACCAGTTAAGCCAAAAACATTTCAATGAAGAAATTCCACAATCATCACTAAACTTTTCACGAGTATGAAAGTTAAACCTGACAGTGCTAAAGGCGCCAGTCCTTCCGTGTCATTTATCATCTCCTTGCTTACTGTACCATTACTTATTTCATTACGTATCATATCATTATTTCAATTATCATTCATTACTTAACTCGCCATATCATTATTCAAATTATCATCTCAGCACTTCTGACTACTTGTTTCATTTCCAAAAAGGCAAACATGGATGCATAAAGGGCAGACAGTATCCATCCTAGCGTTTGTAATTTCCCTACCTTATTGTTGGTGTTCAGCAGTCCAGTAGGCATCAAAAGGTTTGCAAAGGGAAATTCTTTTTCAGAAAAAAGTACAAGTGAATGGAGAAACATACAAACACGACACGACACGACACGACACGACACGACACGACACGACACGACACAACACAACAAAACAAGTATAAAAAAAAAAAAACAAGAAAAAAACCCAAAAAAACAAAATCAAACAAACAAACAACAAAACAAAAAAGAAACGGCTGATACAATACAGGCCTAGAAAATATGACAATTGTTTATAACGGAGAAACATACTCGGGCAGCCACTCAATAGTAGTAGACAGCAAAAATGTACTACGGGCAGACGTATCCAAACAGGTGAACACAACTGTAAAAAAGGGGGACTCTTTCAGCATTAACAGTATCCCCACCTTTTGGAACTTTTGTGCTAGAGACTTCCTCTTTTCTGCCACCCTCTTTTTTTTGCCTTATTCCTTATTCCTTCGCTTTGTCATTTTTTTATTTTCTCATTTTTTGCTTTGCTGGTTCATTCATCTTTAGGTTTTCCATAAAGTTTTACAAACTGACTGTTAGGATTGATAAGTGGTTACAAATAGTAATTGCACGTGAACAGCTTAGTGGCAATTCTAGGTACTACAGGCCAGTTTTATGTATAATTTTATGTACTTGAATATAATTATGCATTTGCATCAAGTTTTTTTAAATCTCACTGATGATAAATTCTGCAGAATGGCCGACGGCATGGGTATGGCCTTAGATTACATGTGTACTTTATTTTCTATTCAAACTTTCCTTCCCTGTGTCATCGATGTGTTTACATGTGTGTTTTGACTAAGATGATTATAGCCCTGATATGGCTCTGAGCAGTCGGCTTGGTTTTAAACATTGATGATAATAATAGAATAATAGTAATAATAGAACAGACGAGGATAACGCATACAGACAGACTTTTTACATCTTGACAATACGTTACTCTACTTGAAAACTGTCTCAAGTTTCCTTCGGCTCCTCAGATTTCAGAGACACAGAGAGACTGGCAACTATGCCATTCGATGATGATCACAGTATACTGTGATCGACACCAACGATCCAAATGCATGTGCGTAAAACCTCAAACACACTGTCACAATGTCGGATTCTGATAAGTGACGGTGCTGCAATCCGTTGTCATCCTTGGATATCCATATTCGGCACCATGACGAATCAGCCAATTATTCTAAAGGGTTAGCTTAGTTTTTTGTAAGTTCCTCCGCATCCCTCCTCCCAATTCAAGACGTTGCCATCGCTTAGAGTGTTGCGCAGGCTCAGTGGGTCTGCTAAATAACTGCCAGCAGATATAGGTGGAGTGCACACGGAAAAGTCCAAGTGCCATGAATCTGTCTTGAACTTAGCTCTCTGCAGCACCATTACAGACGCAAAACAAGCTACTTCTTCTTCGGTATCCGAACTTGATCATACTTTAAACGGAAAGAAAGGTCAAGTGGATCATGTGAAATCATATGGAAGCCATGGACAGCTACATGAATTATGGCCATGACAGAGCCATACAAATCCGGCCAGCAACGGTTTCTGATTTTGATGTATACGTCAAAAGGTTACTTATCCATCCGAGCAAAAAGTTGGATACACAGTGTGCTACAGAACTGATTATTAATCTCCATTTCTATATCTCTGGTCCACTATACAAGTGGTCTATTATCAACGAAGCCTGAAGGACTAGGAGCCGATGACGCACGTTAAACGCTCAGAACTTTTGTCTTTTTTTCCCACCACGCCTCCACCCCCACCCCCCAATTCATTCTGAGCAATGTTTTCTCCTTCTTGGGGGGGGGGGGGGGGGCCACGATGTTTGGCACACAATGTGCAGGCGTTATGCTGTTGCGCGGTCCGCATGTTCCATCTTTGGTGGACGTACATGCTAGTCTTTAAATCAAATGTTTTCATAAGCCTCCGAGAACAGGTATGGCTTACAGGATCCTCAACAAACGTATATGATGTCTTGCGTGCATAAGCACACATACGGGGCTTCAGGGCATTAAAAGTCTGCACATCTATTGACAGGGCAGATCAGCGGCACCCGGGCAGATTGGAAACCAGACCTTCAGACTGCAAGTCCTGCGTCTTGATCACTAGGCTGCTGCAGAGATACAAATCAGTCTTCACATGCCAATTTATCGGGGAAACCCAAGAATCCACCGCACCCCTCTGAGTCCCTGATGGCAATTGATTACGATCGTGTGGACATCTAAGCACTCAACGCGACACTCCATTTTAAACACTCCTTTGGAATTCATCCTGTACCGCATAAGTACTATCTGTTAATATCAGGGCAAATATCTAAAGTTGATTTACTGAAAAACAAACCAACCAAATAAAAAAGAAACAAAGGACAGACAGACACACATACACACAGGCACGCACACACGCACGCACGCACACACACATACACACACAGTCACGCACACACAGAGACACAATCAAGCAATCAATCATTCAAAGGTTTTTTTTCCGAATTCGTGTTGTTCTCAGATTCAACCTTTTCCAAACAGAGTGTCGGACTAAGACATTTGTAAATGTCATTCTATTTTCCTATTAAATCATAGAAAATGGTTCAAAAGTACATTACTGCACAACAAGACAAACTACATTTCCGTGCAAACCAAAATGAGAGAGAGATAGAGAGAGAGAGAGAGAGAGAGAGAGAGAGAGAGAGAGAGAGAGAGAGAGAGAGAGAGAGAGAGAGAGAGAGAGAGAGAGAGAGAGGAGGGACAGACAAACAGACTGAGACTGAAAGAGAGATACAGAGAGCTGCCATATCCCATAACCACCACCAGCACACACACACACACACACACACACACACACACACACACACGCTTGCATGCACACACACATATTCACACACATATGCACTAATCATAATACCTTTTCGTGCCCCGCCAGCGGCAAAGGTAGCCAGATGATCTAACTCGAAGGCTGGCTCTGAACTGTTGAAGTCGGACAGACTGCTTTGGTCTGAAAACACACAAATCGGCATTGTTAGATACAATCAGCAGATCGAAACTGGCATGCATCTATACATACATCACAGAATACACATATGGACTTTGTAAATGCACATAATGTAAAACTTCGAGTTAATATTATCATCATCATCATCATCAGGTGCCCTGCCGTATGGCGTTGGCGACCATGGACTTCCAACCATCTCTATCTCTCGTTGCACCCAGCATCTCCCCCACCCTCTTCATCCCCAGCCACCCTGCAAGTCCGTCCAGCATTCTCTCCCTGGGTCTACCCGGTGCTCTCTTTCCCTCCAGCTTTCCCGTTGTGACCAGGTGCTCCAAATCCCCCTTCCTCATAAAATGGCCTATAAATGTTGCTTGTCTTTTCCTAATCTTCCTTATCAGTGATCGACTTGTGTCTGCCTCCATCAAGACTGTCTCGTTTGTTTTCTTTGCTGTCCATGGTACCCTCAACATTCTTCTGAGAAACCACATCTCGGCTGCCTCAATCCTGCTCTGGCTTTGCTTACTGACTGTCCATGCCTCGCATCCGTACAACAGTATTGGTTCTATATAACACTCAAGGACTCTCTTTCTGATGTTAATTGATAGGCATTTGTTGGTAAGAATGCTTGTCATCTTCTTGAATGCTGTTTTGGCTTGGCCGATTCTGCCAGCTATTTCCGATGTGCATCTGCCGTCTGATGAAATGACCGTTCCCAGGTATTTGAACTTATTAACCTATGTCAAGGTTGTGCCATTTGCTGTTATTTTGCAGGAGGGGATTTCATGTTTTTTACTGATCGAGTATTATACCAATGTTAAAAAGAGTATGCATTATTAAATATATTATTTTAATCTAACTCAAACACAAATCAGATTAAAACAATTAAGAGAGAGAGAGAGAGAGAGAGAGAGAGAGAGAGAGAGAGAGAGAGAGAGAGAGAGAGAGAGAGAGAGAGAGAGAGAGAGAGGACGACAACAACAATAACAATGGTAAGGTTGACAGTAATTATAAAGCAAACGAACTTAACTGTCGTATCTCAATACGTAAAACACGCCTGAAGTACATTCATGATTCATGTGAGGTTGTGACATAAACAAATTAATGTGAGACATAAATCCGTAAAATACAACAAAAAATCAAATGTGTTATTTGTCATATCACTGTCACTATATTATCCAGTAAACGAGAGAAAGAGAGAGAGATTTCTTTGGTTTAATTCAGTTTTACGTCAGCACCACCACAGGTGAAATGGCCGACGGGGATAACTAGCCCAGAGAAATGGTTCATTTTGTTATTTGGGGTTTACCGTTCGTACCCACATAACCGACACGGTAGACGTAGTGCTAAGGTAATCATCGAAACGTTATGGTCAATATGTCTAAAGTAGTTTTCTTTTAAGATAGGCGGTAGGAATGCCACTTTAAAGTAGCACACCCAGGGTTCAAACCCACAACCACAGGCATGTGAATCTGACATTCAATGTCAATATGTGTGTGTGCGTGCGCGCGCGCGCGCGCGTGTGTGAAGAGAGAGAGAGAGAGAGAGAAAGAGAGGTGGTGGTGGTGGTGGGGTGGAGACGGGTGCGGGTAGGGGGTCACAACCAAAATTTCGTTGGGAATGTGTGACAAACCTCGGAAATATGTACAGTGTCTCCTGCAGTCACATGCTCTCCTTGTTGTGTGTGTGTGTGTGTGTGTGTGTGCGTGCGTGCGTGCGTGCGTGCGTGCGTGCGTGCGTGCGTGCGCGCGGCATTAATAAAATTCAGGCAGACGTTAGCACAGGATCTGTTCAGGTTTGTATGAGTCTATATGTATGGCTGCTTATAGTAATATGTTTATTCGCTTATCTTTGCATTTCAGTATATGAAGCATGATGTGTATTTGCTTGTCTTTCGATGGACAAAGTTTGCTCTGTCATTAACCGCTCTTTCTTTCTCTTCAACCTGGAAGAAACATATTTGTCAAAGAAACAGAGAGAGAGGGAGAGAAAAGAGAGAGAGAGAGGGAGAGAAAAGAGAGAGAGAGAGAGAGAGAGAGAGAGAGAAAGAGAGAGAGAGAGAGAGAGAGAGAGAGAAGAGAGAGAGAGAGAGAGAGAGAGAGAGAGAGAGAGGAAAGGACGGCTGCCATAACCATCACTATAACCCAACACACACACACAAGCACGCACGCATACATACAGACATGCACAGTAACAAGCTTTTCATAGTATCTTTTATATGCGTATAGGCTTCATACTTATTCCTAAAAAGTGATTCTTATTCCTTACAATACACAGGCTAGTTGGCTGTCTGGATAGAGCTACAGACTCAAAGATCTCATTTTTGGAGTTCAATCCCATCCTCCAACATTAAAAGTGGTCTGTTCGTTGCCTATCTTAGTGTTCCAATCATTCTGGTAATGTCAACGTTTCAAAGGTCGCATTTACCGGCTCATTTCCAGACTTTGCAAGAGCACAGTTTTGCGAAGGTTAAGGAGTCTGCCGGATAATTACTGGCAGATTTGGGTGGAGCGCATACAGATTTGTCCGAGTGCAAAGCATCCTTCATAAACCAATTTCAAACTCCTTAATTTGTAACAGCTTCTATACTCGAAGGAAAAGAGTCGCAGAATGGTTCAGACTATCGCCTGCTGATAACTCGAGGCTTCAGGTTTGTTTCCCTGTTGAGGCCTCGACTATTCTCCTCAGTTTGACCGGAAAATCGAACTGAACGTCTACTCTTTCGGAAGGGGACGAAAAACGAGCCGGACCCGTATGCCTTCTGGCCTGCGCACGCTGAAGATCCTACGACAGTTGAAAATCGTGAAGAGCAGGGCTTTCACCCGGCTGCCCTGGTATAACAAATTGGAAAAATAGGTTGATTTCTCAAGTTCCTTCCCCTTAAGGCCAATTAGTCTCCCTGCCTTTCTAAAGTCTTGATCAAATAAAGAAAAAAAAAATCTAGGTGACGCTGCTTTGCGGCGACGCGCTCTCAAAGAGAAGAGCAGCCAGAGTGTCACACGGTAAATCCACTGTGACAAAAGAAATGAATATGAATATGAAATATTTATTTGTTTGTATTATGTGAGTTATAAATAAAAGGGTATAAAACGTGTTTAAAAGGTCGAAAAATAACACATAAAACAGGCTGACATTTTTGTTAATTTCCAATGACTGACAGACATGGCTAATGCTTTCATTTTAGCAAGGAATCGGAGTTGGGGGCAAAGGATTAATCCTAATCAATCAGGAAGGCTTTCACTGAAAGCCCTGGAGTCAACAAACACTTAACGCCAAATTGTCAATACTACTTACGAGACTCTGCGATTACTGTTGCCATTTCTTTTCACAACACATCATCGACTCTAGCCTTTTTTGCACTGTTCCGTCTCACTTTTTGTTTCTTATGGGAAGGGGAAGGCGGGCGGAGGACTGGTTCAGATGAAGACGAACACACACACACACACACGCGAAAGGAAGTGAGGTAAAACCTGTTTGTCCAAGGAAGCCCACCTTTGAATATGATGGCTCTGAATTCAAATCACAATTTATGTACCTGTGACCTCATATATCTTCCAATCTCTCTCCAGTGGGAAAGGTCTTTTACATTCCCCTCCAAATCTCCACCCTACTGATGTAGACAGCAACGCAGACCGGCTATTATTTGAACTATCCCCCCCCCCCCCCCCATCACAGATACAGTTTATACTATAAGTATAGACATAAACGGCAACATATACGGGCCTCTTAGAAAACTCATGGTCCATATCGGTATCAGCAAAGATTCCAGCTTATTTTGTCGGACAAACAGTAGAAAAACAAGAAATCCCCTCAAGCAAAATAACTGCATATGGCACAACTTTTGAGACAGGTTGATAAGTTTAAATATCTGGGAACGATCAACTCACTAGCCGGTACATGCGCATTAGAAATAGCCAGCAGAATCGGCCAAGCCAAAATAGCATTCAAGAAGATGAAAAGTGTTCTTACAAAGGAAGAGAAAGCTTGAATGTTATATAGAACCGATATTGTTATACGGTTGTGAGGCGTGGACAGTCAACGCGAAAAGTCAGAACAAAATTTAGGCAACTGAAATGTGGTTTCTAGGAAGAATGCTGAAGGTTCCATGGACAGCAAAGAAAACAAACCAGACAGTTTTGAAGGAGGCAGACACACGAAGATAATAAATAAAGAAGATTAGGAAAAGACAAGCAACATTTACAGGACCTATTATGAGGAAAGAGGAATTAGAACACCTGGTCACAATAGGAAAGCTGGAGGGAAAGAGAATACCAGGTAGACCCTGGGAGAAAATATTGGACGGACTTGCAGGGCGGCTGAAGACAGAGAGGGTGGGAGATGTACTTGCAGCGACAGGGGATAGATTCGTGTGGAGGGCCATGACCGCCAACGACATGCAGCAGGGCACATGATGATGAATAATAACAAAATGAGAATTCTATCTGTATAGCACAATCAGTCCGTGTCAAGGCATGATCTTTGCACTTCATACATTTAAAAAAAAAAAGGATGAGTGGGGTATCATGTCCATACACTAAAGCCGTATGAACATAGTCGGACACATACATTAGTGCAGTTTAACCCTTTGACTCCTGCAGCTTGTCCACCGGCGTCCTGCATTGTCAACCATGCTAGCAAAGCAAAACCTTATCTCTTTGAATCCCTCACCCTATCAGGGTGAGAGAATCAAAGGGTTAAGTTTTTGCAGTTGGTAGATAGGGTGCAGGAGTCAAAGGGTTAAACTAAGCCAGTCGAATACCTCGTACGATGCACTTTAAACATAGCCAATCAGATACACTCATGAATGCAGTTTGAACATAGTATAACAGATTATAATACGAAATCTCGCAGTATACATAGAGAATAGTAGCACCATTTTCAAAACATGATGGAGGAGATAGAATGGGCACATCATCCAGAGAGAACCAGGATAACATCATCCGAACTGCCCTTCACAGGGCACCAGAAAGAAGACGTAAAAGATGACCCAGGAACACTGTCGATAACCGACAGGAAAGCTTAAGACCCTGAAACACATTTGGGTAGTACATAGAGGCTGGTCCAGTACAGGAACAACGGAAGAACTTTCGTTGCTGCCCTGTAAGTCCACAGCATAGTAGGCAGTAAGTAAGTACCGCTAGTGCACAAAGAATGCATAAAAGGAGTTAAGAGAGAGAGAGGGGGGAGAGAGAGAGAGAGAGAGAGAGAGAGAGAGAGAGAGAAGGGGAGAGAGAGAGAAGGGAGAGAGAGAGAGAAGAGGAGAGAGAGAGTATTATAAATGAAATGCAAAATGCCCATGTGGGTGCAAATGTATAAATTCTTGAATGGATAAAGTAGAGAAAATTGTATACAGGAACTTTCAAACAAATATTTATGGCAATTTTCCATTCAGTTATTAAGACATCCGTATCTTGGTGTGAGAACAGACGGGATCAAGATGTAAACTGACTGGACAATAGGGTGGGTTTCATATTTTTGTAATGTAGTTGTCAACGTGAATTAGTCAATGTACAGTTTGATAAATATTGGGGGTGTTCTGCGAAAGATTCAGATGAACGGTTCTCTCTTATGTATGTGATATAATTGTTCTGCTTGTCTTCATAGATAGAAATAATGGAGTTTGCGTTTGTGTGTCAATGTGTTTGTATATATACATATGCATAAAATGAATTTTTAAAATGTTAATTAAAGAAAAAATACATTTAAGGAAATACCGCTGGGGCAAATTACAGACTCTGATGAAAGTATGCTCTTATTTCACAGACCAGATGGGAACTTTCGATTTTCTTCTCTTTCAATCTTGGGCATTAAAGCGATTACTTGTATTGCGTTATTCTATTGAAAGAAATTCTCCACAAATGTGAACTGAAGCTAGCTGAATGACACAATGACATTATTTAGTCGTGTATGATTCTGGGTCTCGTGGCATAGCGAAACGATCATATCAAAGTCATACAGACTTGTTTGTGGCCCTATCCGTGTCTATGGCCTGACCCTCACCCATCCCCCTTTTCCGCCTATAAGCTCACTGGTAGTTCTTTTTGTTTAGAACTCCGTTAATAAAAGAAGTGTACACACTCTTGCTACTGATTTTCCCCGTGAAGTTAATTCATTTTGTCAACAGTGAGGCTAATCCCTTCTCACAATTACTGCCGCCATTTTAAATCTTCTTTCTGAGGTGGTGAGTAAAGTTGTACTGTGGCGATGTGCCGCCCGTCTTTGTAAAGGGAGAGTACAGATCTGTATTTCGCATGGAAAATTCCATGTAACGAAAAGAGTACAATGTAGTAAACTAATACAGCTTTAGTTTCAGTTCCTGTAGACAGTGTCTCTGCGCACGGAATAAATCCCATATGCAATGACGCCACAGGTACCACATGATGGTGAAGATCAGAAACGATCACAAAATAAAACAGTATACAATATCAACAGAAAAACGTGAATACAATATCAATACAATATAACTTACAACACCTGTCGGGCTTTAAGTTAGTCTTCATCATTCTTACAGAGGCCTGCCTGGCAGTCGAGTAGAGGGCTCACCTTCCTGTTTAACTCTAAGGGTTTAAGTCTGCCTCACAAAACTTGGGTATCTGACACTGTTGACGCTGGAGAGGGCGATAAAGTAGTGAGAGAAAGGAGTAGGAACTATCCCCCAAAAAGCTGATGAGAATTATGAGGTGCTTACCAGCTCACTCCCCAACAATCTCAATAGACTTACCTGAGTAGTTAACGCTTTGGTTTTCAGTTCCTTTTAGAAACGATCAATTTGTGATTGATGTTACTTGCTAAACAGAACATAATAGTAACATTTCGACAAACATGTACACATCGGTATCTGCTATTGATTATATGCATGTCCCCATACCTGGAGCTTCATCAAAAGAGTAAAAGAGAGAGAGAGAGAGAGAGGGGGGGGGCGATGGAGGGACGGAGGGAGAAAGAGATGGTTCAAGAGGGATTCATAGCAATTCCATATGCACTCCAACCAAATCTGCCAGCCTTTATCTGGCAATTCCTTGAAATCTCCGCAAAAACCCTGTAAGCTGGTAACGTCTTTAGAAAATGTGACAAAGAGGGGGAAGACAGAAGGGGAAAGGAGGGCAGGGGAGGGGGCAGAGAGAGAGAAGAGAGAGAGAAGAGAGAGAGAGAGAGAGAGAGAGAGAGAGAGAGAGAGAGAGAGAGAGAGAGAGAGAGAGAGAGAGAGAGAGAGAGAGAGAGAGAGAGAGAGGAAGAAGAAAGAGAAGAACAAGAATCGAAAAATCTCATTTATTTCCTCCACACCTCTGCAACACTCCTTCGCCCGTGTTGTGATCCATAATGACTTACGCATTTCTTTGTAAACCGTTTCCTGTTCAAAAAGAAATGCACTTCGCGACCCTTTTCTGTTTGTAAGACGTTTTATTCCGCACACTTACGTCTTTGGTGCTCATGCTGATTGACAGTATGGATGTGTGGGAACTGGGGACGGGTGGGGTAGAGAGAAATTGAGACTGTGCGTGCGTGCGTACGTGTATGCGTGCTTGCATGCTTGTGTTTGTGTGTGTGTGGTGTGTGTTTAAGTGTGAGTGTGCGCGTTGGTGTGACGGAGTATGGCTGTGGTGGTTGTGGCAGTGTGTGTGTGTGTGTGGTGTGTTGTGTGTGTGTGTGTTGTGTGTGTGGGGTGTGGTGTGTGTGTGTGTGTGTGTGTGGTGGGAGGAGGGTATGAAGTGATGTTTGTACGATGCATGTGTGTGCGTGCGCGCATGCCAGGTGGTGTGACAGATAGTGGCTGCGGTGGTGGTGGCAGTGTGTGTGTGTGTGTGTGTGTGTGTGTGTGTGTGTGTGTGTGTGTGTGTGTGTGAGGAGAGAGAGAGAGAGAGAGAGAGTGTGTGTGTGTGTGTGCGCGCGCGTGCATGTGTGTACGCATCGTGCGTGCGTATGTATAAGTGTGAATGTTCCTTTGATAGATAATTAAAACGGGAGGTTATGTTCTTATACTCCGAAGTGACTTGTGCGTGTGTTACTGACAGAACTAAAAACGCTGAGTCTCCTTCACCCGTTAAAATGAAAGCGGCTTTACATATTTCTTTTACATTGTTTTTCTTTGTAAATATATGGATGCTAGGAATACCAGCAGCAGATTGTACGGACGTGACAATCTAGATATCTCGGTGAACTCCTGGATTCTTGGCCAAGATACAAATCACCTTATGCATCTTTATGCGTCGTTTTAGGCAGTCTTAACCAGACTCCCGCACCCCAACCACCAACTGCAAAAACTTAACCCTTTGATTCCCTCACCCTGTCCACCAGCTTCCTGCACCAACCTGCAGGAAGCTGGTGGACAGGGTGCGGGAGTCGAAGGGTTAAGTCAAAGGGACCGTCGAGTTAACGTAAATCAGATTTATCAAAAGAACTTGAGTCTGGAGTTTGTTCCACGAAGGATTCATCGAGCTCGAAAAATTCGATATGTGTTCCGTCAAAATCGGCCAGCAGTTATCTGGTACTTCTTGGGCGCCTGACGAAAACTCCGATATGGGAAAAGGAACTGGACCTATGAAACACTGACATCTATCACAGAAAAGCAACCAGTTCTGAAGACACTCCAGCTGCCTTCCGGATTCATCCATCTCCTGCTGCCAGGACTTCAGTGTGATCGGTGTGAGGGTTGGAGTTATCTACTGGCGCCCCTGCTCGCCCAGACACACCTGTCATTCGATTATGTGACCTTCTGAACAAAATGGGCACCACCCATACCCGCAGCTTCCCTCTGGGATTGCCAGCTGAAACTTCTCACTGCATTTGAATTTCATTTATTCATATTGTTTATCTGATTTACCAACAAGTGGTCTGCTTCTAGACAGTCTTTGTCAAATTACATACAGTTGTAATATAGCTGTGTGTACCTACTCATCTCACCGTCTCTCACTCCTTGTCGTACATAAAATAAAGTATTATACAATGCATCGCCAATTTCGAACAAGATCAAAAATTATATCAACAACACATTTCTTATGTGATAAATCACCAGAATTACTGAAGCACGAGGATGGGCAGCAAACAAGCCAACTTTTATGTTGCGGGATGTGACTTCACTCGAGACAGGAGATCTTGAGTTCACGCTCTACCAAAAGAGCCAGCCAGCATGAATAACACATCGTCCCTGGATTTTCTAAAACCTGTGGCCCACCCTTTAACTGAACCCACAACCTCTGTGTTATCAGCATCAAGTTCTAACCAACTAAGCTGACGTCAAAGAAGATGGAAACACCACCACCACCAAGTGAAACGACGAAACAAGACAAGCGCGACAGAGCAACAACTAAACTTTACTTTGGTACTCCTACCAAAGACACCTAGGTGCCAAATCAGAAAGAGATGAACGATGAAAAGAGACCTAAGAACCTCTGACTTAAATGATTCAATAAAGATAGAAGCCACGAAGCAACATTTAACCTTTGCTGTCACGCGCCCTATCAAAGAAAAGATAAGTGAAGCCCCAAGTCAACGGTCCACGTCTCACAAACTAACTAAATACAGAGATACTGACTTCCGATCTCGGCATGATCTACGTGGACAGAGCATCTCCTATGTTACTCTGTAACGTTAAAACGTATAATAGATAACCAAATATACCACTCTGTTTTAAACTGTTCACATAACACTAAAAAGGAGTTGGACAAGCCTGGTACACACAAAGTCAACCCCTTTCAGGGATAAGCCAACCTTTTTCAATGGCATAATTTTTCTGGTTCTTATCTTACAAGACTTTGATCGACGGCAGAACCCAAGCAACCGTGCAAACTATATTCCGGTAGGTCACCCCCTCACACCACCATGACAAACAAAGCAATGTCGTGGAGGAGGAGGGAGTGTAAGATTGTGCCTAGTCTGTGGCTAGACCGTCTGGTATTTCAGGCTCAAGCTAAACTATATGAAACGTGGGAAAATAGGAAAAGCAGCTAGACAGATTAAGTGTATCATCAAGACTCATCGAGCAGAACTATACACACACACACATAATATAAATATATATATATATGTAATATATATATATATATGTGTGTATATATATATATATATATATGTGTGTGTATATATATATATATATATATATATATATATATATAAATAATAATATATAATATAAGAATATAAAAAAGCTGCAATAGCAGCTCAAGAAGAATAACTAAAGGTATTGACTACTCTGTACCATTCTTGTTTAGCTAAAGCCCATATCTCTGGTTATTTTTCACAGCACCTGTGCCATTTTTATATAACTCATGCCAATGTCCCTAGTTATTCACAACGTTCCGTGCCATTCTTGTATGACTCAAGCCCATATCCCTTCTTATTCTTGATAGCATTTTGTGCCATTTTTGTCCGATTCAAGCCCATATCCCTTGTTATTCTACACAGCTTTCCGTGCCAATTTTGTACGACTCAAGCCCATATCCTTTTGTTATTCTGCACAGCTTTCTGCGCCAATTTTGTATGACTCAAGCCCATATCCTTTGTTATTCTTCACAGCTTTCTGCGCCAATTTTGTATGACTCAAGCCCATACCCTTTGTTATTCTTCACAGCTTTCTGCGCCAATTTTGTATGACTCAAGCCCATATCCCTTGTTATTATGCACAGCTTTCTGCGCCAATTTTGTATGACTCAAGCTGTCAAGCTCGCTAAGGCTTGAACTAGAGTAGAAAGACAGAGAACAGACCTATCAGCACAAGCACACCTGTTCACTCACTAAATGAGAAAAATACTAGGACAAAGTACAGTTACACAAATTTTATTACTGACAAACAAGACAATATGACGCATCATTCGCACAGATCACAAACGTAAATATAGCATTGCCAGAGGTAGTAGGGCCTACCCCAAAACCAACATTACATTTCAAACCATCAAAAACACCCAAATTCACTTATATTATTATCAAACGCACACACTGACCGAAAATAAACGTCAGCAATGCATTCATAAGTTCAAGGGGGGTTTGCGCATGCGCGATAGTGGACGTGTTTTCTCAGCACTGTGAATGTTCTACATGGAAAAACTTCGTTTTTTGCTAGTAACTTTGCTCAAATCTTCGGATTTGTGTATAGAAATTGTGGTATATATATCAGTGCACATGGTCTAATTCATAAATAGATCAAAACAATACTTATAAACTTCTCTATTGCGGTGACTGACTGTGTCGGTGAGTGACAATGTGATTGTGAATACTGTTTGTTTACTTCCGTTCCGGTCATGACTGTTGAGTGTGGCAATGTTTTCATTAAACTTTACGCTGCTTGTTACGGCGGTCACTGTCCTAATTCATAAGACAGTTATGTGTGACACCCACAGAACCTTAGCCCCTGACCAGCTGGACTCTGAATTTTATAGAAAAGACTGTTCCGTTCACTTGGCATCGGGTACAGCATTTTCGTGGACACCCTCGCTCGCACTGGCCGAGCACGTATTGCCCGTCGTCATGTCACAAGACAGAAACTCATACTTTTATATTTGATAGGCATTCTACTGTCCAATTCGTATTCCCCAGAGCCAAACCCTTGTCCAAGTACCAATGGCTCAGGACAACAACAGGATTCCCTCCATCCCGAACCCAACACTCAGTCCCGGTCCAACACCCAAGAGTCCCCGACTGACACTCAATCCCATTCCTCCTGGATATGTGGCACATGCGACCTGGTAGTGAGTTGGGGTGACAGAGGCGTGGCCTGCGAACAGTGTGGACAGTGGTTTCACGGCCATTGCCAAAGTTTCGACACTGTGCACTACCATGCTCTGGGAGAGAGCCCCGACACACCCTGGTATTGCGCTGTCTGCGGTAGTCCTAACAGTAGAACTATCTTCGATCTGCATGGAGTGGACTGAACAGACTCTGCGCTAGAATGGTCCCTGAACAGTTCCTCCTCTATCCCAGATGACCTCCAGTTTAACACCCCCCCCCCCCACACCTCTACTCCTACCCATAGCAGCCAGCAAAATAAATGGAAAGACCGACCCCTACGGGTCTTGACTATAAACTTCCAGTCAGCCAGCGCGAAAAGGGCAGAGACGCCAAACCTGCTGGACAGCTTAAAGCCTGATATCATCATAGGCACAGAAACCTGGCTTGACTCACAAATCGCTGACGCTGAACTTCTTCCTGAATTGTACAAAGTCTACAGGAAAGAGAGATAGATTAGGGGGAGGAGTACTCATAGCAGTCCATAACAACCTTGATAGCTATACAGCTCCTGACCTGGAGGTCAAAGATTGTAAACTGAAATGGGTGAAAGTGAAGTTGAAAGGGCGACGCACTCTTTACGAGTGCGGGTATTACAGGCCTGACGACGCAGATGAACCTAGCCTGAGAAAGCTTGAGATATCACTCCAGAGGGCATCACAGATCAGAAATGCCTACCTACTCATTGGTGGGGACTTCAACTTCCCGAGCTGGGACTGGCAGACAACATCACTGAAGCCTAAATGCTCAACCAGCCAACTCCACAAAGACTTCCTGGACATAATGGTTTGGAACAAATGGTGCTGGAGCCAACAAGGGAAAATAATACCCTGGACCTTATCCTGACCAATGCCCCACAGCTCATTCCAAGGTTGAGGTTGTCCCAGGCCTCTCAGACCACAACATCCCCTTCTGCGAGTTCATTGTCAGCACAATAAAAAAGAAGCAGGTCCCAAGGATTATCCCGATATATGCGAAGGCAGAAAGAAGTTGCGACTGAACTGAGCAAGAAGATGCTGGAAGCACAGGACAGAGCCTCAACAGAAGACCTGTGGACCATGTTCAGGGATACACTAAATGAAGGAATTAAGCATGTCCCACACAAAGCAACCAGAGACAGGTACAGCCAACCCTGGGTTACAGAAGAAATCCGGAGACTCATACACAAGAGAGTATTCAAAAGAATGCGCAAAATCGGGTCTGAGGAACTGAAGGCTGAAATGAAGACTCTCCGACGCTCTGTACAACGGAAGCTGCGCCGATCCTATTGAAAATACCTGAACGGCACCTTTACCGAGAATGAGACACCAGACCAGGCAGCTAAGAACAAGCGCTTTTGGAGCTACATTAAACACCAGAAGTCATCAAACAAGGGTGTCTCTCCCCTCAAGAAGAATGGCCGAATGACATCCAATCCAAAGGAACAGGCAGAGGTCCTCAACCAGCAGTTCCAATCAGTGTTTGGGAATGGAAGACAGTATACTGAGGAGGAGTTTCAGGACAAGACTGGGATGCCCAATACTGACATACCATCGATGAACAACATCACCATCAGTGAAAATGGCGTGAAGTCAATGCTGAAAAATCTAAACCCCCACAAGGCCTGTGGACCCGATGGAATCCGTTCAAGAGTTCTCAAAGAACTGGCAGAGGAGCTCACGCCTGGCCTAACTATACTGTTCCGCTCATCCCTGTCCACAGGTATCGTACCAGCAGACTGGAGGACAGCACATGTAGCACCAATATTCAAGAAGGGAGAACAGTACAACCCAGCCAACTACCGGCCAGTCTCCCTTACCAGCATTGTGTGCAAAATGTTGGAGCACATCATAGTTAGCGCAGTAATGAAACACCTTGAGAGCCACCAGATACTGAGCGACAACCAGCATGGGTTTAGAAAAGGAAGATCATGTGAGACCCAACTCCTTGAGTTCACTGAAGAGCTGACTGCAAACCTGGAAAGAGCAAACAGACCGATGTCCTCATAATGGACTTTTCAAAGGCATTTGACCGGGTCAATCACTCTTTGCTAATGCATAAATTCCAGAGATACGGCATCAGAGGAACTACAGGAGCATGGATCTCCAACTTTCTCAAGGATCGGCAGCAAGCAGTAGTAGTGGGTGGAGACGTCCTCCTCCGCAGTGAGCGTCAAATCTGGTGTACCTCAGGGGTCTGTGCTAGGTCCATGCTTGCTCCTAGTATATATTAACGACCTCCCTGAGAAGCTCTTAGCAAAGGCACGGATGTTCGCCGATGACACAGCAGTATCCAGGATGATAGCCAACAGCCAAGACCAAGAACAGCTCCAAGAAGATCTCCAACGCCTAGCCGATTGGGAGAGGAGCTGGGGTATGGAGTTTCATTCTGCGAAATGCCAAACCCTTCGTGTCACAAGGAGTAGGTCCCCACTTCACTACGACTATTCCCTTTACGGACATACCCTCGACACCGTAACATCTACAAAATACCTTGGTGTCACCGTGGCCAAAGACATGAGTTGGGACGAACACACAAACAACCTGTGTTCCAAAGGAAACAGAATGCTCAAATTCCTCCGACGGAATCTGAAAATCAGCTCCTCAGAGATCAAGGAACGAGCCTACAAAGCGCTAGTTCGCCCCCATCTGGAGTACGCGTCTTCCGTCTGGGACCCCGATACAGAGAAAAACATAACTAAAATAGAAGAGGTTCAAAGACGAGCTGCACACTTCGTGCTCAACAGATATAGGAACACTTCTAGTGTTAGCAGCATGCTGGTCACACTGGGCTGGCCCTCATTGGAGAAACGACGGCAAGTAGCAAGACTATGCTGTTCAAAGTGCACCAAGGCCTTGTTCACTGTCCCAGCCTACAAGCAAAACTAGTCCCTCTACCTGACCGTAAGCGACGTGGCCATGACAGACAGTTCCACTTGATCACATCAAGGACCCAGTATAGAGCTGCTTCATTTCTGCCAAGAACTATCAAGAACTGGAACAGTCTCCAACAAGGAACGAACAATTGAGGCCACAACACTTGACACATTCGTGTCAAGGGCCTCCAAAATCCCAGACTAGACCGACCCCCTTCCCTCCCCCCACTTCCACTCAGAGCCCTGCCCCACCCACCTTGCTGCCCTCTTCACCCACCCCACCCCTCTTGCCCTCTTCACCCCCTTCCCCCTCCTACCTCCTCACCCCACCAACCACATTCCCCCACCCCCCACCCCATCATCATCATGATTAAAACTGAACTCTTAAGACATGTCCACTAATCCAAATTTATCTGCTGCAAACCCCCCCAGTTATAGGCGCCAGAATAATCAAGTTTGATTGTGGGCCCTCAACACTGAAGAAGAAGAACCACATACATAAGTTCTGCTTGCCACAGTCCTTTGCCCCACGTGTGTTGTGACCCTAATGAGGAGGAAAGAATAACCTTCAACACATAGTCTCACCAAGGGTGACAATTACGGTCCATACGAAGTCCCGATGGTTCCCAATTTCTATTGAGTCTCTCGACGCTTGGAATGGCGAAACAGGCGCTGACTGAAACAAACGCTGAAACGAAGCGAAGATCCTCGAAACAGCAGACGTCGAGTCCTGTGAAGGGCGATGCCAAGGAAACGAGCCGAGTCGAACAGCAAGGCTGTAGGCTTGTGGCGTGGAAGTTACACGAATCCTACCGGAAGTCGCTGTCATAGAAGCGCCCACTAGCCGCACCTGCCTCGGACGCTCGTCACGTTACCGCAGCTCGGACACGTACACCTCATCGTAGAGCCAGGACCAACTCAGACGGGAATGACGACTGGTGCAGGACACTGGTGATCTTCTCCCCTCACACTGGCGAAACTAAGGGAACAACCTCCCCTACTGACCCGTAGGTATATAAACAGCTATTATTAGACATGGCAGCAAAACTCATTCACTTGTAAAACATATCGACGAACCAAGATACCAATAACTAACCTAACTGCCCAAACCACACAACTGCAGCAAAGGGGAACAGACGTCGATTTACTCCTGGTTATATTCCTGACAAAGACACAGACACTCTAGACTTCCATATAACAATGTCGAAATATAATTCAAATGACTGTCCTCGACACCCAACCACATACCAACTAAAGCAGAGGGGAACAGACGTCAATTCACTCCTGGTTTCATATCTGACAAACAGACATTCTAGACTTACACAGAACAACGTCGAACTATGATTTCGAATAACTGTCCTCGACACCCAAACTGCATACTGACTGTAGCAGAGGGCAACAGACGTCGATTCATTATTGGTTACATATCTGACAAACATAGACACTCTAGACTTACACAAAACAACGTTAAAATAAGATTTCGAATAACTGTCCTCGACACCCAAACCGCATACCGACTGTAGCAGAGGGGAACAGACGTCGATTCACTCTTGGTTACATATCCAACAAACATAGACCTCTTCCCACTTCTAGGACATAAATCCATCTACAAGTGGAGCCTCTGACCAGAAACTGGCCCTATCCACCCGAACTGCAAACCGTCCGTAGCAGAGGGGCACCAAACACCAACTGACTCCTACATCTTTACAAACACAAAACTCTTCCACTTCTAGGACATAAAGTCCAACTACAAGTGGAATCTCCGACCAGAAACTGGCCCAGACCACACACCCCTAACTGCAAACCGACCATTGCAGAAGGGGGCCAGACACCAACTGGACCCTCTTACACCGAAAAACATTTTTAAGCCAACAAAACAAGCTCATCGAACCACTGCTCACAGAAAACAGCCCAAAAAACACACGCAAAAATCTATACACGCACAGACCCACGTAAACCATATCTTAGGCCACAAACACGGGCCGGCAAAAACATCTGTTCAAAGCCAAAATACAAAATCACGTAAAAACATAAACACAGGCACAGGTAAACTGTAACTGGACAGGTGAGTTTTATCCCAGTTGGCTAAGACTCCACACACACGCTAACCCCACCAAACACCCTTGTCCCCAAACGAGAAGAAAAGGGAGAGAGAGAAAAAATGAACAAAACTGCCGTGACACAAGCCCATATCCCTTGTTATTCTTCACAGCTTTCTGCATTTTGTATGACTCAAGCCCATATCCTTTGTTATTCTGCACAGCTTTCTGCATTTTTAAGACTCAAGCCCATATACCTTGTTATTCTTCACAGCTTTCTGCATTTTTGTACGACTCAAGCCCATATCCTTTGTTATTCTGCACAGCTTTCTGCGCCAATTTTGTGTGACTCAAGCCCATATCCTTTGTTATTCTTCACAGCATTCTGTGCTATTTTATACGACTCAAGCCCATATCCCTTGTTATTCTTCACAGCATTCTGTGCTATTTTATACGACTCAAGCCCATATCCCTTGTTATTCTTCACAGCATTCTGTGCTATTTTATACGACTCAAGCCCATATCCCTTGTTATTCTTCACAGCATTCTGTGCTATTTTATACGACTCAAGCCCATATCCTTGTTATTCTTCACAGCATTCTGTGCTATTTTATACGACTCAAGCCCATATCCCTTGTTATTCTTCACAGCATTCTGTAATTCTCTTGTGGCTCAAGTCCGTATCACTTTTTATTCTTCGTATACGGAAAGGTGAAAAAGAGAAACAGTGATAAGAAATCGACCACGAACATTTTCGACCATTCGAGTGCAACATATTCCATGCTGTGAAAAGACGACGTTTCCCATCCAAATCATCACCTCCTGCACCAGTACCCATCTACACTTACTGGCCTCTTCCATGTAAACGCACCATCGTTTGAACTTCGTGCTTAAAGAACAAAGTCAGTATGATCTGGAATTATTCTTCTCAGATCCAGATGACACTGGACAGTCCTGGAGCTACAAGTGTCAGAAACAGAGGAAAGACAACAATCGAAACATACTATACATACGTCTATAATACATATAATGTACATATTATATACATCTGTCCTCGCGCGTTTTATTTAAGTCCTCGTTAACCCAAACACGGAAAAATGGAAATATGTTGTATTAGCGCTTGTGTTCTGTTAAGCACATTTTTGCTGCACTGTACTCTAGATGAGGCTGAGGCGTCCATAATCAATTCTGTGATCAACATAATGTTTCGCGCACACCTGCTACACTCTTTCACAGATAAAACAATTAATCACGCACGACCTACTCTCAGGTACTTTATAATCTTCGCTTTTACAACAGGTGCAAGTGTCATATTCACCATTCATTTCTTTTCTTTTCTTTTTTATCACAATGGGTTTTACCATGTGAAACTCGGGCTGCTCTCCCCGTTGACGGCACGTCGCCGCGGTGGAGTGCCATCCAATTAAAAAAACTGACCACGACTTCAGAAAGGCAAGAAGGCAAATTGGTCTTCAAGGAGAAAACCTGGGAAATGAACTTATTTCTCCAATATTTTATGCTAAAGCAGCTGGGTGAATGTCCTGTTCTTCATGATTTTTATTTGCTCTGGGATCTTTTACTTTTAGCATGCGCAGGCCAAAAGGGAATCGACTTATTTTGCATTCCCTTTTGAAGGACTAGACATTCAGTTCGATTATCCGATCAAAATGAAAAGAAACTCGAGACCTCAAAGGGAAACGAACCCTGGAACCTCGAGTTTAGTTAATGGCAGGCGAACATCTAAACCATCCTGCCACTTTTCTCCATAACTTGCAACCTGCATTTCTGTTCCATTGCAGCTTTTCAGAGCCCCTGCATCGTGCACTGTTGTGCACTGTTCCATTATAGCATTTCCCACTCGGTAAGTGCCCCTGCACGTGCACTGTGGTTATATTGCAGCATTTTCTACACAGTAAGTACTCCTGCTATGTGCATTTTTGTCCCATTACAGCATTTTCCACAAAGTAAAATACCCCTACAACCTGCACTGTTGTTCTAGTACAGCATTTTCAACAAGTAAAGTGACCCTGCAACGTGCACTGCTGTTACGTTATAGCATTTCTCACAAGCTATGTGACGCTATAACGTGCATTTTTCTTCCCTTACAGCATTTCCCACAAGGTAAGGTGCCCCTACTCTTCCGACCTCTTTTGAGGCAACAAAAAATGTACAAGGGAGAGAGGAAGACAAGGCACAACAGCTCAGGTGACAATACTTTCTCTGACCCCCCCCCCCCACCTCTCTTTCTTCCCCCCTCCATGATACCTCCCATTTTCTTGTCCTCTCATCTTTCCCTACGTCCCCTTTCTTTTTTCTGTCGTTCCGCTTCTCTCTCTCTCTCTCTAACACACACACATCGCCTCCACTCTGTCTCTTGTCTCTGCGGTTTTATATGATCAACATTTCAGGTCGTCAGCCGAGTGTGAAGACCACGCTTGAGCGAGCACCGTCACAAACAGAGAGAGAGAGAGAGGGAAAGGGAGCGAGAGAGATAGGGAAAGGAAGAGAGAGAGAGAGAGAGAGAGAGAGAGAGAGAGAGAGAGAGAGGATGGGGTGGGGGGGGGGGGTGAGAGAAGGCGACAGTTAAGAGAAAAAAACAGGCAGAGAAACACGGAGACAGAGAAAGAGTGAGGTGGAGATGGGGGTGGGGTAGGACCGAAAAGACCAAAACATGACACACTAGGCTTGTGAAACACTGGCTACATACAGACTTCTGATTGTTAGGGAAAAGTTGTAGCTTGGACTATATACAAGGCAGATTATATGCTGCGAGTGTGCGCGTGCATGTATGCGTCCGCGCGAGTGCGAGTGCGAGTGCGAGTGCGCGTGTTTGAGTAAACTCTCTCTCTCTCTCACACACACACACACACACACACTCACATGGGGAGGAGGCGGCAGTTAAAGGAGTTGTAAAAGGACCAAAATATGAAACAATGTTTGAGAGACTTTGGCAAGATTCACTCTTTAGACTGTGCTGCAAAGTAATTGTTCAGACTGCAAACAGACAACGATATATGGTGCAAGTGTGTGTATGCGCGCACGCGCGCGCGTATGTATGTTTATGAGTATAAGTGCGTATGTCTGTGTGTGTGTGTGTGAGGGGGGGGAGGGGTCCGAAAAGACACATGACACGAAATAACATGACACGTGGTGTGCATGTGGAGGTGAAAGAACTGGCAGAAGACCAAAACATGAAACAGCTGGCGAGAGAGACACGTGCCTACATACAGACTTTTGATTGTGCTGGAGAAGTTGTAAGGTGTAGTTTGGATCAAAGATGTACACAGAGAGACAGAGAGAGAGAGAGAGAGAGAGGAGAGAGAGAGAGAGAGAGAGAGAGAGAGAGAGAGAGAGAGAGAGAGAGAGAGAGCTAGCTTTCACTGTTATTTTCTTTATCCTTTTTTATTTGTTATATTTTTTATATCGATTCCTGTGAATTCATCACACCCGAAAAATGTCCTAGTTGCTCTGTAATGATCTGACAGACTACCTCAGCCTGCGCAGACCTATGCGCTGGCAAAATTTTGAAATGCGGTGGTGTGGTGGTGGAGAGAATGGGACCCATGACGCACGAAGCTGACATAACACTAAAACACACACACACACACACACAACACAATACAACACAACACAACACAACACAACATACATGACTGGACCATTTAAACAGGCAAAGAGAACAGGCCGAAAGGTCCTACAATAATTTTGGCGGGACTGATGGAATTCGAACCTACAACCTTCCAGTCGGTCTTCTGTTGCACTAACAACTGCAACATAGCGACTAGCTGGCAATAGAAAATTTACCCTGCACAATAACAGAGGTAACAGAGGCAATGTTCGGATAATAACAGAATGAATTTTATCACAAGGAGCCTTGATAAATCCGACCTAATATAATTCTGTAACAGCAACAGCCCACGACTCCTCATGAACAGCACCGAAGAGGAGTCTGGACAGTCCGAACAAGTGACAGGTTTTTGTAGCTCAGAGACGTATTGTGCACACGCAGACTGATCGCGGGCGTCGATTAAGCAAAACCACAGATGTAGATAGACACATACGTGTATATGACACTACGGACACACTAGGTCAACAGAAACTCTAGGCGCACTAGCACTAATGAAACACAGTTTATTAAAAGAGAGCAAAGAAACTGTCCGTTCAATACAAAACAACACACCTTGGACGGTGAACGAACGTATTGTGGAAAACCAGGTTTGAGGGGAACACACACACACACACACACACACACACACACAACACACACACAAAGAACAAACAAAAACGAATGAGGAAGAAAACACGAGAAATAAAGGGCCAATGAAGACACGTGCAGCACCTAACAAAAATAGGAAAATCCTGTACCTGCATGCAAGTGAGGTCCATGGCAAAAAAACAAACGAAGGAAACATAATCATACACAGGCAAGACCTCAACACCAGCGAAATCGTGAAATTGCCGGAAGCTCTATGCATCATTACATGTCTCTGGAAGACCAAGCTATCCATCACCCTGTGTCACTGTGGCCTATCCCATTTCGGACAGGTCGCCTCCAGGTAAAACAACACCTTGAACTGGTGTCCAAATACTGACCACAAACACGTTTACGTTGGGCTAAACAAAATGTTCAGTTTCAGTTTAACCCTTTGACTCCTGCACCCTGTCCACCAACTGCAAAAAAATTGACCAATTGATTCCCTCATCTTATCCACCAGCTTCCTGCAGGAAGCCGGTGGATAGGGTAAGGGAATCAAATGATTAAGTTTTTGCTTTGCTAGCACGGTTGGCAATGAAGGATGCTGGTGGACAGGGTGCAGGAGTCAAGGGGTTAAGGAGTGCTTTACTTTATACTCGTTCCATTGTAAGGTAACACACGCACACAGATCAAGTCAAATGGAGAATGTCAGTGATGTGTGATTTCCTTGGTGGAATTAAAACAATCCAAATCTTTATAAGAAGTACAAATTAAGGAAGATGGTAAAGAAGTGAAAGAAAAATAGTGGATGTTATTTTGTTTAAAGCCCAGCCGACTGCTAACAACATACACACAATACTTCAACAGGAAAAAACGGAAAAGAAAACCATGTACAAAAATCAATGCATTCGCGCACATAATCTGAAAAGAAGAAGAAGAAAGAGAAAAAAAAAAAGAAGAAAAAAGCGAGAAAGCAAGATACTGCAAAAGAACTTTCATAGCTACAGAAAACAAACAAAATCAATAACACAAGGAAACAAAACGAAACAAGAGGTTTTACCACTAATTCATAAAAGTGAATGCACTACATATTGATTACGTGTGCGTTCGTGCATGCGTGCGTGCGTGTGTGAGAGTTTGTATGTGTGTCTGCGTGTGTTGTGTATCCATGCATGCATGTGATTGTAAAAAACAACAATTGTTTAACTCATGATAACAGTATGTTTTGCATGCGTGTGAGAGTAAAACAATTAATTGGTTAACGGAATGATACAACAATATGTTTTGCATGCGTGTGTGTAAATAATAATTAACAGTTTATCTGAACGAGAACAGTGAGTTTTGCATTTGTGTGAGCGTAAAAAACAATGTTTTCACTAATGAAATTACAAATAATGTTATAACTTACGAAGCTGTGATCACATCAAAATGGACACATACATGTATTCAAACAATGAGTAGATTTGTATTGTTACAGTAATTAACAATATTAGTGTCTCTAACAAACAACATATAGTAGATGTGCATACATTTGTAAACAGAAAAGGTAAGCAGTGAAATAATGCACAAATGACAAACCATTCAAAGAGGATCTACTGGAATATGCTAGGCCTGATTTATAAAGATCCAATCTCGTTTTTCGCAACACTAAAGTATCCCTTGTGGTCTTTGATACATGTTTCTCTTCACAGGAGACGTTTTACTTTAAATATGAAAAAAATTTATCGTGAATAATCGTATGCATTAAGAGGCACTCGTTACATCTGAGACGATTAGACAATGAAAGAGGGATCAGAAAGATATTTTGTTGACCAAACGTTACATGCAGTGCACTCTTTAGGATTTTCGAGCATGATTATACACTGATTCAATTTTCTTTACATAAACTTGTGCATTATTATCTCATACAATTGAATACATTTTCAAACATATGGGCAAGAAAGAACACGTAACAAACTTCAGGACTGGTAATATATCGCAGGCGAGATAATAAGTATATAATTTCTGGCAATAATATTTGAGACATAGTTTTTGTATATTTTTCTAAAAATTATTCTTATTCATGCCTTTAGTTTGTATTTATTTTTCTTTTCTTTTAAACTGAAAAAATTCTTTTTACACACACGCACTATATATAATATAGTATGTATGTATGTATGTTAATGTTGTGTTAGTGTGTGTGTGTGTGTGTGTGTGTGTGTGTGTGTGTGTGTGTGTGTGTGTGTGTGTGTGTGTGTGTGTGTGCGCGCGCGCGTGTGCGTGCGCGCGCACACACAAACACACACACATAATTTAAATTAGCGAAACAGTTGATGTGAGCTTCCCAATTTAGTTGGCTGTCAACTATAATACCAAAATGCCGACGTTCTGAAATCTATTCAATCGTATTAACAATCGATTAAATGGTCGATAAAACTAGCTGAATCTGGTTACGCTGATGCTTTTGTCGGGTAGTTACAACCATACATTGTTTTTACGATTTAGCAGCATAGCGTTGTCTGAACACCAATTAAAAATTTCAAGCAATGATTTTTTTGGGTGTATTTTTGAAGTGATGTAACTGACACTAGCTTCATCAGCATAAAGAAGTGAATTATCAACAGACAATTCACATCAAGAAATGAAATGCATAAATGGGAGATAACTGACGAAAATGTTAAAAAGTAGATGAACTATATATATGCCTGTGGAACACCTATTTTGATACTCCCCTCTGATAAAAATGAAGCATTCATTAAGGCTGATTTCTTTAAAGTAAAAATTCAAGAAAATAATAGTATTTGGGCTCATTTCACACATACATAGTTTCTTGAGAAGTATTACATGGTCAACAAGATCAAAAGATTTTGAGAAATCTAGAAATATCACACCATTAAGTTTTGAGTTGTTAACAGATGCTAGTAGAGTGTCAGTGAAATGAATGAATGCCATCCGACACTTGTCTTTACGACAAAATAACGTCTGATTCAAATAGAGTAAATAATGCTGCTTTAGATACAAATTATAAACGGCGCCTCCGCTGATTGAAGCATGTCATAAAACTCACCACAAGAAGACCTGAAAATCAAGCCTTTAAAATAAGGTCAAGATGTCAGAGAGAGACAGGGCGACCCAGAATGAACTGGCGACAGACAATTAACAGGGATCTTTTACTGTTAAGAGGATGAACAAAACTAGCACAATACTTGAAGACCGTGCATGGTGGAGCGCCCTGACTGCCTTATATGTCGTGTGACGAAGGAGTGACAAAACCTGCGTGTATTTCAAACAAAGGCAAACATGGAAAACTGACTAAACACTCTTGTATTGCGTGAAAGTCTCTACCGTTGAAAACTAAAGACCAATCAATCAATCAATCATGTTTTCATAACAATTTTTTTCACAGAATTATGCTAGGATAACGCCTTCGTTGCCGCCCGTTCTTTTATGTGCACTGCACACACAGAGATTGGTTTATCGTCTCATTTGAAAGACTGGCACCTATAGCATCACTCAAAGTCTTTTGGCGGAGAAGGACGAGAAGGTAGAGGGGAGAAGGACGAGAAGGTAGAGGGGAAAGGACGGGAGAATCCTTGTCCAAACAGTCATTTAAAAACTAGGACATCGCAGATGGTTTAAACGTCAAGGCCACTGCTCCAGATGCCATCAGCAACAGGCACACAGTCCAGGTGTTTGATGTTGACTTGAAGATTATACCCACACCACGTCTCACAATTCTCAGATATCACACAATACCGGTATCGAATATCTGATTCCCAAAAGAGATATCCTTTGCCTCCCTCCATCCCTTTCAAAAGCTTATGTATCTGTTTAATCGGAAATTCTTTGTGATACGTTTTATTGCCAAAGTCAACAACTTCCTCAGCCTATCCTTTCCGACTCAAAACAACCCATCCTCTCTCTCTCTCAAACACACACACACACACACACGCACACGCACACACACACACACACAAACACACGCTCGCAATCGCGCACATACACGTGCACACACACATTCGCACGCCCGCGCACATATACACACACACCACACACACATATACACACTTCTTGTTTTATTTCATTTCGTAGCGTTTGTCTTTTATGGACAATCCTTAATCCTATTTCTAAGACGCACATCTCATTTAAATTGATGACCTGATACCTTTTCATGCCTCAAAGATAATCGAGCTGTATATAATTTTACGATTTTACTTTGTTCTCCTCCCCCCGCTATCTTCTAACACCGCTCCCGTATCACAACCCGCACACTGCTTTTTTTCGGCTCTCCAGCACCCCTCCAAAATCACGAAACTGAGGTCAAGCAAGGGCCACAGAATCTGAGACATTTACTTTTCATGATGCTGTGATAATGAGAATGGGGATGATAGTGATGGTACTTTAGACTTCCATTCGGACAGAAACCGCGCGACAGGGCTTTACGCTTAGTTTCACAATACATCCTGTGGTGTTGATCAGGAGATATGAGCAAAGAGAATACTACCTACGGTATTTGCTTACTCTCTTTGATATGAGTAAGGCCCTAAAATATTCATCGTAAAGGCTTTAGTGGATAAAACTAGAACATTGTAGTCCCAGTCTGTGCAGCGAGCCTACAGTGCACTCAAGTTCAAACAAACCAAAATCAAAATAAAGACTTCAAAACACTTTATTATTCACATACAGTAGCATCAGGTCACACTGGACCTGTCTTACAGCTAGTCCTTCGTACTCTATACACAACAAACAAAAACGCATATAAAAAAGTAAAGGAAGCTTTGAAAAACAAAACCAACAGAGGGGAGGAACACGTTAATTCTCAAGACATGTAAATACATTCACCACAGCACACAAAATGTCAAAGAAACTACAAAAATGAACTCCTACAAAACATCGATCTCTACGTAACCTCAAACCTGCTTTTGATCGATTTCCACACATAAAACTATACAATAAAAACATTACTCGAAAGTTAGGAACTCGAGCACAACTATAGAATACAAGCAAACATGACACTGCTGTAAACATGGCAATTTTAAAAGAATCTGCTATAAAATGGCCACTGTCTGGCTCTTATTAGCCCCATAACAGTGCACCCATAGAGGGAAAATGGGCCTACTTAAAATCACGGAACACAAAAGCAATTTATCGTTAAGACTGTCCATGTCATTTCACTACTTAGATTTTTTACCCTCCCGACCTACCCCTCGTCTCTTTCTCTCTCACACACACATGCACGCGCACACACGTCAAAAGTCAAAAGTATGGAGCCGAACGTACATTTGTCGAGCAATTTCCAGATCACTTTAAGTCTACCGGACCTTTGCACTACTCATAAATCATATACCTTAGAGACAAGATAACAACAACAAATTCTGGCTACTACTCAAGTACACGCAAATACAGTACCAATTTACTGCTACATAAAATCATAAAAAGAAGATGACTGCCAGGGTCATAGACAAGACTACAAACTGTGGTCTCTACTCATCTCAAGTGCGAGCAAACATAGCACCAAATTTACTGCTACATAAAATGTTACGAAAAAGAAGATGATTGCCGTGGCAGCTTTGCCCAGTACAGTAAATGCAGGCACTTTGCTACAGGTCCAACTTATTTTCCCTCTCCTGAGGCTGTAACAGCCTACATGCCTTTACTTTTAAAAGTCTTTAAGTTCTTAACGTACTGTGTTGTCTTTTTCCATACGTTTGTCTTTTATTTTTATTTTATACTATTTTCATCACAATGAATTTATGGCTGCTGCCGCAAAAGACGCACTGCCACAGTGCAGCGCTTCCTTCCTCCCCCCTTTTTTCTTCTTTTAAAAATGTAGACTTTTTGTGTGTGTGTTCTGTTGTTTACAAAACAGTTTTCTGACAAGAGCTTTGCCCTTCCTATGACATGGAAATTCAAAATATTATTGCATCCAATATTTAATTGCAGGGGGGGGGGGGGGGGATCATGTCCAATACAGGAAGCCAACCCAGGAATCTAGACGGAGTTTAGTAGCTAGGCTATTGCTGCATATGCACAAAACACACACACACACACACACACACACACACACACACACACACACACACACACACACACACACACACACACACACACACACACACACACACACACACAACCATTTTTGTTTCTTTTCTCTTTCAAATTCTGTCAAATCATATTTGAAGAGTTATAGAAGTTTCACTTTGTTCTTGTTCTCCTTTGCTGCTGTTCAGTTGTACACACGACTGTTGACTAGAACATTAAATCATCAGCACGTGTACAAATGAGAAGAGCATAACATTAAATCATAGCCATGGACTTGATAACCACTCGTAGGCTGATCCGGTGAAGGACCAATTCAGTATGTTCACAAGCTGTAACATAATTCATACACAGACGACAGAGTTCAAACACTAGGTTTTAGTCTGCCGGGATTCATGCCACAACTATCATTGGTATTGTCGATTATCTGGTGTCAGCTCTTCCGTCCCACAGACAAATACACTGAACAGACAGACAGACGCGCGCGCGCACGCATGCACACACACACACACACACACACACACACACACACACACACACACACACACACACACAAAACACACAACAACACATTTCCTGGATAAGTGTCCAAGATTTGAAAAAAAGAATAACAAAAGATTGGAAACCACGAACAAGATTCAGAAAAATATATGTATACCTTCAACAGTCGATTGCTCTGCAGCTTATTGTTGCTCAGTATAAAACGTTGCTTAAACCAATCGACTGCTCTAAATCCACTAAACTGAATCCAAGTGACGTGCTTATAGAAGATAATTTACCAGTCCATACAGCACGGCATGTCTGTGATTGCCTGCATTTAGCACAACTAAAAGAGTGTTAGTTATTCATACATTTATATTCCCACGGATGATGATGATGGCGACAACGTGAAAAGTGAAATCAACTTTTATGTCAACTTATTACGCCCTGTACCCAGTCTGTCTATAACCCACTTTTGGTTCAAATGACCAAAACAAAACAAAATAAATGTGTTCTAAGTTCTGATTTCAAAGACACACACACTCAATGAAAGCTACGGTCATTTCCAGACGACCCTGAGTCAAGACAGACAATAAATACTGTCGGATCTCCACACAGTAAGTAGTATTATCGGTCTCTGCCTAGGTCTCGGACAATGACTGATCTTTAATGTCTGGCAATGCCAGCCAGCAGTAAATCACAGACACTAACTCTCGGAGAATACCTCTGTGTCATACAATCCACTTTCCTGTTGGCTCTGTCTGATAGATTTCCACAAAGTTCCCAACCAATCAGAAAAAAACTTGAAGTCTCAAAGTTCAGTCCCAGTTCGCAATCTAAAAACTGCCTATTCGCTATCCAGCTTAATGCTCCATCATTCTGAGTGTTTCCATAAGTCTTGTCCCCTCCTTCACTACAAGATTTTGCCAGTACACAGGGTTCGTATAGGTCCAAGGAGTCTGTCTGATAAGAGATGGCAAATTGGGTGGAACGATTTCGAATTTTCCGAAAGTGATGACAATCTCTCTCTCTCTACTAGAGTCTAGAATAAACTCTGAATTCAAATGAGAAAAGAGTGAACCGTTTTCAATAGATATGATTAAAAAAAAAAACGAGCACGCTCTGTAGCTTTGCTCACAATTTAAAGAATTGAAAGAATGAAGTGGTGGCCTAATGGGAAACTCTGGAAGAGCAGCTTTTGGATAACAAAGAGAACCTTTTGAAGACCACGTATGTAGACCACTGACTGGGCTGACCACTTCAGGCGTAGCTATGCTCGAATGTAAAAGAAGAAGAATCTTAACTCAACAAAGTAGCGATGCAAGCATTTTGCAGCCGATACCGTGTGTCGTATGTGCATTGAAGTTTTTGGGATACTGTAAACAGACTGCTGTAATATTTAAGTGCGACAATAGCACGCATAGAGATTGAACATTTTGGAAACACTTCAGTTTACCGGACGACTTTTTTTCAAAGTGTAACCACATCTTTTACTGAATACAAAGGGTGACAAACAGTATTCGCTGATACAAAAGTAAGATTTCTCGCCTGATTATTTTGTACAGACACGATATACTACATTTCGCAATTACACGGCCATGTCCTTACATCTCATCTGCCTGGACTGGTAGGATGGTATGGCAGCTATCATAACACATTCTGCCAAAGACTAGGCCGAGAGACTAGGGATCCTTGAAAGTTGAAGGTTTTGCTACCATTTTAATCGAATGAAGAAATGCACAAAATGCAGGAAAAGCAAGCTGAGTATAGATTTCTTTAAGACACCACTAGAACAACATCACGTAAACTTACGAGCAAAACTTTTTTTTGTTTTTTATTTCATTTCTTTTAAGGAATCGTCGCAATCGTTTTGTTTTTTTCGTTCCATATTCTACACCACCTCAATGGCCACCGAAGCTGGCACAGTTTTTACAATGCCATGATGCTGATGTCGATGATGATGGTAACCTTGACGCTATGGAGTTCCGTCTAGGACTGAGACTGCGTGACAGGGCTGCACCCTACGCTTACATTCACAACATTTCCTGGCGTCAACAGGTCCGAGAGATACAGACACCTGCGGTGCTGGTCCGAAGATTTGAGCAACACCGTAAAGGACGCATCCATGAAGTGGATGAGACTCGACTGTGTGGTCCCAGTCTTCCCAATGAGCCATAGCATGCCCAACTCTGGGTAGGAGCCGGTTAGAGCCGAAATTACGAGCAAAACATGGCGTTAAAGCAAATGTTCTAGATCGCACTGTTACTGTTATTGCTGTTTAAAGCCTAGCCGACTACACAGAGCCATATTAAGGCTATAACTTACCTCAAAGAATACACCATACCTTGTTGGAGAAAAAAAAAGAACACAAGGCAGAGAAAATTAAGATTACATACCAATGCATTTGCGCAAATAATATGAAGATATGCCCCCAGCGTTGACCACTCAGTCCAATTTATCACCATGGAATTTAAGAAGACAAACCTGATTACAAAAATAAACATGACTAAGCGCACTAAAATATATATGAAAACGAGCCTAACTTACCTGAAATTGCTTCTGCACATCAAATTTCCTTAAGCCAAAAATGCACTTAATACATACACCAAGTATCCATCCAAAGAGAAAGTATGTAAGGTTTTATCGAACACATACAAGTGAATGGACCAGCAAGGCAGAAAATGATAGGTAGAAATGACAGACAGCAAAAAGCAAGGCAGAAACAGAGTAGCAGAAAAGAGCAAAACTTCTAGCACAGAATTTCCAGAAGGTGGGGATACTATTCATACTGAAAGAGACTCCGACATCTCCACGGCGTTAAGATCGAACTGAAAGCACCGCGAAAACCGTCTTTTACAATCAGAAGTTTCCTTCTCTCTCATGTCAACTGCGATCAAGATCCACAGCGGAATGAAGGAGAGGTGACGGGCATCGCACAAATAATACTAACCCACAGAGAAGTTGAGGTCTCTACCACCTAACTCCCCTTTGACCCAAAGATTATGGGACAACTTTTATCCTTTATGTTGTAAATAGTGGAGTACGAAGCCTAATGGATAACAACCATGCCTAGGATGCCAGAAACATGGATTCGGCTTCAGTTCGACACAGATTCCCCACCCCCCTCCACTAGACCTTAAAAATGGTTTGCTGCTAGTCATTCGAATTACATGGCAGACTAAGGTCTTGTGTGTTGTGTGCAATTCAGCGCGTGTTAAAGAATCTACAACAGCAAAAGAGTTCTCCCTGAAAAAAAAAATTCTAAAAAGTCCACATTCATACGTAATCAAAAATGCGTGCATACTGTGAAAAAGTACATAGTGCGTAACTATGACGACAAATTTTCCGCGGGGACAGTGGCCCGCATTTCAGGCAGAAAAATTCCACTGCGATGAAAACAAAACAAAGATCGAATCCGATCAAAATCAATCCATAATATTTTGATACCATCTATGGAATTAGCTGATGTAAGAAAACTTTCGACCAGAATAGCACACAGTAATGCAGCTAACACCACCATGTGGACACAAATTATCGGTCGACAAACACTACCTTCACAGCACGTCTGTCACCAAAAATGGCTAGACACGTACAAACTGAGCAATTAACAGCCAACAAACAATTCTAACAAGCTTGTGTAAATGTTTCTTAATTCTGTGACTACCTCTTCCTATCTACCAGCTTCCTGCACTGTCAGCTGTAATATAAAAATAAAACGTAGCCCGTTCATTCCCTCACCCTATTCACCATTAGATCCACCAGTAGGAACTTAAAGATGAGGGAGTATTTTTTTTTTTTTAGTTGGGGAACAGAGTGAGGGAGTTTTGGAGTGAAGTTGGTTTTTTAAGCACATGGACAGGGTGACGGAGTGAAAGAGTGAAGTCCTTAAAGCTGGTGGACAGGGTGAGGACGTGAAAGGGTTAAATCAGCTGGTTACGGTGTAACTGAGAGTGAGAGGGCCGAACGTTTAGCACTCTTCTAAAAAGATACACTTTGGCGATAAAGATTTTCCACCATGGTCACCACTGTTTCGTTTCGTTTCTTTCTCGTCTGCATCAGATACTCTCAAGGAATGAACAGCTAACACAACAGGGCTTCTATTACTGTGATAATGATGATGACGTGACGATGACGATGACGACGACATGATGATGATGACTATTACATTATTATTATCATCATTGAAATAATAATAATTATTATTATTATTACTATCATTATTATTATTACAACTGCTACCACTAATACCAACGATGATGACAACTACTGCCACTCCTATTATCATTGTTGTTGCTTTTGTTGCTTTTGCAACCATTATGACAACCATACTGCTTGGACAACTTCCATTTCTTACAAACATCCCTTGCTTATTTCTTAAATCCTACAGCATAATCATCATTAAACATAATCAACTCAATACAGTTTTGCCAGTAATCATTATAGCTACAGATTGTGACCAACACATGTAATTCAATACAAGGCAACATCTCTCTCTCCTGAAGACGCAGACCAGAACATGTCTAGTAGTAATATTGTTCGTTCAGTTCTAGGCATTAAATACTACAGTTCTCGGCAGTGAGTACCGCAAGTCGAAAATCTTTACTATTTTTTGAGACAAGTACTACTAGGCTAAAATCAATATTATTGCGGGAAAGTAGAGAGAGAGAGAGAGAGAGAGAGAGAGAGAGAGAGAGAGAGATGACATAGAGAGAGAGAGAGAGACATAAAGAGAGAGAGAGTGAGATGACATAACATGGAACTATTTTTCAACGGTGCAGACATCAGTACACAGGCCAACTGACGAATCTCCCAATCTAATCTACATTTCTATAAGCAAAACAACAACAAGAGAGAGAGACGGGAGAGAGAGAAGGGGAGAGAGAACGAGAGAGAGGGGAGGGAGAAGGAGAGAAAGGGAGAGCAAAAAAAAAAAAAAAGAGATGAATGAGACAGAGATGAAAGACCGAGAGACCGAGAGAGAGAGAGGGAGAGAGAGAGAGAGAGAGGGGGGGGGGGGGAAGGCAGGCAGGCAGGCAAATTCGAAAACACTCCGAAAACTCCATGTATCGCTTGATCACTATCAATAACAGTAATACACCTCGCAGGCGTAACACCGAAGTGATCACGTCTTTTACGTAACAACTTGGTAGAGATAATACATCGTCGCCTCTCTGTATACACAAAGACCACGTCACCCCGGGCTAGTCTGTCGCTGGTCAAACCACAAGTCTGACAGTATACACAGTTCGTTTTTGATATTGTACACCTCAACCGAATTGTGGACAGGGACGTGGACAGGGAAGGAGTAAGTCCAGTAAGGCAACCAGCGTGATACGATCGCCTCGCTATGCCACGTGGTCGCCAGCATACATAGCCAAATAACATCGCTGTATTATTCAAGAAGCTTCCAATCAAATTTTGGCAAATTTCCGTATTGGGGGTGGGGGTGGGGAGAGAGGGCGGGAACACTGACAAATCAAAACAAAAGAATGACGAACAATAAACTTACACATTATTCTGAACAGAGAAGTTCGTAATCAAATAATTATGCTCAAGACTGAAACAACTCACAAAAGCAATGATAGTGACATTGCCTAACTGGGTCAATGGTGAATACAAATAAAGAAGCAAACTATCGCCACATCAATACAATCTTATTTACCCAACAACAATCTCTTGACTTGTGCCAACTTTATTTCAAGATGTAAAAGGCACTTATTCGACAAAACGAAGAATTGATGCCGAAGCGATCAATCATAAGCCAGAAGGTCATTGAATCGCCATTTCTATTACAACGTAATCATTTATTTATTTGTTTTATTTATTTATGCATTTAATAATTTACTCATTTATTTATTTATTCAGTCATTTATTAATATTTTGTGTTCCGATTTTCTTTGATGTGTGTATGCATGTTGTATTTTGTTGCTGCACAATCCTCACACTCCGTCCGTCCTAGACTGTTATGCACATTGGATGTTTTCATGTTTCCATAAGCCAGCCACTGACATCACTTTACAACATCTTTAACAGGCATATCAAACACTTCATATTCTGCATGCGTGTACACACTAAGGGAGTTTAGGCACTAACACTATCAAGCAGGTTAAACATATCTTGGGAGATAGGAAAAACTTCACCCTTTACCAATCATGTGGAGGTGCCTAGGCAAATGGCACGTTTATCCACTTGACCACGGCGCCCGTCTATGTTACTGTCTATATCTATGATCAGAAGTACCGACAAGAAACAAGATTTCGTTCAAGGTACTAAGGATTGTTTAGTGATGGTAAGTTTGTTGTATGTAGAGTGAGATAAGTTATTATCTTGTAGTCCTGCCTTGATCTAGCTGCCAGCAAGGTCACAGGGACAGATTTGTGTCCTGCATAATGACAATGATATATGAACGGCACGTCTGATGACTGTGCAGAATGGGCATCGTGTAGAATACGACGACGACATTAGCTGATCGAAAGCATATCATACCGTCAGACATGTGTGGTCAGAAAAAAAAAGTGGGATTGGTGTGGGGTGGAGGTGTGGGAAAGGGAGAAGAAATGAGAAAGACAAGAAGCAAAGAGTGAGAGACAAAGCGACAGACGCTGTGTGAAAGAGACAGTCAGATAGTGACAGAAACAGGAAAATAACAGCAAGACAGAGAGACACACACAAAGGCGGACAGGTAAAGACAGACACATACACACAGACGGAGAAAGGCGGACAGAGAGAGAGAGCGAAAGACAGACACAAATACACACAGAGACAGAAAACGAGCAGGGCGCACGCGCGCGCAGAGAGAGAGAGAGAGAGAGAGAGAGAGAGAGAGAGAGAGAGAGAGAGAGAGAGAGACAGAGAGAGAGAGAGAGAGAGACAGAGAGAGAGAGAAACACCAACCCAATAAACCGCACAGCTTTTCACGAGAGTGTCCACACTGACTATCAAAAGTACAACGCAGAGATAAAAAAATAGATCGTAAAGTGATATAAAAATGACTGACACGTAATACAGATATACTGACTGATGTAAAGAAAAAATGCGTCTGACGCTGATGACATCACGATAATGATGATGATGATGGTCACAATGAAGACGACGACAATAACAGCGATGATCATAATGGTGATGATGATGGTGCTGACAATGACACTATTTATTTCGATAATGACGTCATGTCGATAATGACTGTTATTGTTATTTTTGTTTAAAGCCCAGCCGACCGCGTACAGCCATATCAAGGTTATAATCGTTTCAAAACATACACAATACTTCAACAGAAAAAAAAAAGAAAAAGAAAGTTAAGTATATGTATCAACGCAATCGCGCACATAGTCTAAGGTGATGCCCTTGGGGTTGACTACTCCATCCAATTTATCACACACAGGATTTAAAACACAAACCTCAATACAAATGTAAAAATGTAAACATAACTAAGGACACTAAAACATATATAAAACGGGTCTAAATTATCGAAATTGCTTCTGTATATCACATTTCCCTAAAGCCATAAATGCACCCAATACATGTACTCAATTATCAGTCCTAAGAGAAAGTACGTAAAACTTTATATCGATCGAACACGTACAGGTGAAAGGACGAGCAAGGCAGAAAATGATAGGCAGAAATGACAGAAAGCAAAGGAACCAGGTAGAAATAAAGAGAGTAACAGAAAAAAAGGAAATTTCTAGCACAGAATTTCCTGAAACTGAGGATACTATTTAAACTGAAAGATTCCCAGATATCCACACAGGGGGAGACGATGATGGTGATGATGACGACAGCAATGGTCATAATGATGACCATGGTAATATTGACAGCGATGGTTATGATGACGATGATGATGATAATGATAATGATGATGGTGGCGATAGTAATGATGATGATGATGATTATGGCAATGGTCATATGGACGATGATGAAGATGACAGCGATGGTGATGATGGTGATGATGATGATGACAGCAATGGTAATGATGAGGATGAAGAGTATCAGAACGATAATAGCGACGGCCACAATGAGGATGATAAAGATGACAGCAATGGTCATAATAATGATATGAGCGTGACAGTGACAGTCATACAGATGATGACGATGATGACAGCAATGGTTATGATCAGATAATGATGATGATGATGATGACAGCGATGGTCATATTGATGATGATGACGATGGCAGCAATGGTTATGATGATGATGAAGACAAGAGATGGTAATAATGACAATGATGACGATGCTTTGGCAGCTATGATGATATGATGATGATGATGGTGATGTCGATGATGTCTATGACAAACACCCAAGTTGGAAATGAGATAAAGATGTTCCTGCTGCTACTGATAATGAGGATGACACTGGTGACAACGACTGATGACAATGACAATTAAACGTTAGTGCTGTTACTGATGATCAGCAAAAATTATGACTCGATAGCAACAGCAACGAGGCTAATGAAAATAAGAGTGACGATGAGGACAATAACTCCATCATTTGAGACCACTTACCTGCCAGATGGTCATTGCTGAAACGTTCACTAGCTGGGCGAACCCCTCCATTTCGGACGGGGCGCCTGTACGGGTCTTCCTCCCCTCTCATCTCCTCCCTGCCAACAGACAAATATTCACTATTATGCAATGAATGACTGAATAAATATAGATAAAAAACCTAATGAGTAAATGGATGACCGAATAAACAAATAAAAAATATACAACATGCTGCCAAGCATGCAGTACCTAGTGGACTAGGCGGGAGCGTGCGTGCACACACATACACACATACGCGCGTGCACGCACACACACAGACACACACACACAAAAACACGCACAAAGACACACACGCACACAAACACACACACTCTCTCTCTCTCTCTCATCAGATCGATTACTTATATGTAGGCTGCTGTCTGTCATGAAGGGGTACAAACATTCGACATGATGACAATCACAGCATCAATGAAAACTAAGCTTTGCTTTTTATGATACAGCAATAATTAAATTCTAAATGCATTTCATGTGGATAAAATGACAAATTAAATTTCTAATCATACTTTCATATTTACAGGCCGTAAGAAAGCTCAGTCAAAACTGGTTTGGGACTTTATCAAACTGTTGTGTTTTTAAAGTATCAAGTACAGTGCAGCTTAAAATATAATGTATTTTATCAACTTATGTGCCTTTCTTGATCAGGATGTAGTCAATTTGATTTTTGGTATTATCTCCTGGACTAATCCAAGTCCATTTTCTTCAAATTGACTACATCCTGATCAACAAAAGATTTAGAAATTCTTTACTGTCAGCAAAAACACTACCAGGCACAGACTGCAACAGTGACCACAATCCGGTAGTGGGAAGGTTTAGGTTGAAATTGAGGAAAAGGAAACAGACCAAAAGCAACATCAAACTAAACCTTGGACTCTTGAAGACAGATGAAATGATACGTCAAAAATTTAATGTACATGTTCAAAACAAATTCAGTGCTCTGGAAGACGTTGGTGACAGTGAGGAACAATGGACAAAGTTGAGAAGTTCTATAAATGAAGCTTGTGAGGAAATCCCTAAGGCAAATAGAAAAGCAAAAAAGAGCTGGATGACTAATGAAATTTTGGGCTTGATGGCGAAAAGGAGGAAGGCAAAGAGAAACGAGGAGATATACAGGAAGATAAACAAAGAAATCAGGTATAGGTGCAATGAAGCTAAGGAAGCTTGGCTGAACACAAAATGCAAAGAGATAGAAGAACGACACAAAATGGATCCTCACGGTATGTACAGACGAATTGAAGAAATTGTTCACAGGAAAAATACATGCACATCAACTGGTTGCTTAAAATCGAAAGATGGCACGCTTATCATGGAAAAAGACAAGGTATTAGACAGATGGGGAGAGTACATTAAAGACCTTTTTGAGGATGACAGAAACGAAGAACACATTATAAAAAAAGAACTTTGAAGGACCACCCATAATGAAAGATGAAGTCAGAGCAGCACTGAAAAAGATGAAACCAGGAAAAGCCCCAGGACCAGACAACACTACTACAGAGATGATTGAAGCTCTGGAGGAATTTGGCATAGAAAAAATAACAGTCCTCCTAAATGAAATTTATGACACAGGAAAAATCCCCAAAGATATGTCAAAATCAATTTTCATTGCACTTCCAAAAAAGACAGGGGCTATAGAATGCGAACTCCATCGCACAATCAGTTTGATGAGTCATGTAACAAAAATCCTGTTCAGAATAATCATGATGAGGACAAGGAATAGAATCAAAAGAGAAATAGCAGAAGAACAGTGTGGATTTGTGAGGGGAAAGGAACTATTAATGCCATATACATCCTAAGAACTATCATAGAGAGGTCAGTTGAGATGAATAAGGATTTGTATTTATGCTTTGTTGACTATACCAAGGCTTTCGATCGGATACGACATGAAGAATTGATCAACCAACTGGAGAGACTCAATGTCGATGGAAAAGATCTACGAATAATCAGGAATATGTACTGGGAACAAACAGCTGCATTGAGAATAGAAAACAATATAAGCTCTTTTCAAAACATCAAAAGAGGAGTCAGACAGGGTTGTGTTTTGTCACCAGATCTGTTTTCACTATATTGCGAAAACATCATGAGAAACCTAGAAGAAGACCCTGGATTAAAGGTTGGAGGGAAAATGATAAACAACATTCGGTCCGCAGATGACACCGTGCTAATTGCAGAAAATGAAAGGGACCTACAAAACCTTGTGAATATACTAGAAACAGAAAGCAAAGGTAAGGGGTTGGAACTAAACAGCAGGAAGACTGAAGTCATGGTGATCAGTAAAAAACATGAAATCCCCTCCTGCAAAATAACAGCAAATGGCACAACCTTGACACAGGTTAATAAGTTCAAATACCTGGGAACGGTCATTTCATCAGACGGCAGATGCACATCGGAAATAGCTGGCAGAATCGGCCAAGCCAAAACAGCATTCAAGAAGATGACAAGCATTCTTACCAACAAATGCCTATCAATTAACATCAGAAAGAGAGTCCTTGAATGTTATATAGAACCAATACTGTTGTACGGATGCGAGGCGTGGACAGTCAGCAAGCAAAGCCAGAGCAGGATTGAGGCAACCGAGATTTGGTTTCTCAGAAGAATGTTGAGAGTACCATGGACAGCAAAGAAAACAAACGAGACAGTCTTGATGGAGGCAGACACAAGTCGATCACTGATAAGGAAGATTAGGAAAAGACAAGCAACATTTATAGGCCATTTTATGAGGAAGGGGGATTTGGAGCACCTGGTCACAACGGGAAAGCTGGAGGGAAAGAGAGCACCGGGTAGACCCAGGGAGAGAATGCTGGACGGACTTGCAGGGTGGCTGAGGATGAACAGGGTGGGGGAGATGCTGGGGGCAGCGAGAGATAGAGATGGTTGGAAGTCCATGGTCGCCAACGCCATGCGGCAGGGCACCTGATGATGATGATGATGATGATGTGCCTTTGCACAATGGGCAAGTCATATCGAATTCAATACAGAGAAAGAGAGAAAAAGACAGACAAAAAGACTGACAGACAGACAGACAAATGGGTAGAACTCGGAATACGTTGAAGGTAGATTCATGGCACACAGACATCAACGACGAGAGAGAGGGACTTCAGACTTCAGACTTCAGATGGTTTATTCATATAGGCCACAGCCCCTTAGAAGGGGGATACACATAATTATGCATTCTCACAATCATATAAACATTAACAAAGCAATAACCATATTTCTAATTTGAAATATTTTGTACAAAAGCATAACAAATAAGCGAAAAGAACATAGATACAAACATTCTATTCATGTTCGAGCCTTGCATCCGTTGGGTAGAATTAATTCTAAAAAGACTCAAGAAATTGCTGTCTCTCTAAATTTAAATGCTTTGTATAGAAATAAAGCTAAATTTCGAACAACTTTAGTAGAAGTTGATGACATCAATAAAGTAAATTTAAATAAGGAAGGTTGTCTATAATATTTTGAGCTTATGTATTTCTCACGAATAGAATGGAGTGCTGGACAACATAATACAAAATGTACTTCATCTTCTTTTGATATTTTGCACAATGGACATAATAGATCACGATCACTATGTGCTCTGTATCTAAAATAATGAACTGTGATTTCCGATATACCTAACCTAAATCGTGTCATTGTATATTTTAGATGTCTATCCATATCTATCTTTAAATAGGGTTTCAAATCATGCTGCGATGCATACCAGAAAAAGTACTGTATATGTTATACCTCTCACTATTTTGAGTATGTTCGTTCCATTCCTGCCACCTACAATCAATTAAACGTTGACGAAAAACACGAATGAATTGATTCAGTCTGCCAAAACCTTGACAAAACCATACAACACCAAAACCATATTTAAATAAGCAAATACGTACATTGGATGCCCAGTTTTGCTTACCTTTAGCATCTAAATCATATAACATATATGCTTTTCGTGGAATTCTATGGTCTTTCATATGCAACAATTTAAGCCAGTAGCGAACACAATTAACTGCAGAGTTTATGTATATGGGATGGCGATTTGTTTCACCATATACAAGATCATTAGGTGTTCGCATATTAATTCCTAGAAATTTTTTCAAAGCAAAAGTATGAACTGCTTCACAATGAATTGCAGCTTTACTTAATCCCCATAGCTCAGACCCATATTGTGCGATAGGTCGTACCTGAGAGTCAAATAATTTAACAAACACATCGAAAGAATTAATATTAAAAAGGTACATCTTCTGCATAATGAAAAGCAGAACATTTTTAGCTCTGCTGGATGACTCTTTGCATGTTGCAACAAAGCTCAAACGGGTAGAGAACAGTATTCCAAGATACTTGTACACATTTACCACAGGCATTGCATATCCGCCATATACCCATCTTTCCCTTGCACCCAAGTACCTACCTTTTCTAATACTGTGATATTACTTTTTGGCATATTGACCTTTAAATGAAGCGCAGCTGCTGCGCGTTGCAGACTGTTTAACTGTGTTTGAAGTCCAGTGACTGTTTCTGCTATCAAAACAACATCATCTGCCAGCAAAAGAATGAATAATTCAAAAGCATCACGAGATAGAACAGCACCGTGTCTTCCATTATTAATCACCTCAATCGCCAATTCGTTTATAAAAAGAGAAAATAACACTGGACTGCATGGATCACCTTGTTTCACTCCTGCAGTGCATTTAAAATAGTATGTAAGTTTAACACCACATCGAACCCTGGATTTTACCTGATCATACATGCTTCTGATACATCGATATAGTTTACCTTTTATATTGTTTTTGAGAAGAATAGGCCAAAGTATATTTCTGTTAATCGAATCATACGCTTTTTCAAAGTCAATAAATGCCACAAATAGTTTTCGATTATTGGCAAACTGTTTCTGTACAAGAGCTAGCAAAGTAAACATATGGTCAACAGTTGAGTATCCCTTTTTAAAACCAGCTTGATGGTCACCTGTGATATTATTTTCTTCTATCCATTCTTGTAATCTATTGTTGATTATTATGCTAAATAGTTTACTACTTATGTCACTAATCGAAATTCCTCTATAATTATTGGGATTATTAATTTCTCCTTTTTTAAAAAGTGGTAATATAATAGATTCAGTCCAGTTTTGGGGCAATTCACCATTATCAAATAAAGTATTGAATAACTTTAAGAAAAACTGCATTACTTGCTCACATGAATTCTTAAAAAGTTCACCTGTAATGCCATCTGGACCAGCAGCTTTCCGGTTTTTCAATTTCCTAATTGCAAATTGTACTTCCTCTTTTGATATTGGGCGGTTCATATAGCCATCACTCTCATCAACTAGTACATCCTCATTCTGTGTGTTATCAATGTTGATATCAGTTTCTAACAAAGCTTTGAAGTGGTGGAACCACGTATCCATCGTGATATTACTTATAGGTTGTTTTCTTCTTGAAGTCAATTTGTTAACTGTATTCCAGAATTCTTTTTGGCTTTTAATAGAGTGGACTAATTTGTCAAGTATCGCCTTATCAAAATACTCTTTCTTTCTTTTTTGTAAATTTTTATATTCACGTCTAGCAATTACATATATTTATTTTGATCTTCAGGTTTCTTTGAGCGGCGACTTGTTTTTAACAGTCTCCTTACATTTCTCCTTGCACGGACACATTCTTGATCAAACCAATCACCAGGTACTCTCTTACTGTTTAAGACTACACGTTTCTTCATACACTCAGCACTTTCTTTTATACAGTCATTAAACATATTCAGTGCCATATTCACGTTAAGATCTATCAAACTTATAGCATCATCAAATTTTCTACGGTTTTCATTTTGACTTAATGCATCACGATGCAGATGTACATGTTCATCATTCCAAACGATTCTTTCGATGAGCTCTTCATGCCTTTCATGATCTATGTTTGAAGTATTTTCATTTGGAAAACAAATACGAGCTGTGACAGGCAAATGGTCTGATTCAATTCGTTCAACGATAGACAATTCACATTGGTCATACACAAGCGTAAGATCATTTGAAAATATAAAATAGTCAGTAACACTGTTTCCACTGTCAGAAATATAATATTTATGTACTCCGACCTTCAAGATCACCTGTACACACACCATTCAGAATACATAGTCCTAAAGCAGTACACAAATTCAGCAGTAATTTTCCATATTTATTTATATGACTGTCTTCTGAACGTCGGTTAAAATTAAGCGATCAGCTTTTGTCGTGCACATCAAAAACATTACTTGCATAGAAATCCTGTGAAATATTAGAAGTTCTGCTGTTCAGATCACCATTCAAAATAACATAAACGACATTTGTTAACAAACTGTCAGTTAAACATTCTTCAAGTAAGCTTATGCCATTATCAAAACCAAACTGCCCATAATAAGGGAGCCCTCTGGAGGCACATAACAACAAACATACAATATATTCTTATCTGTTCCAAACAATTTTTTGTCAATAAGAAACACACAAAAGTTACTATAATCAACATCAATAACTTTCACGAAGGGAATAAATTCATTCTTTACCAAACAAACCACCCTGCCTGATCGCCTCCCTCGTTTAGATAATTTTAATAGCTGGTTTTACAGAAGATTTTGTATCCATTAAATGCGTTCGAGTGAAAGTCTTCCATAAAAGTTTCAACTAGACAAATAAGATCAAAACTACAGATAAACAAAACAAAATCAGGGTCTGTAGTTTTCGAAACTAAGCCATTGACTTTCCACAACAAAAATGTAAATGGATGCTCCTTGTTAACACTATATGTAAATGGCTTGTCTTTCACATGGTCAGTCGTGCTGCTATCTGACAAGTTGGCCACACTGATCTTGTTCATTTGGCATCGTTCACGCGCGCCACTGACAGACACAGACGAAAGAACAACCGGTATATGGTCAGTGTGGTTCTATTTTGATGGCGAGGGAGAAAGATTATTTTTAAAGCCAGGCCGGCCATCATCCTGTCTGCTTTTCTGCAAGCCATCCTTACCATCAAGATAATATTTTTTACCATCAATTATCAGATGGTCAAAAACCATTATTGCTCTTTTTCCATCTTTGCGCGCTGTGTTTAGATGGGGTTTCAGTTTACTTCTAATTTCCCTTACACGAGTAGAAAAATCTTCCCCCACAAAAACATTGGATCCTTTCAGTTTTCTTTTACATTTCAAAATTTGGACTTTATCTTTGTAGAAACAACAACGTGCAATTACTGGAGAATCAGATTTTGCATTCAAACGATGAACGCGATCAAATTGTATGTCACCCGCTATCTCCAATTTGTCAGTGATGAGATCCTGTATTTTGCCTTCACATTGTTCATTGGTTTCGTTTTTTCCTCTATTCATCCCATAAAAAATAAGATTATTTCTTTTTGATCTTCCCTCAAGGTCATCTGTTTTCCTCTCCAGTTCATCTACTTTAGCTAGTAACGCAGAATTAGTTTTCACAAGTTCTTCATTTTCGTTTCTGAGAAATCCCACCTCTTCTCCCAAATCTTTGACCCCACTCTGCAGTGTTGCATATTGTTCGCCAAGTTCCTTTACACTGTTGTCTAATTGACAAAACTTACTGTTCATATTGGCGTTCATGTCATTGACTTGGGAGGTCAGAGCACTGAGCATCACCACCACGTCTGCCAGAGCTGGTTCCTGAGAAGGAGGGGGAAGAGGAGTCGCCTGGGCACCACTGTCCGTCTGTCCCGTCATACTGGTCCGACGTCCAACGCTAGTCAGCCTGGTCTGCCGTGTACTGTCCGCTCTGGAAGGTGCAGGACCGGGATTCTGCTCCACGTCACCGCACTGAAGTAAAAATCCTCCCCAGAACGTCAGCGAGAGGAGCAATCCTATTATGACACCGTCTAGTCTGGATTTTGCTGTCATGGTGGCAACTCTCATGGCGGCTTTCCTATTGGCCCTCTTCAACATGAATTTGACGTATACTGACTGGAACGTGCCACATGTCGCTCTAAAAGCCAGCTGCACCGACGGCATGGTTCTTTATGGTGCTTCTTGCTGAGTATTTTGATGTCACTCTCAAGCAGTCCTGAGAAAACGGCGCGAACAAGGAGACGATATGAAGCATGTCTTTCGTTTATCGACACTAGGTTACGCTCCCCCCCCCCCCCCTCGAGAGAGAGGGAGAGAGAGAGAGAGATAGAGAGAGAGAGACAGAGAGAGAGAGAGAGAGGGGGGGGGTCAGTTTCAATATCATTTTTTTTCAAGACAACGTTTCCGCACTCGGAATGAATTCCATATGCATTAACACCAACGCAACAGATGCCACGTGGTGAGAAAAGATCCAATGTAATCAGAAATAAACCATAAAACCTAGTAAAAACTTATAACGCTGGTATGGTCTTAATCTTTTGACTCTTGCACCCTGTCCACCAGCACCCTGCATTGTCAACCATGCTAGCAAAGCAAAAACTTAACCCTCTGACTGTCATCCTATCACCAGCTTCCTGCATTTTTCTCTCTGAAAGAGTTATCTTAACCCTTTGATTCCCTGAACCAATCCACCAGCTTTCTGGGTGAGGGAGTCAAAAGGTCCAGGGTAGGCAGACACACACGAACAACCGGCGCAGTACTCAAGTGTGTAAACGTCGGACATAAAATCGGAAAGTCCTGGGTTCGATCCGCCTGAGGGGTAAATAGTGAAGATTTTATATCTCATGTCAACATATGTGCAGACCTACCAGTGGTTAACTCCACCCCTACCCCTTCTGTGTGTAAAGGCATGCAAAACGTCAAACATACACATTAAACATCATGTCTACCCTGTCATTGCCTGATTGCTTATGGTAATATGAAATAAATCAACATGCATGCCCACCAAACACACAGACTATGCCACAACATAGTGGAATGAGGTCAGCTCGCCTAGTTTTAAGTTTTTCATGTTCCACTAAAAATTCTGATAATGCACTGTAGGTCCAACTACGTTAGAGAATAGCGCTATACATTAATGACTTAAGTTATAACGCTATACATTAATGATTTAAGGTTATAACATAATTATATATTTAAACGTACATGTGTACATGCAAATGTGTGCATAGACAGGGGGATGCAAAAGTAGGTATACAGTAAGTATCGCATCATTATTATAATGCTTAATTCCGCTCTCGATTAGAGGAGTGTGTGAATACTGACGGTAAGCAGTTTGAGTATCTGAGGGATTAAGGCTGTGCTTGTTATTACATGGATATGCAATATTCATTTGTTTATATAATAAATGCAATGAGTATTGTACATGTTTTCTTTTTTCATAACTGTTT
>JAPXFY010000019.1:26693533-26721033 GCA_030674185.1 Monoplex corrugatus
TCATGGGGTGTTCCAAATTATTGCTATCATCATCATTACCATATCATCATTATATCATCATTATATCATCATTATTATTATCATGAGTTTTTTACCGATATGATTATAAGCAGCAGTACTATCAGTATTGTTTGTTGTTATTATTATTTTACTATCTTCACTGCTTTATTATTATTTTACTATCTTCACTGTTAAGGAAGGTAAAGCAGTAAGGAAGAGGAGATGGGAACCACCTTCATAAAGCGCTCTTCTACGACCTCAATGTTACGGAAAATATACTTTTTTATTATTTTTTTCTGACACGAAAAAGGCACAGTATGTGTCATGTACTTCGCTACGGATGAGGTCCCTAACAACTCACTCCTCTACGACCTCAGGATTATAAGACAACCTTTTAGCCAAGATTTTAAGAAAGAATAAAGACAGATACATCTTGTGTACCGTGGATCGATTGCTGTAGACTGACAACGATAGAAGAGGTCTAGTTTCAAGATCACCTACGATTACGATAAAAATTCTTGAGTTCTCAGATTCTTACAGGTGATATCAGGTACGAAAAGATCTCAGGTAGACATCTGGATGCTGTAGATAAAGTCACAACCAATATCACAGTCACCAACGCACGATGAAGACCACAAACTACAGGAGCAGTTGACAACATCTGGAAACAGTACGGAAGTTGCAAGCTGTTGCAATTTACAATATACAGTCACACCAACAGTTGGGCACACACCGTGAAATTTCTAAGAACAAGTGAAGAGTTAGAGAGAAGTCTCAGACTAAGCAGACTGATAGAGAATCCTCAAATACTGCAGACTGTGAGAAAACCCTAAAATACTGCACACTACGAAAGAAGTCTCAGATGCTGCAATCTGTGAGAGAAGTCTCTGATACTGCAGACTGTGAGAGATGTCTCAGATACTCCAGACTGTGAGAGATGCCTCAGATATTGCAGACTGAGAGAGATGCCTCAGATATTGCAGACTGTGAGAGATGCCTCAGATACTGCAGACTGTGAGAGATGCCTCAAATACTGCAGACTGTGAGAGAAGTCTCAGGCACTGCAGACCGCGAGAGAAATCTCAAGATACTGCCTTAGTGACACCCGTGTTTGAACACGCACGAGGCTAAAGACTGTGGGAGAAGTCTCAGATACTGAAGACTGCAAGATAAAGATACTGCAGACTGTGAGAGAACTCTAAGACACTACAGAATGCCAAATATTTCGAACCAACACAATTCTGACGACTCAAAATAAACAATCTTTAAGAGTAAACGAGAAACACAAAAGCATAGATACGTCCCAGGTACTTATATCGAATGTTGTTGACTACCAGTTATAAAACACGACACGGTTTGACATCATCACACAAGCACACTTTGAAAGCTCGAAAGATCGAACAACAGTTGAGAAGACAAGTCCCAGGTAGCCAGGTTGACTGCTCTCTGTCACAACCTTACCATCAAAACTCGGAAAAACTCCACGGACGACTGACAACAGATAGACAGATAGTTCAAAAGTTGTAAGACAACCAGTCTGGTTGCAAAAACGGTATCATAATCAGAGTAACAGTGCAAACACACACACGGTCAAAACTTATGAAAACTAGCGAACGCATAAGAACAAATCTGAAGCAGCTGTATGCTGCCGACCGCATGATACTTTAGACACCCACACCGTTTTTGAATCACAACACAAATCCATCCGGATTTAAAGAGAGGCGCACCAAGGAAGCCCTTAGATCGCCGGTGAAGAAAACTTTCAAGTCATACGTCATTTCTCCTTTTCAGGCCTTTCATCTCCCTGCTGACCGAAAACTCCATTTTCCAGTCATACCCAAGATGTACAAGCGGACAGCTCTATCTTCCTGCAACACTCATGAAGTAGGCCTACAAGTGGATACATAACAGAAAGACAATTCCAAACTGACAAACATAAAAACAAGTGAGAAAAAAATGCAGGTATAACTTATACAGTCCGGTTGATATTAGTATACCAGCGCTACCGAAAGAAAACGACACTTTTTAACAGGTAACATAAACATGAAGAAAACTCCCAGGCTGTATTACGAGAGAGAAGAATAGGCACAGGGCAATTCCAGCCAGGCATACCATACCGACTGTTGTTGATATAGCGACAGCATCACAACGACAAACAAGCGTCATCAATTCACACCTCTAAAAATCAGCTGACAGCGAGCCATTTTTTGTCACAGCTACAACTATGCATCTTGAAAACCCTAAAAACAACGAAGACGAACATGTACAGAAAAATCTGCGGAAGTCAGGTGAACTGTAGACAAGAAGATACTCTGTACTACTAAAGCGACAACAGATACTCTATACCACTCCAGCGATTATCTTGAGTTAAATCACGATGCACACAAACACACAAAAACAGACCAAGTTGAAAGAACAGTGAAACTAAAGACCAGGTACGCTTCAGGTAGTAGCGAGGTTGGCTGTCGTGGACTGGCAGAAAGCAAACAGATTCAGTCACACACACGCAAGGCGAAAATCTGCTAGTTATACAACATGTGACAGAAGAGAACTCTCAAGTAGAGTCGACTGCTGTTGGTAAAACGACAGTGCCCCTTCGCCCCCCCCCCCCGCCCCCCCTCTCTCTCACAGTGACCTAGTATCCATTTTAAAGAATCTCACCCCAACCATCCCCACCTCAAGGCCATTATCTCCTATTTCCTTTATGACTGGGTTTGGCAAAAGAACGAAACGAAACGATGCTTTGGGAGCACACCAAGCTTTCCTTGTCGAGGACCAGGGTATTGTTAGGTTATTGTTTCGTTTATGTTGTTATACACCACACAGTTAATCCTGTCTAAAGGTCTTGCTTGTTTTGTGTGTGTGTGTGTGGGGTGTGTGTGTGTGTGTGTGGTGTGTGTGTGTGTGTGTGTGTGTGTGTGTGTGTGTGTGTGTGTGTGTGTGTTTGTGAGTGTGTGCGTGCGTGTGTGTATGTGTGTTTTGAGAGTGTTTACCATTACCTTGCAGCTGCAGTCTACTGTTCTTGATTATGCAGCCCCTGGCAGTCATTTTATTGTTTTCTTTTTTCTCACTAATAAACCATTCACATTCTCGTTCCTGCGCAAGCAACGTCTTTTTACCCACCCCCCCCCCCCCCCCCTTCGCCTCTCCTTTTCTTTTTCTTGAGAACTTTGCTGTACCAATCCATAGAGAGTCTGAAGTTTGGAGTCTGCTCATGAGGGATCGTTCCTCTTTGGACAAAATCCCACATACGCCCCACCCAAATTGCCAATAATCGTCTGGTTGACCCCTACAGCCTGCCGGCACAAACAAACGTTCAACTCACTTTATCATTCAAGGGTCATTAGGTCTCACCGGGCGTGTCTTACACCAACTCTTGAAGTGAGAAGGGGTAGGGGAGAGAAAAACCTATGGTCCCACTGAGGTTCGAACAAATGACCCCTGTGCCATGAATGTCATCCAATAAACAGACTATGTCTATAAAAATGTATATTTTGAAAAGAGATTACATCTCTTTCGCTGCTGCTATTTGTTCCCAGTACATATTCCTTAATATTCTTAAATCATTTCCACCAATACTGAGCTTTTCCACTTGGCTGATTAATTCTTCGTGTCTTACTCGATCAAAAGCCTTGGTATCATCAATAAAACATAAATACTCGTACAAATCTTTCTTCAACTCAAAGGATCTTTTCATGAGAGTTCTGTGGTATAAACAGTTCCTTTTCCTTCAACAAATCTACATTGTTCTTCTGCTATTTCTGGTTTGATCATATTCCTTGTCCTCATCATGATTATTCTTAGTAGAATCTTTGTCACATGACTCATCAAGCTGATTGTACGATGGTTTTCGCATTATACAGCCCCTGATTCCTTGGACATGCAATGACATTTGACTTTGACTCATCTTTAGGGATTTTTCCCGTGCCACAATTTTTACTCAGAAGGACGGTTACTTTTTTTAATACCAAAGTCATCTAGAGCCTCTATCATAGTAATATTTCTGGTCCTGGGGCTTTTCCCTGTTTCTCCTTTTTCATCTCTGCTTTAAATTCATCTTTTATTATTGATGGGTCTTTCAACGTTCTTTCTAATGATGTATTCCTCCCTTCTGTCATCGTTAAAAAGGTCTTCAGTGTGCTATTCCCATCCATCTAACATTTTGTCTTTTTCCATAATAATCGTAACATCTTTTGATTTTAAGCAACTATTTGATGTGCATGTTTTTTTCTTAAACATTTCTTCAGAATTTCTGTACATAAACTTAGGTCTGTTTTCTGTCTGCCTTCTATTTCTTTACACTTTATTTCTAGCCACTTTTTTTTTTTTTTGCGCCTCATTGCATTTACTCCTGTTTTCTTTATCTATCTTTTGTATTCTTCCTCTTATCACTTTACCTTCCTACGTTCATCCATCAAGCCTAAAATATCTGCTGTCATCCAGTTCTTCGACGCTTTTGTTTCAGCTCCACGAATTTCTTCATAGTTTCATTTACTGAGTTTTTCAATTTTGTCCATTGTTCTTCACTGTACCTAACATTTTCTAGAACACTGAATTTGTTTTGAACAGATACGCTGAATTCTGCGCGAGCTGATACATCTGTCTTTAAGAGTACAAGTTTTCGTTTGATGTTATTTTTTTGGTATATTTTCTTCTCTTAAGTTTCAGTCATAATTTGGTTATCAGTAAAGAATTTCTAAATCTCTTATTTATCAGGATGCAACCAAATTGATGTCTTTTGTTTGCTATTGGATTCATCCATATCCATTTTCCTGTTGGGTTGCTCAAAGCAAGTGTTTCCTATTATGAATTCGTGTCCCACTCAACAAGTTTCTCTCCTCTTTCATATAGCATGCCAAGGCGATGAGGTCAACTATGTCAACTACTTTTTCCTGTCCCACTTTAGCATTAATATCTCACATTATGACTGTAACGTCCTGTGATTTACACTAACCCTCCTCTAATTCTACAAAGAAGTTGTAAATTTCTTTCTCATTACTTTGCAAAGTTGGTGCATATATTTTAGGCGATGTTGGTATCAAATGGCTTGCCCTCAAATCTAACAAGTAAGACGCGGTCTGATATAGCCCAATATCCTTTGACAGACTCTGACTTATTGTTCATTATGATGCCTACCCCTCTTTCACATGTGCTACAGAATATATAATTTAATGCTTGCCCGATATTATCATGCCTGGTCCCTTCCTCTCTTAGTCCTAAAATACGGTGTTCAATCTGTCCATTTTTATCTTGACAGTTTTCCTTCTGGAGCACTGTTCTAACATTCTATGTTGCAAAAATGTCTGGAATAGCAGGTCCATGAAATGCCTAATTCTAGGAAATCATCGTTGGTATGCTGTACATGTTTGATCACCTTTATTTCCATGTCATGTAAATCATAGAAAAGTACTGTCAACTTAAGGAATAGATCAAAGTCTGGCGGACACGCATCTGAAAACGGTGCGGGGTGTGGCAGAGCGTCCCACTGATATGTCATCAAAAGTGGCGAGGCAAAGTGCGTTGTCATGTAATATCAGTGACGAACGAGTTTACTGTGTTTTGTTTCTTTCAAATTGCAGGTCTTACTACTTTCATCAGAAACATCCCTTAGTAGTGTTGATAAACAGTTGTCCCAATGGAATGCCAAGCGTCGTCAATATACCCTTGTTATCACAGATACACATCATCATCTTTATATTTTCTTATTTCTTCTGAACTTGATGGACCTCGGACAGGCAGGAGTGTGCCACTGAGACGACGTCTTTTTAATTCTGGCTCGTAATTTTAAACCCAGGTTTCCTCGACATCAACTATCACATTAAAAAACTGTTACTCTTATTTTTGTACATGTTTAATAGAATCTCCGCGATTTTAAGGTGCCCCACTTTTGATCTTCAGTAACGCAGTGCGGAACTCACCTTGCTGCAACACGTCCCATTCCAAGATCAATTGTGAACATCGAATTAACTGATCCACAATTAATACAAATGTCACAAGCGATCTCGTCACATGTTATTCGCCTGCCTTCATTCAACAGTTCTCAAACTTCTTAAAAATCCCCCCCCCCCCCCCCCAGCAATTTCAGTTGGCTTCCGTGGATGATTCCTGCCTTTAACATCATTCTGTCCACTTTTAAAGAATGGCACTACACTTTGTGGTGTTTTTAACGTGTTTGCACGGAACTTCGAGTAAAGAATTTAATTTTCGAGTAAGCGCGGTGTTTTTCAATGATAAATATGGCCATGACGCTTGGAATGAGTCTTCAACGAGACGTCATAACAAATGAAGACATAATATCTGCACATTATTTTCTAGTAAGATCATGGAATAACTGAACAACGCATGTATAAAAATTGAAATCGCCGCGACGATTACCTTTTTAGTTAATAGGAAAATTCTCGCTATTTTCGTATGATCCTCTTAACAGCATGGCGCTCTAACCAACTGTGCCAACATGGCGACTAAAGTTGTAAAAACAACCTGTGGCCCATCTGAGGGTCGAACCCATAACCCCTGCGTTATCAGCACGGTGCTCAGACTCAGACCAACGGGGCCATGCAGAGAGACAGAAATGGGGGGGGGGGGGGGGGGGAGGGGGGGAGGGGGGAGGAGGAGGGGAGTCAACAGCACAAGACCATGTAATAAGCGGGACAGGAAGCTTCGTGCAGGTTCCTGTGAGGCTGACTTCCCAATTATGTCTCTCGTTATTGTCGTGGACTTTTTGACAAAGACTTACTACCCACCAGACCAAACCATTATTCATTTTTCTGATGGTGGGGTGCGAAGCGTGTAGGCTCTCGCTTTCATAACATGAAACAAACCGTGAAGGACAATCACTCCTCTCCCCCGCCCCAATCTCTCTCTCTCTCTCTCCTCTCTCTCTCTCTCTCGCTTTCCATCCTCGAATATATGACCGAAGCTAGTTCACACTCACACACACACACACCCACACACACCCACACACACACACACACGTGCAAACGCACACAAACAAGTACGCACACAAGTACCACTTTCTCTCTCTCTTGATGGGAAAGTGAATATGTATATGTGCCTCTCTACAGACTTTCTGATTGATGGAAAGAATGGTCAATGCCCTAAACATAGAAATGCATGAAAAAAAAACAACCAACCAATCAAACAAGCAACCCCCCCCCCCCAACAATCAATCAATCATAAAAAACAAACAAGGTAATCCCACATATACAGGTAATCATAATATCTCCGACCACAAGATAACAAACGGGATGGTCAAGCCATACCATAAACAATCTGTTTACTTTCATTTTCTTCATGGCACGTGTGTGCGTGGGTATTTGTTCACTTCTGCAGAGCGAGAGAGAGAGAGAGAGAGAGAGAGAGAGAGAGAGAGAGAGAGAGAGAGAGAGAGAGAGACAGACAGACAGACAGAGACAGAGAGACAGAGAGAGAAGAGAGGAAGACAGTGTGTGTGTATGTGTGTAGGAGAAGCTTTCCATTTATACTATGATCAGATTTCTTACTATGTTTATGTAAAAATGATTTATAACAGTAATAATGACAAAAAAATTTTACGATATATATGTATATATAAATATATATATGTAATATATATCAATATATACATAAACATGAGAGAGAGAGAGAGAGAGTGTGCGTGTGTGTGCGTGTGTGTGTGTGTGTGTGTGTGTGTGTGTGTGTGTGTGTGTGTGTGTGTGTGTGTGTGTGTGTGTGTGTGTGTGTGTGCGTGCGCGCGCAGATGCACAAATACCTCTTCAAAGACAGGCAAGCAATTGTTACTGACGGTAACATATTTTTGTATGCCGACAAAGCGAAAGTACCACAACAGATCTAATCCAACTCCTAAGTAATCCTTCGCTGACACATTATCACAACAGGCAGGCGGCATGCAGATGATTTGTATCAGCTTCCATTTTCTTAAAGCATAAACGTCGTTGAAAAAAGCAAGGTAAAATGGATAAGCAAGTAAAGAAAACAAAACAAACAAAATAACATTACGTATCTATGGTTAACCAGACTACCCAGACTCAAAGTTACTGTTTCAGAAGAAAGTTCAGATTTCAATAAATATGAGCATGTGTAAACAGTCGAGAAATTTTTTCTTACAGTGCACCCGAAGACCGACCGAGGAAACCCTTGCTGAGGCTGAGAGATGTGAATGACAATCGTCAAAGAACAGACAAATCTTTGCATGTCTGACCTACTTGCTGCTGCACCCCTACTGACAGAGGACTCTGTTGCTGCGTATCATCAGCCACCTCTACAACCACATCAGTTATGGGACAATGTGGCCTTGATATCAACACACACGCGCGCGCGCGCGCACACACACACAAACACACAAAATGTTATTGCAAATGTAACGGACCGATCCGAATCTTCCTTTTCGTAACTGAAAAAAGAAAGTGATTTGAAATAGGAAGGTCATTGTCCAGGCCAGGAAGTGTGACCTGAAGCCACTCCTCTCTTCCTTTCACACACACATACACACACACACACACGAGACCTCGATCAGTTGGCAAGTCAATGGACCATTTTTCAGGACGTTGAAGAGGGGTACTCGGAGTTGAAGGCTGGCTTTTCCATTTTCCTTCACGCATCATTAACAAACCTTACTACTGATGAATGAAGTTTGCTTGGATGGTTATCTCTCAAAGATACCACCAAAAGTTTAAAGTTCAAAACTGTAAAACTCAGTTTAAAGTTCAAAACTTGCTGTTCTGGATCTTCCAGCACTTGGCAGGGAATGGTGGGGAAGAGGGAGCATGGTTGCTCTTTTCTGGAAATCATGGCGCTAACATCAAGGTCATATGGACAAAAAGCAAAAACAAAAACAAAAAGCTCCAAAATAGCACTTTTTCAATAATAGTATGTAAACATCACCATCTCAGGAACTTCAGAATATTTACACCTGATTTTAACTGTTGTGACAGTAGACCATTTCGTCGCTTAAAGACAGTTTTGTTTCATTTGATGCTTCTTCAATGTTACAGTGGTACCGGTCCTGAGAAGTACCACACGCACGCACGCACGCACACACACACAACACACACACACACACACACACACCACACACACACACACACACACACACACGCCCACGCCTTGTCATATTTACTGCTTTCTAGAAATCCATAAAGAAGTTTTCGTTTTTCTCCCAAACAAAAAAGGAAATTATTAAAATGACTCTACAATCTTTTTTTTTTTTTCCAATCTAAAGGACTGTATGTACGCGCGCACACAATTGTGTCTGTCTGCGTCTGTCTTTCTGTTTATAAGATGAATGTGTGAATAAGATATTCTCTGTTCTTTAAGGGTGGATCTTTACTCAGATTTCTGTAAAGGTGTGAATCGTAAGGAATGCTTCGGTCTAGAACTTATGGCGTCAAAGTCAAGGTCGCGAGACCAAAAAGAGTGCCTAAAATCAGCACTTTCTCAAGAACTTTAGACAATATTTAAATCCTGTTTCCAATGCTGTAACAGTACAGTCTCCCACCGTGGGCACTTCACGTCAAGTTTACTTCACTTGATGCTTCCTCAAGGTCAATTAGACCGTAAAAGATACAACTGGATTTTCTGTAATTTCTTTTACGAAAAGGGGTATGTTAGAAGTGCTTGATCATTTTGTCTTCTTCCCTTTTATTTTAACAAACAGCACAAGATCCATCGTAAATACACTTTCCCATGAGTAGTCCGACTCACTGCAAGCATCACATCATTCTGGCGCTCTACGCAGAAACTATAGAAATCTCTGAAGGTAAAAACAAAATATGATCGCTGGATCTTTAGGGTAAAACATAAAACATTGAAAATCCTGTTAGTGAAAGATTCTTTGGAGTAATATAAGCACAACGTTTCTTGATAAAGAGCCTGGGGCTCGAAACGTTATGCTTATATTACTCCAAAGGATCTTTCACTAACAAGATTTTCATTGTTTTATATAGAAATCTACGTCTCATCTTTTCATTTCAATGCTTCACGAGAATATATGTCCAACAATCCATCTGAAGTTTCACAAGAATCTATGTCTAACAATTCCATCTAAGACTTCAGGACTTCACTAGAATCCACGACCAACATTGACTTCCATTTGGAGACTTCACTAGAATCCATGTCCAATATTTCCATCTACAGGTTTTATCAGAATTCATGTCAAACATCTCCATCTAAAGACTATCAGAATCTATGTCCAGTACTTCCATCTGGGGACTTCACTGGAACATGTCCAATGTTTCCATTTCAAGATTTCTATAGAATCCGTGTCCAATAATTCCATCTCAAAATTTCACCAGAATCCATATCAAATAATTTCATCTCAAGAGTTCACTTGAATCCATGCTCAATATTTCCATTTCAAGACTTCACTAGAATCCATGTCCAATATTTCCATCTCAAAACTTTACTAGAATTCATTCCAATATTTACATATCAACGCATTACTAGAATCTATGCCCAACATTTCCATTTCAAGACTTCACAAGAACCCATGTCCAATATTTCCATCACAAGACTTCACCAGAATCCATGTCAAATATTTCCATTTCAAAACTTCACCAGTGCACAGAGTTCTGTGTAGACTCGAGAGATTTTCTATGTTACTGCCAGCAGATTTGGACGGTCTCTTTTGCATAAATTCAACCCTTTACTTTTTAGTCGTCTTCGTTCAACGCTACTAGCATATGGTTTTCGACATCATGAACTTACAGCAAACTATAGCACAGGAAAACCCACACTAATATACTCTCTCTCTCTCTCTCTCTCTCTCTCTCTCTCTCTCTCTCTCTCACTCACTCACTCACTCATTCTTCGCCTCTCCCTCCCCTGATGCAGTTTTAAGCGCATCTCTGTATCAGCATCGACAGATTGAAAAATGCGTTTTTGACTATAATTTCCCGTGTTGATTTGTAAAGCTTGATTCTCTCTCTTTCTCTCCCCTCTCTTTCGTATTCATTACCAATATTTACCGTTAACTGCTTTGCAGTATTTGTTACTGTTGGATAATAATTGCAGCGAATCATTTTACAATACTTTTTTGCTTTTGGAAAATACAGTGTGATTCTCGTTCTCGTCTTAAGCAATAATATTTATTTATCGAAATTTTCACCGTTGGAAAAGAAAGCTCGTTTCCCTTTCTCTCTTTTCTCATTTCTAATATTAACAGAGTATTATTACAGCCAGATCTGGTTCCCATGTCATGAAATCCTCTCGCCCCCTGCGTCCTTTTAAAGTGAATGGGCCGAAATGCCAACACATAAAAACGTGCATTCGTATTCTACCTCTCCGTTACGAAGAAGGAGAATGAAAAATGGTGGGTACAGCCACCCTTAAAGAACAGTTGGGACTCTAGGGGCGGAGACTATCGGTACTTTGGAATGCAAAGAAGGCTTGACAGTAGTAGCAGCTACTAGTTCAGAGTTGAGTGGTACCGCACCCGACTTTGTTGGGTGGAGACACTTAACTGTTTCACGGGTGGGGAAGATATTCTACATGGTACAAGCCACGCTCACGTGGAGGGTATCATTAGTATCCTTGAATTTGTCCTCCTCTCTTTGACAAGCGGGTGGAAGGAAAGGTCTTCTACCCTGCTAATAACTTGGTCGCAGGTACATTCCCTCGTCTGGCCCCGTGGCTAATACTACTGGTCATGCTGCAGTTGCGTGTTAATGAATGATGTAATGTTGTGTTCACGTTCCCATGTCTTGTCTCGCAAACTACTCTGACCCTTTCTCCTTCATTCTGTTTCTTTTCTTTCCTTTTTTCCTTTTCCTTTTCTTCCTCTCTTCTCCTTCGTCTTAATCGTCGTCGTTGTTATGTTTTGTTTTTTCACATCCCAAGCGCTGGTTAAACTCCTACCAACGTTTAAAGCTAAGTAGTTAAGACATTAACAAAACAGATTTTTAGCACATTACTACTGGGGTCACACTGGCCTCTCTCTCTCTCTCACACGCAAACATACACACACGAACCCACACACGTGTGCACTCACGCATGCACACACGTATCACGCACACTTGCTGACAGAGACAGCGGACAAGAAAGGATACAAAAATGCAAAAGTGAGAGAGAGGGGGAGGGGGGAGACATACACACACACAAAGACCGAAGAAGAGAGTGGATGAAAGATACACACACACACACACACACACACACACACACACACACACACACACACACACACACACACACACACACACAAACACGCATACACACATAAACATGCACACACTCACACACCTTACTAACAGACGGAAGAAGACAGCAGATGAGAAAGAGACAGAAAAAAATGGAGAGAGAGAGAGAGAGAAAGTGAGAGACAGACAGAGAGAAGACGGACAGACAGAGAGAAGACAGAGAAAGACAAAGACACATACAGACACATGCAGCGCACACACGTACACACACACGCGCACACACACACACACACACACAACACACACACACACACACACACACACACACACACACACACACACACACACACACACACACACACACACACACACACACACACACACACACACACACACTCAGAGAGACAGCGGTCGAGAAAGAGAGATTGCAGACTTCAGTTTTCCGTGCTTTATTACTTAAGGATGGTGGCGTTAGGTCCGACTGGACCTGAATTACAACTAGTCAGAGAGAGAGGGGGGAGAGGGAAAGAGAGAGAGGGAGAAAGAGAGAGAGAGAGAGAGAGAGAGAGAGAGAGAGAGAGAGAGAGACAGACAGACAGACAGACAGAGACAGACAGATATAAACATACGCGCGTGCGCGTGCGCGAGCGCGCGCGCGCACACACTCACTCACACAACACACACACACACACACACACACACACATTCATCTTCGTTAATCACGTACGTACAACCCTTTCATTTGGCAGGCTATTAAGAGGGCGGATTTTGAGCTGCAAAGGCTATGGCAGGTAGGCTGGCCAGCTTTCGTAGAAGATAAAAGCTTAATCACGATGTTTTACTCTTAGGTGATTTATCTATTTTTTTCAGAGTATTGCTCATCTGTTGACGCTCAATTCAAAGGCCGATTTTGAAGATTGGTGTACTTTTTCGAGGGTTTTTGTTTGTTTGTTTTATTGTTATTTCTACCTTGAACAGATGCCAATACGCTAATCGTCTGACCGTGAAACAGACTCACCAACACAACTTTAGAGTCAATCTGCCGTAGACCCTACATCAAGAAGTCCAAGAACTTTATAAAATGTCAAATCTCGCTTCGTTAAGTTTACCCAGAAAAGAAAACTCAGCACTAAGTTACACTAGGTCACTCTGATCACGTTCAGGACTGTTCTGATCCAAAACAGGCAGGACGCCACCTAAACACAACGCCTACTATTGCCGAGTACTATGCCTTCCCCTATCCCTGCATTTAACAATATTCATTTTGTCACAGATCCAGACAGAGTGACAGCCTCTCCCCCCTCCCTTCGCAACCTGAAGTGGAAACTTCCACTACATTCGATGCTGCTCATATAACCCACCAAAACCATTAAAGAGAAATTACCGCAAGCACTAAAACGCCAGAACAAATGGAAACTGGTCTTTCCATGAAACCAGTGCATACAGAATTTGAGACGTTTTCTTTATGCTAAAATGACTGGTAGAAAAATGTTCCGATGCTGCTGCAGTGGCGTTTCAGTTTTGGTCGAGAGACAGGATGACAGGGCTGCCTTGTACATTTCCTGCCATAACATAACCCGGTTTTAACCGGGTTTGAGAAACATCTGCTTTGTTGGTCGTAAAATACAAGAAAAACCTACGAAGCACACGTGAAATGAATGAGACTTGACTGGATAAATTTTGGACAGGTGGGAAACTGACGGTTTGAGCCCTAAAACCTTCCAGTCATCACTTCAGAGCGCTAAACCTCGTGTGACATATACATGATGAACGGATGCATGCAAACAAAGAAAGGAAGACAGACTTACACACAAAAAGAAAAAAAAAAAGAAACAAAAAAGAAGGGAGGGGGAGGAAAAGGGTGATTAGTAGAAAAGAAAAAGGATAAATGAGGGCAAGAGGGGATAGGGGGAGAGAGAAGAGACGAAGATGACGAAAGAATAGGGAGGAGCAAGGGGAATGAGAGAAACAAATGCAATATCTATACAGCTTTTTCAAAATCGCGTACCATGTAGTTAAAAATCTGTCTTTGATATTATATGCAAAAACAACAACAACAACACACACAAACACACAAAACCAGTGCAATTGACAGCCACATTTTACAAAAAATTTGTGATTTAAGAAAAAAGCTTGTCTTCAAGAACCCCGCCACCACCACCAAAATAAAATAAAATAAAATGAAATAAAACAAATAAAAAAGAAAAGAAAAAGGGCGTGGACACAGCTGACAACGCGTCACGACCCTAACCCGCCTCTCAACGTCCCTGCTCCCCCCCCCCCTCTCGCCTGCAACCCCCCCCCCCCAATCTTACCTTGTCTACCTGGCCCGACAAGGTAACTGTCTGCCTGCCCTCCCACCACACCAACAAATATGTACGAGGGCCGTCGTCACTTTCAGCTAATTCCTCACTTTCACTTCTAGTCCTCCCTTTTTCTTCCCTTTCTCTCATCCCCTGCCTCCAAACTCTGTCCCGTCCATATCATCCCATCCCACTGTCAACGCCTCTTTTTCTTCTTTCTTGCTATCTTTCTTTCTCAGACAAGAGATACACTTGTATTATTTTGTATCGGCTCTGTGTGTGTGTGTGTGTGTGTGTGTGTGTGTGTGTGTGTGTGTGTGTGTGTGTGTGTGTATGTGTGTGTGTGTGTGTGTGTCAGAGAGAGAAAGAGAGAGAGAGTGTGTGTGTGTGCGTGTGTGTGTGTGTGCACGGGTCAGGCTGTGTAAGAGAAGAAGACAGTTTCCTCTGAAAACTGGCCGGGGTCCAGGGACAACATCCCTGCTTGGGGGTTTGGGGGGCCGAAGCCCCCAGAAGCTGAAGAATTTCTGTATTTTTGAGGCATTATGGATGCATTTTCTGATGGCAAATAAAATAATTCAGTAATATTTCCTCTGAAAATTTTTTTTCCCCCTCTGAAACTAGGAGTTCATCCGCTGAAATTAGTGGATCCGCTGAGAGTTACCCAGCCTGACGGTGTGTGCGCACTTGCGCGCGTGTGCGTGCGAGCGCGTGCGAGCGCGTGTGTGTGCACGATGTACCAAGGAATGTGCCATGAAAGATTTCTCAGCTGTACGTAGATAGCCTTTCTTTTCTCCTTGAATTTTTTTTTCCATATCCAAATCGTGTCCCAGGTCCCTTTCACTGTTTCAGTAAGTAGGATCAATACCTAGCTTCAGTTTCGGTTTTCGCAAAATGCATTTCCACGCTCAGGAAATTCCATACACATGAACACCGCAGATGTCATATGGTGGAAAAGGATTTAAAAGAATTCTGGCAAATGCCGTACGCTTCCGCATAAAGCTTATGAGGTGGCAAGTCTTGAGGTTCCAACTTAGGGACTCTATTTTTGTGTCATTCCCTGTACTACCCAGCACTTAGTGTAAACACACACACACACACACACACACACACACACACACACACACACACACACACACCACTCTCTCCTCTCTCAGTCTCTCTCTCTCACACTCACTCACACACACACACATACACACGCAGACACATACACGCAGACACACACACTCCACACACACACACACACACACACACACACACACACACACACACACACACACACACACACCACACACACACACACACACACCACACACACACACACACACACACACACACACACACACACACACACACACACACACACACAGGCTGAGGGAGAATGCGAAATACCCACATAAAACCCCGTGATCATGGTGCTGTCCCATCAATTGAGTCATATGTCTGATGCTATTGGGAAGCTCATCGCCACAAATTCACTTATTTCATTTGCTTCTGAAGTCAATTTTTTCAAAAAGCATGGTTCAGGAATGCAAAATATGAGAAAATATTTGGACGCCTTCACCATTCTGGCTTTTTCCGCAAAAAACTGGCTTGGGGATGATTTTAATGATCGTTTAACGAATCTTTCCTCTGATGTAGAAAATGTACACTTGTCAGGAAAACAAAACCCGGTATACAGAGAGAGACCAACCAGTTTCCTGCACCGTAACGGGGTCGATACAACAACAACCTGTAGAACCAGTAATGTCTCAAACTGTGCGACCTCGAGACCTCTGTCCTCTCCCCGGAACTTAAGTACACAATAACAAACAACCACACACACACACACACACACACACACACACACACACACCGGATACAGAAAGCCGAAATACGGTACCCACATAAAACCCCAAGATGTACCATCAAACTGACAGCAACAAGGAGACAGCTGTTGTCACAGATTTCGGCAATCAGATTACTAATTTGATTCTGGAGGAGTTCATCGCACTCGGACAATTCTAAACGTGCCTGACCCAATCTGCCAACGCGGCCATCTTACTTTCATCAAGTCCTGCAAAACAAGTGCTTTCCAGACTTCGAAAGACTGAATACAATCAGTGATTAACATCATATTACAGAATGCGCGATTACAGTATCAGCATTCTACGACCACACCATTTACCACCCCACCTCCACTTGAAAAACACAACAACAACAACAACAACAACAACAACAACAACACAACAACAACACCGGATCTAACCACTAATCAATTCTAATCCATCTTGAAATGTCTGCAGCAACTAAAACACCTGTTACTGATACCTGAGATAGTTAAACAAATCTTGAAAGCTGTTCATATTTGCGGCAGTTACTGTGAACCAGAACTGTTCAATAGATATAGCATGCAAAATATTAACCATCGGAATAATTTGGATGTATAGAAACCAGTGCATCAAATCAATAAACTGAGATTCTGTTCCAAGCAGTTCCACATGTGATCCACTCAAACCCGGAACAACGATCTGATAAATTCTTACGAATCAACACAACGCCCAAGGCACAGAAGGGAAGGGGGTAGGTGAGGGAAAACCCGAAATGCGATGCTGGGGACCACTACACTGGCTGGTATACTAATTCATCTTTATAACATTCAAAGGCTGGTCTTATCATCCGTTCTTTGAAGTGTATGGCATGCAATTATAATATATAATGTTGTATCAGCAACTAGCAGGCTATTTTTATGTTGCACCTGAGGAACTGAACTTGAGATTTCAGATCTTTAGTCTACAATCTATCAACTGAATCACAAAGCGAACCAGTCAGCTGTATACTGGTCACCTGCATATCAATGCGAGCTGGAGACCATTCGTTTGCAAGTCAATGTGACGAACCCATCCATAGCAAACAAACATTATCGTATATCTGCCTCTCTATCCTTATTCTAAAGTTTACGACGGCAGCACGATTGTTTATTCGATTCAGTCGCATACGCGTACGTTCTCCCAAGTTTTCTTTTCCCCGCGTCTCATAATTTGTCAGCAAGGAGCCTGTTCTGTGTCTAAGCCGTCAGTCGTGACTTATTTATGAGGCAGACACTCCTGCCCAGCACTTAATTACTGGGAACAGGTACGAAAATGTGGTGTGTGTGTGTGTGTCACAGCGCTGCCAGCCTTTAGCTGCTCCCTCCCCCATTCTCCTCCACCCTCCCTTTTTCTCTCAATTTATGTCTGCCGTCACATTGGTCTATGTTGTGATATGAAGAAAATTACTGTACACTTCAATGACGTTCAGTTTTAACGGTACACGCTTTCATATTATGCTAATAGTCGATCAACAGACATGAACATACGGACATTGGTCATGAACACAAAAATTTGCCTTTGTGCGTGTATGCATGTGCCAAAGTGAAACACGGAAGCTTTTATAACACACACACACACACACACTCTCTCATGTCCAAACTATTTATGTTAATGACCGACTCCGATCTGTACAAATCGGGAAAAATATCAGTATAAGTGCACTAAGTTCTGAAATTTCGAAAGAACTTCTACATTGTAAAACCAGAACATGAAAAATGATGGACTGATGTGCATTTGCATTTGAATGCTATGATTTTATGTATTTACTTACGAATCTATATTTTAATGTGTTTGTATTCCAAATGCTAGGGTCGGATGCATTTGTATACATTGTATTCGAATGAAACGAATGCTGGGTGTTATGTGTTTATGTCTGAATGCTTTTGTGTTCGTATTTGAATGCTATGACATGAGATCATTCTGTGACACCCCTCCCTACAATGTCCCCTGTTCTCGTATTTGTGTATGGGCCGGTAAACTTATTAAATCGTATGTCAGTGTCAGTGCTCTCTCGCATATCCACCAATCATCCACGTTTCGACACACAAAGGAGCGACATGGACACCTTGTAAACCAGCGGGCCTCAGTAGCTCAGTTGGATGAGCGTCGGATTCACATGCTAATGGTTGTGGGTTCGACTCCCGAGGTACGCTACATTAAAACTGGCCTCATCACTGTCCCATCTTAACATCATTGTTGTTCTGTGGTGTCAGTATAGGATAGGTCCCCCTTCCCCCGCTTCTCTGGGATGGTTATCCCTGTCGGCCATATCACCTGAGGTGGGTGCAGACGTAAAAACTGAACCAAATCAATCAATCAGCCTTCTAAACCAAGTGATCCATATTGATGAAGCCAATGTACATATAAGTACAATTACAGTCATCATCATGTATCCTGTTCCATGGCGTTGGCGATTATGGCCCTCCACACGAATCTATCTTTTGTCGCTGCAAGTACATCTCCCACCTTTTCTGTCTTCATCCACTTCGCAAGTCCGTCCAATATTTTCTCCCTGGGTCTACCTGATGCTCCTTTTCCCTCCAGTTTTCCTGTTGTGACTAAGTGCTCTAATTCCTCTTGCCTCATAAAATGTCCTATTAATGTTGCTTGTCTTTTCTTTATCTACTTCATGAATGTTCTTTTGTGTTTGTCTCTTCAGAAGACTGTCTCGTTTGTTTTCTTAACTATCCATGCTCTTAAGATTCTTCTTTGAAACCACATTTCAACTCCCTCTTGTTCTGACTTTGTGTTGCCTGTCCATGCTTCACATCTTTACAACGGTATCGGTTCTTTATAACATCGAAGAACTCTCTTCCTCATTTTAATCGATTGATAGGCATATGTTGGTAAGAACGCTTTTCATTTTCTTGAATGCTGTTATAGCCCGACCGATTCTGCTGCCTATTTCTAATGTGCACCTGCCGTTTGTTAAGATGACTGTTCCCAGCTATTCAAACTTATCACCTTGTCTCAATGTTGTGCCATTTGCCGTTATTTTGCATGCGGGGATTTCCAGTTTTTTACTCATTAGCATGACTTCAGTCTTCTTGTTATTTAGCTCCAGCCCTTTATTTATGCTTTCTATTTCTATTATACTTACAAGATTCTGTTACCTTTTCTTTTCATTTTCTGCAATTACAACGGTGTTATCTGCGTAACGAAGACTGTTTATCATTTTCCCTCCAACCTTTATCCCAGGGAATTCTTCTAGATTCTTCGTGATGGTTTCACTGTAAAGTGAAAACAAATCTAGTGGCAGAACACATCCCTGCCTAACCCATCTTTTGACATTTTGGAAAGAGCTTATATCATGTTCTACTCTCATTGCTGCTGTCTATTCCAAATACATATTCCTTATTATTCTCAGATCCTTTCTATCAACGTTGAGCCTTTCTTGTTGGTTAATCAATTCTTCGTGTCTTTCCCGATCAAAATCAAAATCCTTCGTATAATCAACAAAACATAAATATAAACTCTCATTCAAGTCAATTGATCTTTCTATGAGAGTTCTTAGGATGTATACGGTAGTAATAGTTCGTTTTCCTGCAACAACTCCACGTTGTTCTTCTGCTATTTCTCTTCTGATTCTGTTACGTGTCCTCATCGTGATTATTCTTAATAGAATCTTTGTCACATGGCTCATCAAGCTGATTGTATGACGGAGTTCGCATTCTAAAGCCCCCGCTTTCTTTGGAAGTGCAATGAAAATTGATTCTGACATATCTTTACAGATTTTTCCAGTGTTATAATAAATTACATTCAACAGAAATGCTACTTTTTTAATACCAAATTCATTTAGAGCCTCAATCATTTCTGTAGTAATACTGTCTGGTACTGGGGCTTTTCTCCGGTTTCATCTTTTTCAATGTTGTTCTTTCCTATGATGCATTCTTCCTTTCTGTCATCGTCAAAAAGGTCTTTAATATACTTTCAACATCTATATAATATTCTGCTTTTTTCCCGTAATAATCGTGCTATCTTTTGATGTGCACGTCTTTTTCCTGTGGGCAATTTCTTCAATGTTTCTGTACATAAACTCAGGATCTGTCTTGCGTCGGTTTTCTAATTCTTTGCACTTTGTTTCCAGTCAAGCATTCCAGATTTCCGACTGTATCTTTTTGTATTCTTCCTCTTTTCCTTGTGTCCTCCGGTCTTCCATCAATCCTAAAATTTCTTTTGTCATCCAGTTCTTCTTTGTTTTTCTTTCATCACAAGGGATATCTTCGCAAGCTTCATTTATCGAGTTTCTCAATTTTGTCCACTGTTCCACACTGTCACCAACGGCTTTCAGAGCACTGAATTTGTTTTGAACATATACGTTACATTTTGCATGAGTCAATTCATCTGATGTTACTTCTGGTTTGTTTTCTTCTCTTTAGTTTCAGCCTAAATCTTCCCATTACAGGATTGTGGTCAATGTTGCAGTCTGCGCCTGGTACTATTTTTGCTATCAATAAAGAATTTCTAAATCTTTTATTATCAGGATGTAAGAAAAAAAAAAACCGATTTGTAGTACTGTCTCCTGGATTCATCCATGTCCATTTTCTTTTGTTAGGATGCTCATCCCAAGTGTTTCTTATTATGAATTCATTTACTTGTGCCCACTCAACACGTTTATCTCCACTTTCATTTCGTTTTTTATAGGCCATGAGGTCCAACTATGTCATCTCTCTTTCCTGTCCAACTTAAGCATTAAAATCTCCCATTATTACTGTAATGTCCTGTGATTTACAACGAGCCTTGGCTGTCGCTAATTCTTCATAGAAGTTGTCAATTTCTTCCTCAGTATTTGCGGATGTTGGTGCACATACTTGGATGATGTTGACTGTCAAATGGCTTGCCATCCAATCTAATAAAACTCAGTCTGATATACACTTACAGTATGACTCATGAAACAGTGGTATGTACTGATTATTCTTTCCTGCACATATTACTAGCACTTCGTCATCTCGTTCATACACTGGCGCTCATACAATACCTATAAACACACAGCAGTCGCTGTTCACAGAAAGCAGTAGAATTCTGCACAATAAAAGCTAAGTTGTTTCAATGACGGGAGGGGTTTCCAGTTACAGTACACAGCTGTGGTTGAGCATCTTATAATGTTCAAGGAGGGGGAAGGTAAAGCAATAGGGAAGAGGACTAGGATCAAACCTAAAGAAAGCGCTATTCGGCGAACAGTTACCACCCAACTTCCCAATGACCTTAGGAATACGGGACACCTTTACTTCTTATACGTATATTCCTACGCCTACCACCCTATGGTTTGATTTGAAAAGATCCTCGCCTTTATTTCCTTTCTATTTTCTTTCTTTATTTTTTTTTAATGAAATTATGGCAAATTGAACAAGAAAAACTAACATATATAGAAATGAGATGCGTGCGTGTCTGCAGGGGAGGGGAGCTGAATGGATGGAGAGAAGTGGAGCAAGGGATGGAGTAAGACTTAGAGAAGTAAAGAGAGAGCGGGGGAAAAAGACTCGGACAGATTGACAGATGGACAAACGCATATACATACAGACTAGTCAAAATTAGTCAATAACAGACGAAGACAATAAATCTGCTCACCTATAAGGGTCTTCTCTACTGTAAGGATCGTAATGGCCACTGTAACAAAGAAAAGAAAACAAATGTAAATTCGGTCTGAACAATTTGGGATCTGAACAGACTATCCAGGTGTATGATAACTACATGTCATCAGTAGTCAGTGGTCAGAAAAGCATTCACGCAATACATCAACGACGCAACAAAGCTCCTGGCAGAATACTTTGTCGTTTGTTTTATCTATAGATCAAACACTTGTTCGGTTGTTGTAAGGCTGTTACAGAATATCATAACAGTAAAAAAAACATAACTCTAAAAACATACAAGTTGTCTAACAAAAATCAAACGGAATTAAAAAAAAAAGTAACAACAAAAAAGCTTAATGCTGTCAATATTTACCCATCATTTAAACAATACACATCAGTGTACGTATGTGTCTGAAGAAGAAGATGACAGAGGAAAAACAATAAAGAAAAGGCGGAAGAAGACGTGAAAGAGATAGTGGAAGAAGACAATGATGACAAAGAATTAAAAAAGAGGAAGAGGGGAATGAGAACTACTATTCAAAGGAGGACAAGAAGAAAAGTTGAAAATGAAGAAACAAAAACAACAGAAACAACAACAACAGCATCAGCAACAATAACAACATTAATTTCTAAATGAATTAAAAAGAAATAAACAAGACTTGGCGGATCAGAAGGAACAGAGCAGGAGAAGATTCCTGGGAAAAAAAATGAAAATTGGAGTAATTCATGAACAAGGGGAAAAAAGTAAATTGCAAGTTTCCGCAGATAAATCACATAACAAAAGAAGACGAAACAAGCAAGAAGAAAAGAAAAAGTTCAATACAAATAATACCAAAAAAAAAAAATACGAAGAGAAAGAAGAAAAAAGAAGCACCAAAGTTCACCACACAAAAGCTACAGGGAAGAAAACAACTGACAAACAAGCAACGTTGACTGCAGATGAGTACAGAAGTGCACACAGGGCTATCATAATGTGAAATTTATACACAGCTCCTGTTATTCAAGGGTCTCTGCAGACTGAGTTCGCACACTTGGTTACTGACGTTTGCACACTTTTTTTTTCTGGCAAATTCACAACTTTATACTGATTTATCATATAAAGGTGAGCATTTTACTTCTTCAACCTGCGCTGACTTTGTCTTACGTTTCTTGCTGCAGGCAGAAATTACAACTGGAAGATGAAAAAAGAACGGAGAGACTACATAATGAGGGCATCATAAGACAATAAGAGGGGATGAGATATTAAAAAAAAGTGGAAAAAAAAAAAAAAAAAAAAGACGATAGGAGCAGAGAAAAAAGGAGGCGTAACAAGGTAGGATGGAAGGTCGTGAAAAGAGAGGAGGAGAACGGAAAGACAAAAGACTAAGAAGGGGGGGGGGGGGGGAGGAGAGAAAAGAGAGAAACAGAGAGAGACACAGAGACAGAGACAGACAGATAAAGAGAGAAAGAGACAGACAGACACAGACAGTGACAGACAGACAGACAGACAGAGAAAAATGTGAGGATGAAAGGCTTTTGCCTCTCATGAAGATGTTTAAGTACTAAGATCCTTTCGATACCACTTTGATATGAAGATACCTGTACAGAATGATAATCAGCACATTTGTTTTACACGCCAAGAAATGACAGTATATCGCAGATCAAATCCAATACATGAACCATATACACCGATACAAGAGAATGAGAGACTAGGAGGAGGAGGAGAGGAGGACGGAGCTTGGCTCAAGGGAGGAAAAAAGTGGTAAGACAATTCAGATATGCCTATAAGTACTATAACGAAAGTTTTCTCACAAAAACAAAAATATGTTATCTTTTATAACAACAATAAGAACAATAATAATAAGCAGACAAAATGTAAACTTCTCACACTGACAACAACTGGTTATTTCCTTTTAATTTTTTCTTTACAACAATACCTTGAATAACAACACAACATTTAATCCTTTCAGTATACTATTTACCAAAGACTTCCACCCTCTCAACTCTTTCAATATGTACTCATGACAGTGGCCTCTACAGCAGCTAGGAAGTTTGCCTATGATAAACTTCCCACAACCTTACACAGTCACACTGATTTATATGTGAAGGTTTGCCCTTCTACGACATGCGCTGACACATTTTTTTGGCTGCACACATGTACGGAGAAAAAAGAAGGTAAGGTGGGACAGGCAATGACAATGACAATGAATGAATTGTACTTTATTTTCCAATGGTAAAGTTTCAGGCTGAAATACATTTTTTCCAATTAACTGTTGTTCATCTAATCTACATACCCGCCTAGAACCAAAATTAATGAAAAATACGTTGATAAATCAAATAATAATAATACCGTAAGACATAACATATAAGGAAATCAACAGCACTTGCCGTCGTTTGTAAGAGATGGACGAAGAGGTGCAAGCAACAAAAAAGAAATGAATGTCTGTGAGTGTCGAATGTGTGTGCAAAGAGAGACATCATAAGAAGTTAACACGAAGAACAAATGAATAAGGTAAACAAGTAGGCAAATTGTGGGCAATCCAATCAAATAAGAACGGAAAATGGGGACAAATAGGGAAATTTATGGAAATAATCATTAAATTTGTGTATGTTTGTTTCTTTTATCAAAACCACAGCAAAACACACATAGAACTAAATCCAATTCTGGCCAGAAAAATTAATTATGCAGTGTAAACTACATACATGTAATGAATCAAACCAAAATAAAAATAGGAAGAAAATCCATATCACCATAAACACAGAGAATATGTGTCATTTAAGAATTGTAGAAAAGACGATATTCATAATTATACTGGCAGAACCAAAAGCATGCACGTACCTACACAGACCAACGCATACTTACATACATGTATGCACACACATATGACACGAGTGTGACATATGAGAGGGTGAAGATTCCCTTGAGGAAAGGGATGGAGTGGAAGGAATTAAAGGAGAGAAAGGAAAAGACATCTAAGACAGACAGGAAGGGAGAGAAGGAGACAGAGGGAATATATGGGGGAGAGAGAGAGAGAGAGAGCGAGCGAGAGAGAGAGAGAGAGAGAGAGAGAGGTAAACAACCTTTACTACAAGTACAATGTCAGGAAGGGGGTGGCGTGAGAAAAGGATAGGCCTACTGATGATTAAAAAAATTCGGTTAAGTAGAGAGGGACAGATATATTTAATGAGGGAAGGGTGTCAATGGATGAGGAGGGGAGGCAGAGAAGCAGAAAGAACATGAACTGAAAACAAGCTAGAAAAGTGTTCGAAGAAACACACACACACACACACACACACACACACACACACACACACACACACACACACACACACACACACACACACACACACACACACCACACACAAACAAACATACATATGCAAACAAACGTGCACACATAATTGTAACAGGCATCCTAGAGCACAAAAGAAAGATACTATTATACATAAACTGTACAATAATAGCAACGAACAGCAGCAGCTGCAAAATCAGGTAAAATGTTTAAAGTATCAGTGTATCCAACTTTGTTCGCTTGTTGAGTACTAATGCTTTTCGTTTATCTATCTGTGCGTTTATTTGTCCGTCTGCTCTATGTTTCATAACAGGTTTACTAACTTACTTTGTGTATCCCCTGCCTGGACCATAGCGACCATAATCGGAAGTACCGTTCATCGCCCCAGGGTTTAAACCTGGCATAATCCAACTTCTTCACACTCACGTAGATCCCTTTCTGAAATACAACAAAACAAGCCATAAAACTCACTCCTGTAGTCTGATTCCAACGTATACAGGGTAAACATAAATGACAAAAGCAACACTAAAATATAAACACACACACACACACACACACACACACACACACACACACACACACACACACACACACAGATCTTGGAACACAGAGAGAGATAATCAATGACACGATGAACATGAACAAATCATATTTAAAATGGAACCAGAGAGAGAGAGAGAAAGACAGACAGACGGAGGAGACAGACAGACAGACAGGACTCGGAGAGAGAGGAGAGAGAGAGAGACAGACAGACAGACAGAGCAACGTGAGAGAAAGAAAGAGAGAGAAAGAGTGTGTGTGTGTGTGTTTTCCCATGTCGTTTTCAGTATGTAATCAGAGCAGGTGTGTAGTGTTAGTACCAGGTTCAGGTTCATATTGTTTATAGCCCAGCCGACTACTAGAACCTGACATCTGGACTAACATTAAGTTAAAAACGATGTCTATGTTAAAAGACAACAATTAAAAACCATGCTCAACGTCATCCTTGTAAGTCTAAAATATGTTTAAAGAATAACATACTCATACCTAAAATCATATCAGGTGAAACCTATTGACGTCTTGCAAAAAACTGGAAAATTGCATCAGGAAGGATGTCTCTGAAGAGGTTCTTTAAGGAGTCCGCCGTGCAGTACTTGTGTCTCACATTGAATAAGTCCCAGCATTCAAGGTGTCTGATGCTCAATGATTCATCACAAGGTATACACCATGGTGCTTGTTCATCTTTTAAAAGGTACGAGTGAGTATAGGATGTGTGATCCGTGTGTAGCCTACATAGCACTGTCTCTTTCCTATAGTTCCCTGAAGCAGATGGGAGAATTTCTTTCTGGCTGGAGAGCGGATTTGGAAAATTTTGTTATTTATCCGCTTACTGCAATCCTCCTGTCAGAGATTTCACACATAACTGTGTACTTTGGATTTTACATCTGTGTAAGGAAAGAAGGGTTTAGACATCTTTTCACTTATGGCGTTCTTAGCTAGGCAGTCATCCTTTTTATTGCCTCCAAACATGGCCAGGAATCCAGGCAAAGACAATGTGGTAACCTTCATTTGTAAGAGTAGAAAACAGTTCAAAGAACTTGGGATGCTTTGAGTGATTAATGTTTCGGCCAGCAATTGCCTGCAAAGCAGAAAGAGAGTCAGCAAGTCAGCAAAGAATGAGAAAATCTTTTTTACTTGTGCCAAAACCCGAGCTGTCCGTTCAGCAGTATACGAACTGTCAAACGGACGATGTTTTGAAAATCAACGATCGGGAACAGCAAAACAGAAGGCAGCAGCGGCAACACCTTCATCACACTTTGATCCATCAGTGAATATTCTATGGAAAAACCAGTCGCCATGGTGTAGTGGTTAACGCAATGGACTACCGACTGGAAGGTTGTGGGTTCGAATCCCCATCAGTACCTTCAAAAATCATTGTGGGATTTTTTGGCTCTAACCGGCTCCTACCCAGAGTTGGGCATGCTATGGGCTCATTGGGAAGACTGAAACCACACAGTCGAGTCTCATCCATTTCGTGGATGCGTCACTGAGGGTGTTGCTCAAATCTTCTGATCAACATCGCAGGTGTCTGTATCTCTCGGGCCTGGTTGACGCCAGGATATATTATGATAGTAAGCGTAGAGTACAGCCTGTCACACAGTCTCAATCCTAGATGGAATTCCATAGCATCATGATTATCATCCACATCGACATCATCATCATCGCATAGTATAAATTGTTTCAGCTTCTGTGGCCATTGAAGTGGCATAGAAAATGGGACGAAAAAAAAAATATTCTGTTGAATGACAGAAGTTTCTGACAGAGTTCTGCATAAAACAACTCGTACGATAGTGAACTGGTACTGTCTTTATGGAAGGAAGCAAGATCAAAGCAGACC
>JAPXFY010000019.1:26726033-26783533 GCA_030674185.1 Monoplex corrugatus
ATTAGTGCTGTATAAATGCTGAAGTAGAGATTATCATCACCTTTTCTACATCCGGATTACTGTTCGCTACTTCTTGGTTTTGCATTGCAAAGGATGATTGGAACAAAATTCTATTTGTTGCTTTTTGCTTTTATCTTCATGTTTGAAAATGAGACTTCTTTTATATCTTCATTTTCTTTCTTTCAAAATTAATCTATGACATAGTGATAACACATATGTTATTGTCCAACCATATGGTAAAGTTAAAAAGGTTGTAAATATCCTGAGGTTTCAGGGAGAGAAGCAGTACTCTTACTGTCATAGATATCTCACATTTTTAAGGACCAGAATTATGAGGGTGATACCCATCACCTGACTCTATCTTACTGTTTCACCTTTCCAACCATGAACAGGGTCATGTCACAGTCGAGTGGACTACAGTCCTAAAGTTGAAGGCTTCACAATGGATCCTGCTTTCAGACACAGTGGGCGAGCAGAGTAGTGTTTGCCAGTACACATAGACAAGATACTTGACATCACAAATATACCTCAATCTTCACAATGAACAAATTACTGTTGGAAGAGAGAGAGAGAGAGAGAGAGAGAGAGAGAGAGAGAGGAGAGAGAAGAGAGAGAGAGAGAGAGAGAGAGAGAGACAGACAGACAGACAGACAGACAGAGACAAACGAGACAGACAGACAGAGACAGAAAGAGAGAGAGAGAGAAATTTATACATGTATATGTACACAATCTTCAGTCACATGTATTTTTTTTAACAGCAAAGATTATCAGTACTTATATAGTATCCTTCCTCTGTGGTAATGACTAAAACTCTGTCCTACAAAACAACTACAAAAGCAAAGAAAAAACTCTGCCAACCTCATTCAACTTTGCTTTGATTTGACATGTTGCTTCCAATTTGTCATTGCATTTCGCTCAAATGCAGTTTGTATTTGGAGAAGGGTTTGAAGACAAAAGGACTGTTCTACCAAATCTGAAGTCAAGCTGTGTTTTCTATGACGACTGACTTGAGAAAACACTGAAGACGTGCTATGTCCCTGTTCAGAATGGTTGCAATGAATCCAATATTCGCAGACATGGGCTGTTTACATAGTACTCTGGTCAAGGCTTTTTATTTAAAGCATAAAATTTTCTCATGAAATTTTCTTAAGACTCCAACCCATGCAGTTAGATCAGAAGGGTTCTATTTCATGACAGTCTGATTTCTGAACTGCTTAACCCTTTGACTCTGGTACCTGTCCACCAGCATTATGTACTGTCAACCATGCTACCAAAGCAAAAACTCGACTCTTTGACTCCCTCACCCTATCCTGCAGGAAGCTGGTGGATATGGCAAGGGAGTCAAAGGGTTAAGTTTTTGCGATTAGTAGATTGCAGGAGTCAACTCAAAGGGCTAAAATATCAAAGTACAGTACAAACAATTACATATTAAATAATCCATGCATCAACTTTCATAGATCCATTACTTTTGTTCACAAATAATTTTATTTGTGATTTCAGCTTTGGTGTGTCAATAGATGCAATGTCTAATCTTTACCAAAATGATTACGTTCTATCTGTATTGTATAGTTCTTATAAACATTATATCTCTATCATACTTTTCTTTTTTTTACCCAAGGAAAAGATCAGTTTGACTTTGACATTGTATACACTGAAATAACCAAAATTATCTTCACATGACTGACCAACTTTGCAGTCTGTGATAAAGGTGTCTTTGTCACAACTCCACTGTTAAGAAAAATGAGGGCATAAGAAGATTCAACTTTATTATCCATGCTATAAATAACTTGAGATAAATTTTGTCCTATACAAACTGATAAAGGCATCCTTCAAAAATAATCACACACACACACACACACACACACACACACACACCGTGCCACACACACACACACACACACATACACACACACACAATCAACAGTTCAAATACTTTCAGTGTGATCTTTTCAAATTTCATCCCAACAGGTATAAAGTAAAATTTGAAGCTAATACAAAATGATACCAGAAAAATGAATGCACAAGAAACGAAGCAAAACCTTCATCAAGACAGTCTTGTCATATATGATATAATGATAAAGCCTGGAGACACCCAAGGTACAGACACTGGCATCAGCTTCACATGATAATTACTAGAAGAGCTGCCTTCCAATAGTTCACTTCTCATATATATGCACCTGCCACAGTGGTGACTGCAACAAAGATCATTCAATTTCAATGGTGTGCAGCAAAGTCTGACTGAAACTTAAGAGGATGCGGCACATCAAGCAGAAAGGACACCTATGCATCAATACCACTAGGGCAGCCAACAGTTTTGCACGAAACTCAAGATCAAATGGAACAGACTTTCAAAGTAAATTTAAATGCAACCCAAACAATGGAAGAGAAGTGGCAATTCACTTGTAACACCATCTACAACACCATCCCATGGGAAGAGGAGAGAAAAAAATCAGACTGATTCAAGTCTCCTTGGAACCTGTCATCTATGCCACGAGAGTAGCTCTGATTAACCACAAAAGAAGCCCGTCAGAAAAAAACACAAAAACACTTGCTGTGTAAGAAAATCCAACTGTGTGCCGAGAGTGGCAAAGTGCAAGATAAATATTTATAAACATGTATGAAGGGAGGTGGTGAATTGCATCTGTCAGATGTACGCAGATGATACAAAAATGTTTGACACAGTAGAGGAGCAAAACAAGAGGGACAGGATTCAACAGGACTTAGATAAACTCGTTGGCTGGGCAGATTTTGGCAGCTGCGTTCGATGCGACAAAATGTAAGGTTCTACACCTCGGACGCAGGAACCCAAGGCAGTATATAGCATGAGACTACACAACAGCGAAGAGAGAGTGCTGCTGGAGTCATCAAGGGGAGAGAAAGATCTGGGAGTATTGGTAGATCAGGAGCTCAAATTCAGCTGGCATGTCGAGACACAGGTCAACAAAGCTAATAGAATTCTAGGGCTGATCAGGCGCACTTACCAGTACCTCGACACTGAGACCATGCGACAGCTGTTCATCGCACTGATACGCCCTCACCTGGAGTTTGCCAACAGTGTGTGGTCACCAAGGTATCAGAAAGATAAGGACATCGTTGAGGGCGTTCTCAAGCGAGCAACAAAGTTGGTTCCTGGTTTGGTTGACTATCCCTACGAAGAGCTACTTGCCAGAATGAAGATACCCAGCATGCAGTACCAAAGGGACAGGGGCGACATGATTGAAACCTATAAGTTCAACACGAGTTGTACAATGTGAAGAGTCCTCTTGTCCTGGAAAACAGTGCTAAGCAGACCCGTGGGCATAGTCTAAAGCTCAAGAAAGGGAGTTGCAATAGTTCGCTGCGCCAGCACTTTTTCTTCTATATCGAGTGGTGAATCCCTGGAAAGCGCTCCCAGAAAAAGTGGTCAAAGCACCATCTCTTGACAGCTTCAAGGCCAGCCCGGATCGCCATTGGGCAGACCGCATGTATCTGATTAGTAGACTTTCAGACGGTTGCGCCATCAATACCCACGCAAGAAGTTTTTCAACTGTATGAATAACCAAGGGTTTTTTTTCGTGAAAAAGACCAGACTAAAGCTGAATAGCCTAAACCAGTCTGCAGCGGTATGGTATGGTAAGAAAGCCTTCAAGCCCACCCTTGGCAAGCGTGCTCCACTGAAGTCCAAGGACGGCAAAGTCATCAAAATCTGTGCCAAGCAGATGAAGAGGTAGGCTGAACACTACTAGAACCTGTACTCCACAGAGACCGTGAACACTGACTCACTTGCTCATGATGACAAAGCACCTGGTAAAGGCAGCATCCCTGTGTGTGTGTGTGTGTGTGTGTGTGTAGACCTGTGTGTGTGTGTGTGTGTGTGTGTGTGTGTGTGTGTGTGTGTGTGTGTGTGTGTGTGTGTGTGTGTGTGTGTGTGGTGTGTGTGTGTTGTGTGTGTTGTGTGTGTCTGTGTGTCTGCTGCTTGTAGGAAGACCGCATCACAAAAGATATTCTGTGTGGAAAGCTCACTGTAGGATCCCTGCCCACAGGGATCACTACTGCCATTAGGGAATTTGCAAAAGAAACCTGAAGAATGCTGATAGTGTAGACATTTGAGAAGAAACAGTTACAAAGAGTTGTGCCTGATGACACTGACAGGGTTGTAATTTTTTTTTATACAGACATTGCCCATGCAGATGAAAAACAAATTTGACTATGGTTTGATTGAAGAGAGGGAAGGTAGGCTGCAGTAGTAATTATCCAGTGACGATCAGCCTTCATCTGCATCAGCCTTCATCTGACTCAGCTGTGCCAAGGTCTGCCACTCGAGACTGGTTTGTTCAGCTTCAGTTACTGTTATTCCACATCTGACTTAGAGTTCTTAACTGGGTGCAACCCACCTCTTTTCCCAACAATGAATTTTACGAGTACTTCTTTCCCTCAATCTGTGTATTAAATATAGTAAGGTGGTCTTTGTTGATTGTATGTGTCTGCCTGGTGTGCGAGTGCACTTTGATTTGAATTGTCAAGATTTGACGCCATATAAATACTGTAATTATTATCATTATTATTATTATTATTATCATTATTACTATTATTATTATCATAATTTTATTGTCATTCTGATGAGTGAACTTTGCTTTCATGACTTTTAGATTTAGTACTGCTGGAACAGATTATACACAAATTTCCAAGAGTTTCTTATTTCGATATTCCACAACTGCATATGAACAAAGCTACACTTCTTCAGTTCCTGATTTTTTTCCAATTATGCAAGCAGTTCAGTTTGAATGCATCAAAAAAAGACAAACTTAATCTAAATTATAATCCTTTAGAAACAAGTTTCGATCTCCCAGTTTTGTCAGACTATCTGTACTTAAGCTGAAGTTTTACACTACAGTCTTCCAGCTGGTCTATGTGTATTAGTTTTACACAGGCATTCATTTCAATGACATTCACTGATAGTGATACTAATGATAGTAATAATATTTTTTTTCATACTATTATAATATTTCACCATGATTCAGACTGCCCTTATGAATCAATCAAAATATAATTGATATATATGAATTACATTCATGAACAAATGAACATATTACATGCTTCAGTCTCTCAGTTTTGTCAGGTTAGTAGAAGATGTACTTCCAATCTTGTCCGGCAATACATTACAATTCTAAGGCAAGGTATAGAAATAGCGCAGTATGCATGCATATCAAGTTTCTTAATTGTATTTTACATTATATCATTATGAATTATGCATGCATATCAAGTACATTAACTGTACTTTGCACTAGATATCATTATTCATGAATAAATGATGTACATTAGTCCAATGTGCCAAGCCATTCCTGGAAATCTATCAAAAGCATGTGTGTATGTGTAAGTACTGTGTATGCGTGCGCATTTGTATGTGTGCTTACTCATGTGTTTGTGTGTGTGAGTGAGAATGAGTGAGTAGGAGGGAGGGAGGGAGGTAGAGGGGGAGAGATAGAGAGGGAGAGAGAGAGAGAATGTGTGTGTGTGTGTGTGTGTGTATGTAGTGTGTGTGTGTGTGTGTGTGTGTGTGTGTGTGTGTGTGTGTGTGTGTGTGTGTGTGTGTGTGTGTGTGTGTGTGCATGTGTGTGTTATACATGTATGTATGTGCATGTGTATGAGAGCGCGTGCATCACTGCATGTATGCATGCGTGCATGTGTCACGTGTGTGTGTGTGTGTGTGTGTGTGTGTGTGTGTGTGTGTGTGTGTGTGTGTGTTGTGTGTGTGTGGTGGTGTGTGAAGTTGTGTTATCATGCTGTCCATGCACCATTTCATGCTTGTGAAATAATACAGATCTGCATATTTGATACATGCATCTTCATGCATTATGCCGGTAAGCACACTTGAGAATGTATGAATTAAAATTAGCTGAAAAAGTGTGTGTGTGTGTGTTGTGTGTGTGTGTGTGTGTGTGTGTGTGTGTGTGTGTGTGTGGTGTGTGTGTGGTGTGTGTGTGTGTGTGTGTGTTTCATGTGCATATGTGCATGTTATTTTGTGAGTGTGCAGCCATGTGATGTTTCTTGAACACAAAGCAGTATGGCTTAACTGTTTAATTAAAATCTAAAACACTAATCAGTGAACAATTTAATGCATTTTATAAGAACTATAAGCATTTCTTTTAAAAGAAAATTAAAAAACTATAGGCTAATTTTTATACATACACAATTTATATAGGCCTAATATATATTAATATATCAATTATCATATATATTATAATTATCATCTAGCCTATATATATACATCTAGCCTATATATATATTATATATATATATATATATAAAATAGAGAGAGAGAGAGAGAGAGAGAGGAGAGAGAGAATAATAATAAAAAGGTTTGCACCAACATAGATACACACGTATGTGTGTATGGGACTACACACACGTACGTACCATACAATGACACACATTGTGACATGCAAGCATACACGTTATACCAAACCACGGACTCTACAGGCCGTACAGATTCACCCTGATTGAAAACTATGTCCGACTATGTGGTACATTCATGTGTCCACTCACATAAATGCATACAAATCAGACATACACAAATGACACATTCACAAACATACAACTGCCAACTACACACACACACACACAAACATGCACATCCTTGGCTCAAACCAGCCAACCAAGAGCATTCACTTTTTCTCACAGCAATGGACAGCAGCGAATAACGTCATACAGTTTGGGTGGCAATGGCAGATAAACATAACGAACACACAAAAATACAGAAGAGAGGTAGATCACTCCATATTATTAATGATAATGGGACAGGTGTGGAACACATTGTTTTCGTTACCGTTACAACGAACGATGCAGAAGTCAAGCCAGCGAAACATGGCGACACAAACTAACTAACAAATCAAACCCTTCATTCCTCCAACGATAATAAACAGCGGAAATCCAGAAAGAAGTCGAACACAACTGGGTATCAACCTACCTTCTCTTGCACAATTCTCGTGATTCTGGTCAGTAAAACGACGAGTTTGAAATAAAAAAATTCCCGTCTGCTCACATTCTTTGGATGTCCGAAAAACAGTGTTTTGGATTGGGCGAGGCTCGGCACAATTGACGAAGTAGAACTGGCGTACACACGCCCTCCTACACGAAAGTCAGATCCGGTTTTGCAACAAGGTCTCTCCTTTTCGTCGGTAAGATTAATGTACAGTACTACTTCTACTGTTTTTACGTACAAAGCTGAATGGAATCCCAACAGCAAAGCGAGCACAATGTTTGTTTCAGCGAGAGATGTTTTATCTCACGACGTCAGAACGACGAGAACAGCCACCTAGTCACGTGACACTGAGTCGTCTGCTACCCAGGCTTTTTCCCCCCGGAGGGTTTTGATTCATCTGTTTGAAGTGACAAGAGATGAAATTTAGCTCGTGGGAGACATCAACCAAACTGAGGCAGCGAAGGAGATAGAATTTACAAAAGCTAAAATAGCACCATTGTTAAACAAATGTCTGGCCTGGACAAGTCGATCACACACACACACACACACACACACACACACACACACACACACACACACACACACACACACACACACACACACACACACGCACACACACACACACACAAACACACACACACAAACAAACACACACACACATGCGCACACACACTCTCCAGGCTGGCACACGGCACAACTCACACACAAACACACGCGCGCGCGCGCCCCGCGCGCAAACACACAGACACTCAGGCTGGCACACGGCACAACTCACAACACACATACACATACAGACACACACAAACATGCGCGCGCTGCGCGCACGCACATACATACATACACACACACACACCATGCACACACACACACATACACGCATACACACACACACACGCGCCCCAGCGCACACACACACACACACACACACACGTACGCACTCATGCACACACACACACACACTCACGTGCTCGCGCGCGCGCACACACATACACACACACACACACCTCTCTCTTAATCGGTGGTCTAGTGGTTAAACGTCGGACTTCAAATCGGAACTTGAAGTGCTGGCTTCGATCCTGACTGAATAGTTCCATCTGGTGGGTAAAAGGGTGGATGATTTTTGTGATCTCCCAAGTCAACTGTGTGCAGACCTGCTAGTGCCTAAACCTCTTCGCGTATACACACGCAGAACATGTATGATGCACGTTAAAGATCCTGTAAATCATGTAAGTATCCAGTTGTTTATGGAAACATGAAAACACCCAGTATGCACGCTCACCAACGACAGAGTATGGAGATTATGTAGTAACGGGCCATCTGCATAGTGTGAGCAAAACAATGTGCTTATGCGCATCCGAGAAAAAAATCACCGAACGTTAACAACCACCAACAAACACACAAACAAAACAAACAAAAACATATGACGCAGCGTTTTCTGTTATCAAACGCAACAATCAAGACAAATGATTGTGAAATTTGAGAACTGTGACGCGAATTTGGTAGTAAAAATAGGCTTAATTCTACCTAAAGGATGTCACTACCTGTCTGTGCCACCAGTGACTTGGCATATCATGAACACATCATATACGAGGGCTAATCCAAACGTCTTGTCACTTCGCAAAACAAAAATAGAAAGTCCACAATATGTGGAATTTTCAGTCCTTCCAAGAACTCTTTTGTTTCCAATCAGGATTTAAATGCCTTTTGATAGTCTGCTGATTCCATTGATCTTCGGTTTTTGAAACTTCGTGCCAGCCCAATTTTGCTTCAGAAGGGGAAGTAACCAGAAGTCACAATGGGCTAAGCCAGAGAATTTAGTGCTATTTTGTAAGAGGGATTCATCACACTAGCACAGTTCCACATGCACTCCACCCAAATCTGAGGGCCAACGTTTCGTCACCTGTGATCACGTCACATTGTCGATTATATCCCTGTCAAGTGGAAGTCATTTAGAACTCTGAATTTATGGCGTTTGTTTTTGTTTGTTTGTGTGTGTGTGTGTGGGGTGTGGGGTGTGTGTGTGTGTGGTGTGTGTGTGTGTGTTGTGTGTGTGTGTGTGTGTGTGTGTGTTGTTGTGTTTCTGTCTAAGATGAGGTATCCTTGTGGCAGTCACTTTCCTAATCTGAAGATAAACCCACAGGATCCGTTTAACTGTGCCATTTATAACATCATTGCTGTCTCACTTATATCACAAGCTGAAATATGTAGATCCTCTTCAACCAGGCCTACTCTCTTTAAAAAGCTGCACAGTTTGCGTGTTCATGGCCTCATTTGAACGTTACATCGGTATTTGTCTTTCTAGTCTTTTTTTTTCCTCGTTTGAAATTGTCAGTCCAAACTGTCCTAAGCGACACACGCTTCTCCCTATATATACAGCTGTCAAATCGGCATGAATTTTGTTGGGAACGCCTCCAAATTCAAGCTTTGTGAAGACATACCATCTGAGCTGCTTTGTGGTGCGATCTGGCTTTCAGACACAAATTTACTAGCATCACACATTTTTCAATGACGTCATACAATTATACTAGATTTTTATGGCGTCAACATAATTCGTGCGTACACCAGCGGAAATACTATATTTATCTCAGTACATGTTAAAAGTGTTACAAACAATTCAGAAATTGCACGGAAACTGACAAGACTTTTGGATCTGCCCTTTCATAGGCCCAATACTAAAATCAAAATCCAATCAACAAGCGAATCAACCAACCAACCAACAAGTGACAACAACAACAACAACAAAAAAGTGTGAGTTGGTGTGTTGTGTGTGTGTGTGTTGTGTGTGTGTGTGCATGCGTACATGAGTGTGTGTGTGTGTTGTGTGTGTGTGTGTGTGTGTGTGTGTGTGTGTGTTGTTGTGTGTAGTATCCGTGTTGTGTGTATGTACATGAGCATGTATTGTGAGAATGGCAAACAGAAATAGGTGGGGGGTATTCTATTGTTATATTTTATACGATGGACTCTTCAATCGATCCGACGGGTAAGTGGAAATCATCATCATCATCATGTGCCCTGCCGCATGGCGTTGGCGATCATGTCCCTCTATAAGAATCTATCTTTTGTCGCTGCGAACACATCTCCCACCCTCCCTATCTTCATCCACTCTGCAAAATTGTCAGATATTTCCTCCCTGGGTCTACCTGGTGCTTTTTGCCCTCTGGTTGTGACTAAACGCTCAGATTTCTCTTGCGTCATAAAATGTCCTGTAGATGTTACTTGTCTTTTCTTAATATTCTTTATTAATGTTCTTTTTGTGTTTGATTCTTTCAAGACTGTCTCGTTTGTTTTCTTGCTGCCCATGGAACTCTTAACTTTCTCCTTGGAAATTACATTTCAGCTGCCTCAACCTTGTTCTGACTTTGTTTGTTGATTGTCCAGGTTTTTCATCCGTACAACAGTATTGGTTTTATATAAAATTAAAGAACTGTCTTCCTAATGTTAATTGATAGGCATTTGTGGATAAGAAAGCTTTTTATTTTCTTTAATGCTGTTTTAGTTTGACCAGTTCTGCTGGATATTTCTAATATGTATCTGTCGTTTCATGAGATGATTGTTAACAGCTTGTCTCAATGTTGTGCCATTTGCTGTTATTTTAGATAAGGGGACTTTTTATACTGAATACCATGATTCCAGTCTTCTTGCTATTTAGCTTTAGCCCTTTATTTCCGCTTTCTATTTCTAATATATTCACGAGATTTTGTAGGTCTTTTTTCATTTTCTGCAGTTAGAAAGATGTCAACTGCATAACAAAGATTGTATATAATTTTCCACCAACCTTTACCTGAGGGCATTCTTCTAGGTTTCTCATAATGGTTTCGCTGTAAAAAGAAAAATCTGTTGACAGAACACATCCCTGTCTAACCCCTCTTCCGATATTTTGAAAAGAAATTACGCAATTTTCTACTCTCGTTCCTGCTGTTCGTTCCCAATAATATTCCTAATTATTTTTAGGTCTTTTCCAGTCAGTAGTGCGCTTTTCCATTTAATTGATTAATTCTTCTTGTCTTACGCGATCGAAAGCTATGGTATAATCAACGCAATAAAACATAAATCCTTATTCAACTCAACTGACCTCTCCATGAGAGTTTTTAGGATGCATTTGGCATTAATAGTTCATTCTTTTCTCTATTAGTTTTTTGTCTGATTATTTTGTTATTCATCTTTATTTTTGCATTATAGAAGACAGGTTCAGCTAACAATTCACTTGAATTCGTAGGTGTTATGTGATTACAAAATGTCATAAAAGGCTTAAATGTATCGGCCCAACACATATTGTTCATCATGAAGTATGAAACAAGCGCTGGTCTACAGTATTCATTGTTGTAAGAAACGGATACATTTTAGCTGCAAACATTTTCCTTTTATGGTTCGAAGTTTAACATTTTCTTATCCATGGAAGACAGAGCGCACACACACACACACACACACACACACACACACACACACACACACACACACACACACACACACACACACACACACACACACACACACACACACAAACACAAACACAAACACAAACACAAACACAAACACAAACACAAACACAAACACACAACACACACACACACACACACACACACACACACACACACACACACACAACACAAACACAAACACAACACAAACACAAACAACACACACACACACACACACACACACACACACACACACACACACACACACACACACACAACACCTATATATATATATGTATACTACACGTCATTATTGAAGGGCCAGGAACGTTTTTGAGTCAATTTTTGAAAGGAGAAATAACCTATTTTCTCTTACTCTTTTCTCCAATTCGTTGCCGTAACTGAATGGATAAGAGCTCAGACAACATTGCAGTTTCCTTTTGGCACGTGTTTGGGGATTTGCCGATTTGCAATGGGCGGCCCAAGGAAGACAATTTCCACACGAAATTGTCGAATCTTCAGCAGGGTCTCTCTGACGACGCAGGCAAGGTATCGACAAAATTCACTTTGCACGTGAAAGGCAAGCCCTTTTTGAACACTACTCCAGCCAAAGTTGCCCGCAGACGAGGATAAAAAGGACCTGTTCTTGGTTCGTTTTAACCATGCTTGCAAGACGACGGATGACGGATGAGCAGCGGGGGAGAGCCCTCGCTCTGCTTGATGAAGGCCTAGCGCAGCGGGAAGTTGCTAGACGACTTGAAGTGTCGCATTCCACAATCCAGAGACTGCTGGAGCGCTTCAATGAGACTGGAGCAGTCCAGGAAAGGCGTCACACGGGTCGACCCAGAGTAACGACAAGACAGCAAAACCGCTACCTTGCCCTCTCCGTCCTGAGGGAAAGGGCATCCACTGCGGTGACCTTGAGGGGTCAGCTGAGGGACGCAACAGGTGCTAACATCAGCTGCAGCACGGTGAGAAGACGGCTACATGAGGCAAACTTGAGGTCACGGAGACCGGCCGTCCGACCCGTGCTGTCACCGGTCAACAGAGTGCGCCGCATGACCTGGGCCAGGGAGCACGTGACCTGGACAAGGCAACAGTGGGCCCGGGTCTTGTTTTCGGATGAGTTCAGGTTCACCCTGACCTTTAACGATGGCCGGGCTCGGGTGTGGCGACGTCAAGGGGAGAGGTTCGCTGACGCCACTGTCCAAGAGCATAACCGGTACGGCGGCGGGTCGGTGATGGTGTGGGGTGGCATGAGCCGTGGTACCCGGACCCCCCTGATCCCCATTGACGGCATCCTGAACGGGGTCCGGTACCGGGACGAGGTTCTGGCGGCCGTGGCACTGCCTGCGCTTGTGGACCTTGGTCAAGGCGCCATCTTCCAGGACGACAATGCACCTGCGCATCGAGCACGCCTTGTGACCGACTTCCTGGAGCAGCATGAAGTCGTCCGTATGGCCTGGCCAGCGTGCTCACCTGACCTGAACCCAATTGAACACCTCTGGGATGTGCTCGGGAGGCGCATCAGGGACAACCACCCCCCACCGGGCACCCTGGCCAGGCTGGTCGACATCCTGCAGATCGAGTGGGCGGCCATCCCTCAGGACACACTCCGTACCCTTGTGGGGTCGATGCATCGGCGCTGTGAAGCATGCATCCAGGCTCGGGGCGGACACACGCGATATTGAAAACAGATTGGCCAAATCTGACACTTTCTGTTTTTTGAAAAGGGGGGATGTTCCTTTAAATGCATGTGCTGTTCACTAATGGGTCATTGTGCTAATTTCTTTTTCCAAAACAGGTGTGGAAATGATGAAATAAAACATAGAATCAATTCTAAACATTGTCAATTATTTCAACTTAAAATTAGAGAGGAAGGAAGAAGTGGCCCTTAAATTATGATTAGGAGTATATATACATATATAAGCTACGCACAAAAAGTTAAGGATCACTATGAGAAAACAGGTGCGTAATAAACTCAGTTCGCTACTGTTATTTATTTCTCAGTCCAGCCAAATTGTTATGAATTCTTGTTCAGCTGTAAGTGGGCGATGTTGTGTTAGTGCGAAAATTGCACGGGATTCTCTACTACTGAGCTTGGCCGCAAACGGAAAAGCGGAAACTTGCGAAAAAGGACTTTGTTTTGGACCGTTCTGCCTGAACACATTGCACAAGCCAGATGGAAAAACCATTATGCACGTGCAAGCACTGCTGTTTATGTGTGAGATGCTGTCTCTTGCTTGGCTTTATAAGAAGACATTCCACCAGTAGTAGGCCTGATCTGACAATGCCTCCACGACGAAAATTGAGCGAGTTTGAGAGGGGACGAGCTGTTGCATGGTTCCAAGATGGTGTTCCCAAGCGAGAAGTGGCCAGGCGACTTCAGGTGTCCATCTCGGTCATTGTCAGACTGATTCAACGCTTCACAGCCACTGGGAGGGTCCATGAAAGATGCAGATCTGGTCGACCAAAGAAGACAAACCCACGTGAAGATCGTCTCATTGAACGACAAGCCCTGCAGACAAGAACAGCCTCTTCCAGCATCATTCGAAGGCAGCTGAGGGTGGCTACTAACATCAACATCAGCCAGCAGACCATACGGAACCGCCTTCATGGGTTTAACCTCCGTTCTCGTCGCCCAGCTGTACGGCCACGCTTAACTCCAGCCCATAGGGCAGCACACCGCGCCTTCTGCAGACGTCACGTGAGGTGGACACGTCAGCAATGGTCCCAGGTCCTGTTCAGTGATGAATCACGCTTCACCATGAACCACAACGACGGCCGACTGAGGGTCTGGAGGCGCCCAGGGCAACGCTTTATTGACACCACTGTCCAAGAAAAGGTGGCCTTTGGTGGAGGTTCTGTAATGGTCTGGGGGGCCTTCAGCCTTCACCACAGAACACCCTTGTATCATTACAGGGTAACCTGACTGGCCTCCGATACCGGGATGAGATCCTTCGACCGCTGGCTGTGCCTACACTGCAGCAGATGGGACCGACGGCTGTCTACCAGGATGACAACGCTCGCCCCCACAGGGCAAGGGTGGTCAACGACTTCCTGCAGCAGTCTGGAGTCAACAGAATGGAGTGGCCAGCATGCAGTCCCGATCTCAACCCGATTGAGAACCTCTGGGATGAGCTGGATCGCAAAGTGAGGAGCAACCACCCCCCTCCCAGGGATGCCCAACACCTCTACCAGATGCTGCAGGCTGAGTGGCAGGCGCTTCCACAGAGGATCTTCACCAACCTGGTCAACTCGATGAGGACTCGCTGCGTCGAGTGCCAGAACAGCCATGGCGGTTACATGCATTACTGAACTTTTGGGAGCATCAGAATGCCCTGTCTTGTGATTTCAATGACTTTGGGAAATCAAATTTCGATACGCACCCACTTTGATCAAATGTACACACCAAACGATTGCTCGAAATTGAAGGCAATTGTGTATCGTTTTCACTAAAGCATGGAATTAAATGTTTGCCAAACTTCAACGCATTGGCTTTCTTATTTTGAAAGTTATGAATTTTTGTGCAAGTGATCCTTAACTTTTTGTGCGTAGTGTATATATATGTATATAAATCTATATCTGTATACATATACATATGTATATATGTATATTTTTATCTGTGTGTGTGTGTGTGTGTGCGTGTATGTGTGTGTGCGCGTGTGTGTGTGCGTGCGTGCGTGCGTGCGTGCGTGCGCGCGTGCTTTTAGTGGCAGTCTTTCTGTTGATTTTATCCTGTTTTCCATTCCAGACAAACTGAAAACATAACTTCCGTAACTGTTGTATAAATGTTCTGGTGGATCCAGCAACAAAATCCGCATGTGTATAAATTTAGATAGTACAAGAGACTTTCGAACCGCGACTTTACCAATCAGAGAAATAGTTCTTCATGATCCAAAACAAGTGTGACTGCCCGAGTTCAAGCAAACAGGAACCGGAAAGAAAAAAAAAAAAACACGAAAAAAGAATAAGAACGCGTATTTAATACACCAAGACAAGACAGGCGCAAATTTTCGGCCAACTGGCCTTTGTCAAGCATAAGATCACAAACAAACACCAGGTACAAAAATTAGGAGAAAAAGACTGAAACTTCCCTGCTGCCCCTTCCAGTGTGAGAAAAAGAATAAACTGAGTCAGTTAATTCCTTTTCTCACACTGAAAGGAGCTGTGAAGCTCTCTAAGGCTTGAACTAGAGAAGAATGACAGAAACAGACCTATCAGCGCTAACACCCCCTTTTACTAACTAAATAAGGAAATCTTGGGACAAATATATTTACACGAATTTTATTTAGTAATAACACGACATGACACATCAAACATCTCATAAACATAGATATAGCACCACTTGAAGTGACACCAAGAAAACCAGCATTGAATACATTTCAAATCTTCAAAAACACGGAGATCACTTAGAAGCATTGCTAGAGGTGGCACCCCAAAACTAACATTGCATACATTTCAAATCATCAACAACAACAAAAAACACCGGAATTTACATAGAACGTCATCAAACGTACACACTCACGGAAGGTAAACGTCAGCAATGTACACATAAGTTAACCACGTACATACGTTCTGCTTGCCTCAGACCTTTGCCTCACGTGCGTTGTGACCCTCAGAGGAGTAAAGAATAACCTTTCACACTTAGTCTCACCCAGGGTGACAATTACGGTCCATACGACGTGCCAGTGCTAGGGTTTCCAATTTCTATTGAGGCTTTCGAAGCCTGGAATGGCGAAACAGGCGCCGACTGAACGAATGTTGAAACGAAGTGAAGATCCTCGAAACAGCAGAAAGTTGAATCCTGCAATGGGCGACGCCAAGGAAACGAGCTGAGTCGAACAGCTGGGCCATAGGCTCGTGGCGTGGAGGTTACTGCCGAATCCTGCCGGAAGTTGCTGTCATAGAAGCATCCACTAGCCGCACCTGCCACGGACGCTCGTCACGTTACCGCAGCTCGGACACGTACGCCTCATCGTTGAGCCTGGACTAACATGGACATGAACGACGACTGGCGCAGGACACTGCTAATCTTCTCCCCTCACACTGGTGAAACTAAGGAAACAACCTCCCCTACTGACCCATAGGCATATAGACAGCTATTATTAGACACAGGAGCAAAACTCTATTTATAAAACATATCTTCGAACTACGATACCAATGACTAACCTAACCGCCCAAACCACACAACTTCAGCAAAGGGGGACAGACGTAGATTCACTCCTGGTTACACATCCTACAAAACCCAGACTTCTAAACTTTCGTGGAACAACGTCGAACTACAATTCGAATGACTGACCTCGACACCCAAACTGCATACCGACTGTAGCAGAGAGGGATAGACGTCGATTCGCTCCTGGTTACATATACGACAAAGACACACATTCTAGACTTCCATAGAACAACGTCGAACTACAATTCAAATGACCGTCCTCGACACCCAAACGGCATACTGACTGTGGCAGAGGGTAACAGACGTCAATTCACTCCTGGTTACATATCCGACAAACACAGACCTCTTCCCGCTCCTAGGACATACAATCCAACTACAAGTGGAACCTCTGACCAGAAACTGGTCCCAACCGCCCTGACTGCATACCGACTGTAGCAGAGGGCTCCAGCACACCAACCGACTCCTCACACATCTTTACAGACACAAAACTCTTCCACTTCTAGGACACAAAAACCCAACTACAAGTGGAACCTCTGACCAGAAACTGGCCCAGACACCAACCCCATAACTGCAAACCGACCGTTGCAGAAGGGGGACCAGACACCAGCTAGACCCTCTTACACCGAAAACCTTCATTTTATCAAGCCAAAAAAACAAGCTGACAGAATAATTGTTCACAGAAAACAGCCAAAAAACACGCAAAAATGTACACACACGGGCCCACGTAAACCATATCTTAGGCCACAAACACGAGTTGACGGAGCTGTTCACAACCCCAGCGCAAAAACACGCAAAAATACACACACCGGCCCAGGTAAGCCATAACTGGGCAGGTAAGTTTTGTCTAAGTTAGCCAAGACCCCATACGCACTGACCCAACAAAACACCCTTGTCCCCAAACGAGAAGAAAAGGGAGAGGGAAAAAAAAAGAGCAAAACTGCCGTGACAGGAACAGCAGGGAAGTTTCAGTCTTTTTCTCCTAATTTTTGTACCTGGTGTTTGTTTGTTTGTGATCTTACGCTTGACAAAAGCCAGTTGGCCGAAAATTTGCGCCTGTCTTGTCTTGGTGTATTATATACGCGTTCTTATTCTTTTTTCGTGTTTTTTCATAATTCTCCATGGCCAAATTTTGAATAACATTTTTTCGTTCCGAAAATTTGTCCTTATAATTGATAATTTCGCATTTTTTTTCGAAATTGTAACGATCTGGGGTTAAATGTTGAAAATATCAGAATTTTAACAATGTAAACGTACAAAGGCTTTCACCAAATTTTCAAGTCAATATACGCGCAATTTTCGATGTCACTATCAGTATGAGTCTCGCAGCAAGCTTAAAATTATTTGACTTATTATCATCATCGTCTAATTCAGGTCAAGTTTTGGTTATTTGCCATCCAGTTCATCCCTTGCCGACCTCGTGACGATCTCTGTCTAGAGTATCCTGAAGGATGATTTTGGACAATGCTTCATGACGGGTAAGTCAACAAAACCAACAAAATGACGTCGTTTCACAGCGCCCAGAAACGGTTGCTGATGCTCACCAGTGTGGCTCTTGTTCAGTACACACTTATTGGTCTTATGTTCGCAGTAGGGTATAAGCCGATGAAGAGGTTTCCTCAGGTACTTGGTCTGTAAGTGTTTTTCTTTTTCTTTTAATTTTTCTGTATTGAAGCGTTCCTTCTTTTTGTCAGATGCGCGTTTGCACATTGTTTTGCCCACACTGTGCACGTAGTATGTTGTTGCACAGTCTGCATAATCCCTCTCTGGCGGATTGCATGTTGAGTGTTCTTACGAGTTTCCATAATTATAAGTCACCGGACACTGACATGACTCACAGGATCTTTAGTGTGTCTATTTGATGTCCTATGTGCGTGTACTCACGAACGGGGTTTAGGCACTTAACAGGTCGGTACACATGTTGACCCGGGAGATAGAATTAACCACCACTCTTTGTAGATCAGACGGAGGCGTGCAGGTGGATCGAAACCCAAGAGCTTCCGATTGGAAATCCGATGTTTACCCACTAGCTGCCACCACGCCTGTCTCAAAGGTCTGAATTCTCTTCTCTGAGTCAGCGAACCGAGTTCCACACTTACAGAGGAAAACAGAGGAGAATGGAACCCTAGAAAACACAAACTTCTGATTCGCTGTTTGGTAGTCAAGTCCTTTGTCCAGGAGTGTACAGATTAGTTTGATGCAGTTTAGCTTATAGCATTTTGGCTGGCCCTCTTGATAGAGCCAAGTATTCAAGAGCTGAAGTTCAATCCCAGATCGCGACATAAAACTGGCCTGTTTGCTGCCCATCTTAATGGTCCAATCATTGCTGTCGTGTTCAAATAATGTTTCAAATGTTCCCTGCCCCCCCCCCCCCATCCCCCCCCCCTACCAACACCAACAAAAACCCACCTACATCCCGATTTCCTGATCATGTTTCCACGCAGGCTCAATGCGTTTGCCATAAAATATCTGGCAGATTTGGGGTAGAGCCAATATGGAATTGTCCCAGTGCGATGAATCACTCTTGAACGAACTCCGAGCTGCAAACTTGATATTATGCATTACATGTATAGACTGCGAAAGTTCGTTATTTTTCAATGCCACATTACGCAAAACACAGGAAGAGCCAAGGAATGTCAAGGGATGTAAATGTTAGAAATGTTGTTTCATAATAAATCAAATGCTTCTAGTGTTTCCTTTTCTTTCTTTTTCTTTTTTCTTTCTTTCTTTCTTTCTTTCTTTCTTTTTTCTTTCTTTCTTTCTTTCTTTTCTTTCTTTCTTTCTTTTCTTCAGTCTTTTTCTTTCTTTTTTCGTTTTCCTTTTTTGTACTTTTTTCTTCTTTTTGTATTTGTAGGTATTTCTCTCCCTCTGTATATGTACATATCTTTACATGACAAAACACACACACACACACACACACCACACACACACACACACACACACACACACACACGCACACACACAGGTATGTATGTACATATGTATGTATATAAATATGTGCGTTATGTGTGTGCGCACGCATGCGTGTGTATGTGCGTGTTGTTTTATTCATTTGTGTTGTTGTCATAACGGATTGTAATATGAAATTCAGGTTGCTCTATCCCAGGAGAGGGCAAAGCAGTGAAGCGCCATCCATTTTTTTGTTTTTGTTTTTGAATGCGCACATTTTTGTTTATCTATCAAAGTAGATTTTACTATGGACAACTCACATGTTGCCATACGATCTTTGACGTGCGCTAAGTGCGTGCTGCACGTGAGACCTCGGTTTATCTTCTGATCCGAGCGACTGGTATCCCTGTCTGATTCGAGCCCAGGTTTTTGGCGGCCTGGACAAATGGTTTGTCCACTAGGCCACAAACTCCACATATTTCCTTCTTTTTTCTTCTTCTTCCTTTGTTTGTTTGTAGTTGTTTTTTCGAAGTGCGCTTGTTGGTTCTTTTCAGACCCGTGGATTCAAGATCTGATATCTTGAGTTCAGTCCCAGCCCGCAACACTAAAAGACTGGCCCTGGTTTTGCTACCCATTTGAATGTATTCATCATTCGGGTGGTGTCATCTTAGCGCTTTCTGTGTCACTTTTTTCTCCTCTCCCTGTTTAAAGACCTTGCCAGTGCATGGAGTTTTGGTAGGCTCAGGTAGTCTTCAGGATGCTGGCAGATTGGAGTGACACGCATATGGAACTATCTGAGTGCGATGAATCCCTCTTGAGAAAACTCTCAATTCCAACTCTTTTCTTTTGTTTTGTTCCTTTTCTTTTCTTCTCCCCCCCCCCTCGCCCCCCCCCTCGCCCCCTCCCCTCAAGAAATCACATTATTTTTGTAAGCACCTCAGGCCTCACACGTAATATTACAAACCCATGTATAAGTTACCTTATTCTGGGTCTGGTCGGTGGCTGATTGAAAGATTCCATGATTGGATCTATCTGCTCATCACAATGACCGTGTTGACCTTATGGCCTATCAGTTCAGTAGCCTACACCCTGGTGAAAGTTTGTACTAACTAGCCCTTAGGGGTTTGATCGTATTGATATTACACTGTCTTAAGTCACTTGGTTTTACTGTGTAACTTTTTGTTCTTTAAAGTGAAGAGACCTGACCAGAAACGAAGAGACTCGAGAAATGGTGAGACAACACCTGTCAATAGTGGATTGAATGGTCGGCCACTTGACCAGGAAGCCAGTCAACCAGCCAGCCTTCGAGCCAGATTCATGAGAAACAGAGCAAGAGGAAGACTGTGCTGGATGGATGATATCAAGAGGATTACCTGAAAATATTTCAGAAAAATTAACGAAGAATGAATTGTTACTTATTGAATGATGTTAACCACACTTCAGGTCATGTACTCGATCCAGCGACTGTACAACTTTGACCAAGACGGGCCTTTTGCAGTGAGGTCACATTTACACGAAATGTGTTAAGCCTGTGACTGAAAAGGAAAACGGTTTTTATGGTTTGACCATCTTTTTGTCTGTTTTATGTATGCACTCGTGTGCATAAGCCACACTTTCATCTCTCTCTCCCTCACTCTCTTTTTGTAGTGTCAGACAGACGTGTTTATTTTTTTAAATTAATCGTTCAGTTGTGTTATTTGTGGTATCAATGTTTGAATTTCATCGATGAATAAATTCGCTCTGTTTCGCCAAAGGGTTGAAAAATTGTCCTTTTATTTCACAACCCTTTGCATGGGGCTATGGTCTACATGAATAAATCATCTGAAATGTGAAGTCTGAAGTCCCTTTTTTATGTGAGAACATAGCTTGCAATGAGTATGTATTGGTACATGTTCTTAACCGCACAAAAGATAACTGAAAGGGCGTGTACTATGTACGTTGCACAAGGCCACAGGTGACTTACATAAATGAACCCCGCCCTGAACCGTTTCATAATAAAATTGTTCGTCTTTTTCTCCACAGGGATTCTACATTCATCGACTGGGTCTTGGTGTGTGCGTGCGATCTTTGCTATTCCCTCCTTGCTTGTGTGAAAAGGATGCATCGTATTCGGGCATTTCCATATACGCTACACCCAGACCCGTGACATCGATCGGCGATAATCGTCTGATATGTTTGGTTAGTCTGGGTGAGACCTGCAGGCGGAATGGAGATGGAGCCAAGGTTATATTCACCAATAACAGGCAAGATAGTCAAGTGGGTAAGACATCAATTTGTAAGAATAAGGTTCGATCCTGAGTACCTGCTGGCTTGTGGAGGTTTTTTTTTTTGCGAGCAACTAGGTCATCATATGTGCAGACTTATTAGTGCCCAAAACCCCATTAGTGCGAATACGCACGCAGAGCATCAATTATGCATGTCAAAAATCCTGTTAGTGATGTCAGTGCCTGGTGACTTACGGGAACATGAAAACACCCAGCGTACGCCGTCACCGAAGACAAGCTATGCAGACTGTGCAGCAACGTACCTCCCCACCCGCATAGTGTAGGCAAAACAGAGTACTCACAAGCATCCGAGAAAAATGGAAACGCTAAACAAAACCAACTCCAAAACAACAAATAAACAAAAGTAAAAATACAAAAAGAAATCACTCAATTGTTGTACCTGTCTAAGTAGACAAAAGAAAAGCATACGTTGTGTAAAAGCTCAGTACTTTGCCACCGTGTAGGGTTTATGAGCGGGTTTGTGGCATTTGAGGTGATTACTTAGGATCACATGACAGAATGTGATGTGGCGCAATATGATCGTGTTGTAACTCCGTGTTTAGGAAAAGTCTAAATGGAAACTTAAACAGCGTTTTAGGTCTTCCCCACGCTCCAGGAATTAGTGAATGATAATGATAATGACTACTACTATTACTACTATTATTATTACTACTACTACCACTACTATCTTTACTACAACTACTACTACTACTACTACTACTAAAGAAGAAGCTGACATGACGACTGACACATTAAAAATGATTGTATATTTCCGTAAGGAATGAGAGACACCATGCTTGGAAGAACTTGAACTCTGTAACACTAAGCTGACATCACCAGAATGATTGGAGCATAACCATGATCAGCAAACAGGCCAGTTTCTACATTGCAGGACAAGACTGAAGTCGAAACATCAAACTTCAAGTCCACGGCTCTATCAACGGAGATAGCGAACCCACCATACAAACCTGTGGCTGGCCAAACGGTTGGATCCACGACCTGTATGTTACCGACATGGTGCTGTGACCAGCTCGGCTAACATGGACCATTCATAATCTGTGGACCACCTGAAGATCGAGCCTGGGCTAGCAGCGTGGCGTTCTAACCACCTTAGCTAACAGGGTCTATGAAAATAAGGGGACATTCGGGTTAGAACCGGGGACCTCTTGATCTGCAGTCAGATGAATGCTCCACCACTGTAGTCAATAGCAAGAAACTCTGGGAAGAGCCGGACAGCAGAAGGTCCTCAGAGGAGGAGCTCCTGTGAAGCAGGTAATAACTCTTTGATGCCCTTCTGCAATCGCCATTTGTTGTAGAAAATTTGTCCTCCATCTGGGTTCTAGCATGCACATCCAAGGTGGTCAGGTATCCCAAGGCCAAGTCACGCTTGTGACGGATGTCTTAACCTCTGAGATTTCAGACACTGACAACATAAAGGGGGATTTTAAGCTTGATGAAGTTCTCCTTTGTTCCTCCCTCACCAGATACATGTCTGGAACTCTTTTCAGCTGCTTCTGCCATTGCCTTTAGGGCTCTGGTCCACTTTTCCCCAGAAATCGGGAACTGTTCCATGAGATCATAGGCTGATGTATCTATCAACCTTCTTCATTCAACTCCTATAGCTTGAAAGTCGGATTTTCTGACGTTGCTTGCTAAACTTTTCAGTTTTGTAAATATAGGCTTCCTCCATTCTTCTCGATTTGCGGTCAACTTAATGATCTACCATTGAGCCATATCCCCCGACGAGTTGAAGAAAAAGACAAGTGATTTAAAGTGTGACATTCGCCTCTGCCCCATGTTTTGGCTGGAAGACGAAAATATCAGTGACTATTTTTAGGTCTCGGTCTGGTATGAAGGAAGGCAGATCCGCAATGTCTATGTCGAAATACTGGCTGTGTGCCGAGTGACCAAGTCATTGATCAAACCATTCAACTGATCCCCCTCCCAGTCTCATACCTCCTTCTGCCCCTCACCCCATGCCTTATTCAAACTTTACCTCTCCCATACCTAATCCAACAGAAACATGTGATCTGTTTCTGCTCCAGGTGTGTGTATGTATGTATGTATGTATTGTATGTATGTATGTATGTATGTATGTATGTATGTATGTATGTATGTATGTATTATGTATTTATGTATGTATGTATGTATAGTACGTACGTAGTATGTATGTATTATGTATTAGTAGATGACGTAGTATAGTATGTATGTATGTATGCATGCATATAGTATGTATGTATGTATATGTATGTATGTATGTATGTATGTATGTATGTATGTATGTATGCTTTTACCTAAACTCTGTCACTAAAAACGGATTTTCAGCTGTTCAACGTGTGTGATTAAGATTTCAGATGTAGATATCGTGTTGTATATTGGAGTGATGCAGGCTTAGATCTCCACAGCTGCACTTGGTCCAGGTTATTGAGGGCTATTACCAACTTCTCTCCCTCACAGCTTCACCTTCCCTAACTCTTAAGTAACAACCACAATCGGGTTTGCATTTATCGGTGAAGGCGAACTGGCAGTGGATGTCAGTCACCGGTAGTTTTGTCTAGTTATAATGTGTTGTTATTCTTGATCTACCATGTTTGTGTTTGTTTATTTATTTATCTATTTAGTTAGTTAGTTAGTTAATTATCTAATTTTTACCGCTTCATCTTGAGCGCCGTCTCAGTGACGTTGATCCCACACAGTTCATTGCTGCTCCTGAACATGTCACCATTCAGTCATAGTTATAAGGCCAGGATGCGCTTTGAACCAGCAGTGTGAAGCTGCTGTGGGGTCACCCACCAGAGAAGACCATGCATTACTTCTGGGTCACTTTGGTGGAGCTCTACAGTGCTTGCTGTGATCCAGCTTTACCAAGGGCCTTCTGATACCATGCTGATGACACTCAGTGCTCAGTCGCAGAACAAGAGACGGAGACCACCTGGTACCACGGCCCCCACAACAACAGCCCCATGAACACTTGGCACCCAAGTTCCCGAACGGAATTTACCCCTGTCAAAGAAGTGGTACAGGAAACCGAAAGCATGTCACCATGACATTGGGGCGTGAAGGACCACAACATCTGAGACAATGTTCACAATGCTGTAATGTTTGATGATGATTTCATGATAAAAACAACAATGTTTATGATACTGAAAACGAATACAAAGAAATTTGAGAGGGGGAAAAAACACCACCACCACCAACTAAAATCTCACACTGTATAAATCAAATGACTTTGTATTGTTTAAAAACATATAATATGATGTGTGTACGTAAATTTTGGTCAACCCATTGTATATAAAACTTGTTCAGTTTTCTCATTGATATTGTAATATATTCAGCATTATATCGTCAAAATATGATGATATTATGGAAAGCACGCACGCACGCACACACACAACACACACACACTACACACACACACACACACACACACACACACACACACACACACACACACACACACACACACACACACACACACACACACACACACACACTCAAAATTATGTTTATGATACTGTGTAGGTTGAGATTGCGTAACAGGGGTGTACTTTACGCTGACTATATAATTTATGCTGGTATCAATCAGACCTAAGAGATACAGACATCTGCAGTTATGATGACAAACTTTGAGCAACACTCTCAATAGCGCATACATGAAGTGTATGAGACTCGACTGCTTGGTTCCGACCTTTCAAACGAGCCCACAGCACGCTCAACTCTTGAATAGACGCCGGATAGGACCGAAGAATTCCAGTGTGAATTTTTTGGACTGAGTGGTGTTTGAAGTTAATAATCCGTTCCACTAATCACTTTGCTACTGACTTCTGAAGGGGACGAAAAACGAGTCGGACCCGTGTGCCTTCTGGCTGCGCACACTAAAGATCCCAAAGCAGTTGAAAATCATGAAGACCAGGGCATTGCCCGGCTCCCTTGGTAAAATCATTGGAGAGATAGGTTGATTTCCCAGGTCCCACCCCTGGAAGACAAGTCAGGCTTATTGCTTTTCTGCAGTCTTGGTAAAAAGAATAGTGAATATGAATATGAATTTGTGCGAGGAGAGGAGATGGGCTCCGCCCTAGTGGTGTGGGTCCCGGGAAAAGTTGAGGTATCTGCCACCTCACTCCCCGACGACCCCATGATTATGGCACGATCTAGGTAGGACCTGGCCAGCTCGTGGGTTTATGTGCAGGCTTAAGGCTTGTGCCGTGATCATTCTGGATCGTCTCCATCACGTGGCACCTGTGACGTTAGTGCATAAGGAGTTCATTCCGAGCGCGGAGACGTCATCTTGAGAAATAGAAAGAAACTGAACTGAAATTGAAACTACTGACTTGGTAAACTATGTATATCCTGCAATGATATCTGTACTCGGTACCCCCTTAGGTTATGACCTGTTGTTATGTAAATTGCCACGAACATTGCATTGACACGGACTGTTTGCACAACACAAATGGAAGTATCATTAGTATGAGGGTTGAGGTCAGAGGTACTAGGCTTGCAGGCGCCTTCTAGCAAACCATAACACCCATGCATTTCAAAGCAAATGTCCACACGATCGTCTGTATCAGACGATAACGGCGCTCACCCATTGCGATCCCTACAGGGTGGAACAGCACACGGTCCTGGCTTCAACAGGATCCACCCTCAGCTATGGAGGTTCCTTCCGCGTGTTGTCACATCAGGGGATGTGGGAGAAAAGTACTGGTACTATAACTTCTCTGATTTACCATGCTCCAGGACAACTGACAAGAACTGGAAAGAAAGGTCACGTTAATTGCCAAAGACGTGGCTTGACCATGTAGATGGTGAATAAGAATTATTATGATAATAATTATCATTATCGTTGTATTTATTGTTAAAGCATTCTTACCCACCACCACCACCACCACCACCACACCACCACCACCACCACCACCACCACCACACACCACCACCCACCACCACCACTACCACCACCACACAGCAACAACAGCAAACAACAACAAAAACAATGACAACGACACAACAACAACAACAACAATCATCATCATCATCATGATCGTCGTCGTAGTCGTCGTCTTCGTCTTCTTTTTCTTCTTCTTATTATTACAGAAATTTGAAGACATAAAGCATATTCTATTAATGTTATTTTGTCTGCAAACACTACATACCATGAAACTGAAGGGATTAAACACGCTCAGACAATTCCATATGCGCTCCATCTAATCTGACAGACTCGGTAGGCTCGCGTAAAACCCTACACACTGGCAGGATTTTGAACTTGGGACCTAAAACAAACAAAAAACAAAACAAAACAAAACAAAAACAAAACCAAACAAACAAAAACAAAAACAAAAACAAAACAAACAAACAACAACACCGAAACTGACAACACCGGAATGATTGGAGCATTAAGACTGGCAGCAAACAAGCCAGTTTGTATGTTACTGGGTTTTCATATTGGTGGTATAGTAGACGAACACTCGCTTGCTACTTTGGTGATTTAGGTTCAAGTCCATACACGTTTTTATTGGCCCTGTTAGTCTAACTGGTCTGAGCGCATGGTGACTACGCAGGGATTGCGGGTTTGACCCTCAGATGGACCACAAGTTTTACACGACTGTCTGACTCTTTTGATACACGTAGAGCCGCGGACTCAAGATCTCATATCTCGTCATGGACTTAATCCCACCCTGCACATTCACCTTTTGACTCCCTTACCCTATCCACCAGCTGTAAAAACTTCACTCTTTGACTCTCTTACCCTATCCACCAGCTTCCTGCAAGCAAAGGCAGAACAAAGTAGCGGCAGCTGTAATGTGGTTTCTAAATAGAAGAACGTTAAGAGTTACATGGACAGAAAAAAACAAACAAAACAAAACAAAACAAAAACAAACAAAACAAAAAAACAAAAACAAACAAAAAAACCAACAACAAAAAAACAAAACAAAAACAAAACAAAACAAAAAACAAAACAAAGCAAAACAAACAAACAGCGACAACAACAAAATAAAAACCCCAGACATAGACAGTAAAGAAGCAAACACAAAAAGATTAGGAAAAGACAAGTAACCTTAATAGGACATTCTATGAGGCAAGAAAACAGTGAGCACCTTGTCTCCTCGCACTTACAGAGATTTCCTTTGTGCTCACCTATTTCCCCCTCCCTTTTCTACGCCAGCTTAATGGCCACAGAAGCTGGGAAAGTTTTTCAATGCGATAATGATGATGACGACGAGGATGATAAAGATGATGCTGTGGAGTTCCATCTAGAGATTGAGACTACGTGACAGGGCCGTACTCCACGCTTACTATCATAATATACCCTGGCGTCAACCAGACGTAGACATACACACCTGTGATGCTGATCAAAAGATTTCAGCAACAGTCTCACTGACGTATCCGTGAAGTGGATGAGACTCGATTGTGTGTGTGTGGTCCCAGTCTTCCCAATGAGCCCATAGCATACTCAGCTCTGGGTAAGAGCCAGCTGAAGCAAAAACACACGCACGCACGCACGCACGCACACACACACACACACACACACACACACACCACGCACCACCACCACACACACACACCACCACGCACCACACTACACACACACACACACACACACTTCCATAATTATTTCTGAAGGGACTGATAGGGATTCGAACCTGCAAGCTTCTGGTCGGTAGTCTGTTGCGCTAACCACTACACCACGGCGAATGGTATATATTTTCAAAACGTTTCAAATACACACATCAAACAGACGACACTCGCCATTTTACTGTTTGGCGTCCATAGGCAGCAGTCATCGTTATAGTGGGAACCCAACCTGTTGGACCGTGCCAAGAGATGATAAATGCTGAATAAGTAAGCAAACGATAAGAGCAGTGTATTTCAAGGTTTGCGGCACTCCTACCTAAGTAACATCTCTCACATCTCTTCACAAAGTCAGACTATTGTCAAGTTCAACAAAATCTTATCTCCCTACTGATTATTCAAAGCCCCGTTTCCTTGCCAATGGTTTGGGGAGGATCGTGCACACCCTATTAATACCACAAGGAGCACAGGCATATGCACTAATGGTAAGATGCCATCATCAACCTGTCCTTGTAATTAAGAGGACCACACAGCTGAATACATACTGTAGCGATGTCGCCTTTGTCAAGTGGAGTGACAGGAGACATGGCTGACAACAATTGCTCTGACCATCAAGCTTCACGGCAGCCGGCAGACACCGGAAAAACACGGCCACAGTCATCTTTAGACATGGCCTGACCATGTAGAAGGAGAACAAAAGAAGAAAAAGAAGTACGACTGTATGCTTATATATGCAGTCGTTCATCTATTGTTCATGTCAGTGCGTGATAAACGCTGGATGATAAAGCCCACATAAAATTACCGTGTACAGAAGAGACCAGTCAGCTTGTTCGTGAGGCCAACAGGGTACATACCAACTGCGATTTATGTGTGTGCCCTAATTATCACATACATAATTGTGGATGAATTCAAACACCTCAGCAGCATTTTCACAGAAGACGGAAGACTGAACAGAGAGGTTGAAACCGGAATCCAGAAAGCAAACAATGTCAGTTATCAGCTTGCTCCATTCCTGAAAGACTCCAACATCCCCACTGAAAGGAAAAGCCAAGCTCACCAGTGCCATTTCCATCCCCACCCTAACACCCCTAGAGCACAAAATGACCACCTATCAGATGTCTTGTGGAGTGGAGGTGACATGATCAGAAACATCAAGATAAGAAAAATGGTGAGAACAGCGAAATGCAACTGCACTACTTTGCTCAACGAACAAAAAGATATTGATCTAAAGTGAGAGGCGGACCAAGGAATACTTGGATCGTATATTTCTCCACTTCAGGCTTTCGAGTCTGCTGCTGGGTGTTAACTCTCTATCTCTCCTCCCTTCCCCTCTTCAACACTCATGATTCATGATCGAGCGGAAAGATAAAAAAAGAGAAGACATAATTGTGGTGGTTTTTTTCCTGAAATTTTAAGGCCTGTTTGACACGAAAAAGAGTTTTCAGCCTTCCAGTCTGACTGTGCAGGTTTGAACGGGTTCGAATCATACCCCCAAAACAAACAAACAAACAAACAAACAAACAAACAAACAAACAAACAAACATTTTTTGCGTGCGACCTCGAGTCTACTCATCCCAAATAAAATGATCAAATGTGATTTTCTTGGATACTGCTTGCCGCACCTAGTCCAGATCGCAGCATCTCTTCAAAGACTTAGTGTTTTCCTCCAATTTCGATGCAACGTTGCGAGAACTTGAGCAAACCAGTAAAGGCCTTCCAATAGTCCCCTTTGGCGAGGGCATTGATCTCTGATTTCAAGCTTCTGAGAGGCCTTGGATGCGGAGAAACTTCCTCGCAGTGACCCTGTTCTTCAACGGAAGGAATAACCGGAAGTCACAGATGGCGACGTCGAGGCTATGGGGTAGATGAGGAAAAATTGTACCTTTTGGTCCTGTAGAAACTGAGTTACGTCCCTTATTTCGTGGGAACAGGCGTTGACATGGAGAAGAAGGACATTCTGGGTTTCGGCATTTGGACGGTGACTGCTGATCTACTGAGTGACTTTGGTAATAAGGTTCCAGCACGATATGTACCGGTAAAAGCCCTGTTAGCAAACAGATTATCGACAGCAGTGGGACCTTGGTGGTTGAACAATATAGTGAACAGTTTCTTTGTTGTTGTCTGAAATCCTTGCTTGCAACTTTGGTGCGTCTGATCATTATGATCCAGCCTTTCTTTGTTTCTATGTCTATTGGCCATATAGTAAAAAGGAGCCCAAACCTCAGCTCTGATGACTATACAGGTCACACATTTTGGTCTATTTGTTTCAAAACGGTTGGGAAGATCACGTGTAGAGTGTACCTGTTGCTTCTTCTGTTCCTCTATCAAATTATGCAGCACCCACTTTGTGGCTATCTTTCAAGGCTGGAAGTCATAGTGTAGAATTCTCTGAACTGTACCACATGAAAGTGAAAGCATTGCACTTACTTCTATCATGCAGATGTGTCAGGTCTTCTTTCACATGTTTGAACACAGCAGCCGCATTACGCTTGTTTGAAGCTGTCTCCCTAAGTCGCCTTTGGATTGCCAGAGTTGTTCCCCATTTTCCTGGGTTTTAAATCCCCACTTCAATTGTCGGATTGTAGAACATAAAGCAGCTGTGATACCTGCAACTATCCTGTAATCTATAGCACTGTTCATTGCATCATCGTCGAGTTACAGTCTAGCAAAAACGTAAAACCTTTCAGATTTCTTGTTGAAAGACTCCATTCTGAGGTACATCGAAATGAAAGGTATTTTGACATCTTGTCATTTATTGATGTAACAGTCCAGTGATATCTCTGAAAGGGATAAAGATTAAAAGTTTGGTTTTTGAAATGATGGATTACTTTTTTTATGACCAGTGAGCTGTAACGTCCGGAAACGCAGTTTGATCATTTTGTCTGGATCATACTTCGTAATTATTGGTTACCCACCCATTTTTCAGGGTTGGGGAAGGTACAGCAATGAGATAAAAAAGATGGGCACCGCCCTCATAATGCTGGTTCCAACAAAACTTGAGGTCTCTCAACCACTTCGCTCCCCTACAAACTCAAGGTTATGTGACAACTTTTAAATCTGTCGTTTTATTGGGGATCCTATTATACAATTGGAACCATGCTCGTTGCTGTCTGCTCTGCACAGTCCCAGTTCAGTGTTCTTGTCAAAATTTGTATGTGTGCGAGTACGTGTGTGTGTCTGTGTGCGTGCGTGCGTGCGTGCGTGTGGCTGATCTAGTCAGGTGTGTGGACAGCACCAAACAAAAGTACAACGTCAACCATTGTGCTACTGTTGTAACAATTGTTCATTGTCACCGTCCCTGACATTCCCCACATGTTTGTTGTGTGGTTGTTGGCCTTCTTTGTTCCTATGCATTTTATTTTCTTCTTGCTTCATGTTTTGTTTGCATCGATTTCATGTCATTGTCAGCACAAAAGTACTCGGTCATCTAAAGTAGGGTTTATGCCGTTATCATTTTTGATCTTGTCCATCGCTTAGCATCTAGGTTGATGCCATGAGGTTTGATCAAACCTACGACCTCTGTGTGAGGAGCCACTAACTCTCACCCTCCCACAACAATAACAACAACAACTACTACTATTACTACGACAACAACGACAACAACAACAAACAACAACAGATAAACAAAATAACTACCACCAGTTATCCCTGCGGCTACCCCGAGGATCGAACCTACAATGTATAGAGTTCTGACCCTCTCAGCTATAAAACAAAAAGAACAGAATGTGGCGACCCAGAGGATCAAATCCACGACCTCCGCATTATCCGCATGGCGGTCTAAGCGAGTCAAGTGGACCACTACAACACACACACACACACACACACACACACACACATACACACACACACACACACACACACACACACACACACACACACACACACACACACACGCACACGCACACACACACACACACAAAAAAACCACACACACTGACCAACCCACCCACCCACACACACAACACCCACACACAACCCCCCCCCCCCTACATGTATATATATACACGTAAACATCACACGCACATACACATACACACACAAAACACATACATACACACATACACACACGCACCATGCAAACATATTCATACCCGCACGCACACACACGTACACACACATGCACATGCACACAAACACACATTACACACACACTCATATACGCACGTACATGTATATAAACACACACACACACACACACACATAAACACACACACATAAACACGCACACATAAACAAACAGACACGCACGTATATACACATAAATTCACACACACACACATAAACACACGCACTCACGCACTCACGCACTCAAACACACGCACACACACATACACGCACGCACACACATAAAGACACACACACACACCACACACACACACACACACACACACACACACACACACACACACACACACACACACACACACACCACACAGAGCGTGGCACTGTACTGATAACAACAAGTGAACCACATGCAGTCAGTATTATTCAAATGGCCCACAGCACTGACAGCAAGTGACAAGCACCATACAACGATTAAGCAAAACAAGACAAGAGAAACAAAATACGAGAGCGTGGTAGTCAGGTGGATAAACGTCTGACTTCCAGTCAGGTTTTGGGTTCGATCCACCCAGATAACACTGACTATTGTTATTGTTGTTTAAAGCCCAGCCGACTGCATAGAGCCATGTCAAGGCTATAACCAGTTTAAAACATACACAATACTTCAACAGGAAAAAAAAAGGAAAGAAAATTAAGAAACACATATCAATGCATTCGCGTACATAATCTATAGAGATGCCCTTGGTGTTGACCACTCCGTCCAATTTATGGCAGAGGGCATTTAAAAAACATATCTGAATACAAATTTAAACGTAACTAAGGACACCAAAACATAATTATATATACACGGGCCTAAATTACCTAAAATTGCTTCCGCATATCTCATGTCCCTAGAACCAAAAAGGCGTTTAACACATGCACCCAATAATCAATCCTAAGAGAAAGTACTAAGACTTTATTGAACACATACAGGTGAATGGACCAGCAAGGCAGAAAACGATAGGAAGAAATGACAGAAAGCAAAGGAGGAAGAAAGAAACAGAGAGTGACAGAAAAGAGGACATTTTAGCACAGAATTTCCAGAAGGTGGGGATACTAAGGAGATTGCTTAGTATCACATGACACAATGTAGTGTGACGCAATATGATCCCTGTATTTTAAATCCGTGTTACACTCTAAATGGAAACTGAAACAGCGATTTAGGTCTTCCCCACGAAGGTGGGGGGTACTCTTTATACTGAAAGAGCCCCCGGCATCCCCACGGGGGGAACACCCCTGACTGACAGCTTTTTTTGTAAAGGGTGGAGATTCATTTTTCTGATTTGCCAGGGTTGCATATGTACAGATCTGCCAGTGCCTAACTTCCTTCATGTGTATAGGCATGTAAAATATCAAATGTACATGTTAAAGATATTGCAATTCATGTCAGTGTTAAAGACCATGTCATTCATGTCTCCGGCGGCTTATGGAAACATGAAAACACCCAACATTCACGCAAACCGAATTTGCAAACAGTGTAACAACATAGTAGAGAGTGGTCAGCTCGGTTAACAGTTTGACTTCTTTCTGCTTCACTAACAAGTCTGATTTTGTGAAATGCCCTGTTAGTGGAAATGATTTTGGACAACTGCGCTACACCAGAACGATTTACTACCAGCTGAGCTAACGGGGACACAAAGTGTAGACGGTGGGGGCACAAGTGACCCATAGTGTTATGTTGTGGCAGTCGCTCACTCAGTGTCAATGGCATTCCATATGTCTTGTTTGTTTTGTTCTTGCCACTATGCGAGCTGATGGGCTCTGTTGTTAGACCACTGGACGCAAGGTCTCATGTCCTGTGTTCGATTCGAACCTGCAACATAAAGACTGGTCTGTTCGCTGCCCATCTCTTCCAGTCATTCTTGTTGTGACAGCGTACTGTTTTACAAGTTCCGTTCCTCCCCCCCCCCCCCCCCACTCTGCCCCATTTCGAGACCAAACTAGCGCACAAGATTTTGCACAGGCCAAAGGAGTCTACTCCATAATGATTGACAGATTTGGGTGGTGTGCATATCGAATTCTCCGGGTGTGATTAATATTTATTATAGAAAAACTCAAAATATTAGATAGATGGGAAGAGTATATAAAAAGATTTTTTGACGATGACAGAAAAGAAGAACACATCATAAGAATGAACGTTGAAAGCCTACCAATAATGAAACATGAAGTTAGAGCAGTGATGAAAAAGATGAAACCGGGAAAAGCCCTAATGTTATTACAGAAATCATTGAGGCTATATATGAATTTGGGACTAAAAAGAACAGAAAAACACAAACAAACAAACAAAAAAGAAACAAACAAACAAACAAACAAAAAAGAAACAAACAAAAAACAAACAAACAAACAAACAAAAACAAACCGCAGTCCTCCTAAATGACATTAACGACTCTGGAAAAATCCCTAAGGATATGACAAAATCAATTTTCATTGCAGTTCTGAAGAAAGCGTGGGCTATAGAATGAGAACTCCGCCGCACAATTAGCTTGGTGAGTCTTGTGACAAAGATTCTATCAAGACTAATCATGATAAGGACAAGGAACAGAATCTAAACAGAAATAGCAGAAAAAAAAAATCAGGATTTATTGAAGGGGAAGGAATTATTGATACCAAAGACATCCTAAGAACCCTCACAGAAAGATCATTTGACTTGATTAAGGATTCATATTAATGTTTTGTTGATTATAGCAAGGCTTTTGATCGGGTAAGACACGAAGAATTGATCAACCAGCCAGAAAGGCTCAATGTTGATGGACAGGATCTAAGAAGGAATATGTATCGGGAATAAACAGTAGCAATCAGAGAAGAGAATGATATAAGCTCTTTCCAAGATATCAAGAGAGGGAATGGGCAGGGATGTCTTCTGTCAACAGATTTGTTTTCATTTTACAGCTAAACCATCATGAGAAACCTAGAAGAATGCCTTGGGATAAAGGTTGGAGGGAAAATGTTCACAGTATTCGTTACGCAGGTGACACTGTTCTAATTGCAGAAAACGAAAAAGACCTACAACATCTTGTGAATATAACAGAAAAAGAAAGCAGGAATAATAGGCTGGAGGTACTTAGCAAGAAGACTGAAGTCATGGAGAAAAATCTAGCACAGAAACTGTCAAGGCGGGTGTCCCACAAGGATCTGTCCTGGGGCCTCTTCTGTTTCTAGTTTATATAAATGATATAGTTAAGGATATAGCCTCTGTGATTAAACTATTTGCAGATGACACTAGTATGTCTTTAGCTTTAAGAGACTATAACGTTCGGGCAACAATACTTAATTCTGACCTGGAAAAGATAAGCGGGTGGGCAAAACTCTGGAAAGTGAAATTTAACGAACAGAAGACTGAATTTCTTAACTTTGCCCGAGATCAAAATCCAATGCCAGTTCTAAGATTCGGCCGAGGTTTCCTACAGGATGTCTCACACCATAAACACCTAGGTATTACGATCCAAAATAACTGCAAATGGGATGAACATGTCAAAAATATTGTAAACAAAACCCATCTGCTTATCTGTTGCCTTAGATCATATAAGTATAAATTAAGTAGGAAAGCCTTAGAGACAATGTATAAATCTTTTATTCTGCCCATTTTTGATTATGCAGACGTGATATGGGACAGTTGTAGTAAAAAACTTTCTGATGAGCTGGAAGACCTTAATTTAGAAGCTATCAGGATAATCATAGGGACTGTTCGAGGAACAAGTCACGAAAAACTTTACCAGGAATCAGGACTCTGCCCTCTAAAAGAGAGAAGACGACGTCACAAGTTACAATTCTATCATAAGCTAGTCAACGGTAACGCTCCTCAGTACTTAGTAGATCTTGTTCCACCACTTATGTCCACTCAAAACCCCTATCATAGACGAAGACCCTTAGAAAGAATAACTCCTCGTTCTAAAACTGAGGTTCACGCAACCTCATTCTTCCCGTCTACAACTAGATTATGGAATGAACTTCCAGAACACATACAAGCTAGCCCCTCCATTGGCCAACTTAAACACTTTCTCTCACATGGAGACCCAATAGTTCCTGCATTCCTTTACTACGGTAAGAGGATGCAGCAAACTATTCATTGTAAATTAAGATTAGAAATGAGTGACCTTAACTCCGACTTGTTTAAAAGACATTTGCTAGATAACCCAGCATGTATTTGTGGCCATCCTAATGAAACAGCGAATCACTTTCTGCTTTTTTGTCCGCGGTATGCAAACGTTCGCCTCCAGACGATTGACTCTCTTCCTCAGGAACAAAGAAGAACAAAAATACTTCTGAATGGAAGTGAACAAGTAAGCCTTCAAGAAAACGAAAATATATTTAAACTAGTTCATAATTTTATTGAAAATTCTAAGCGTTTCTAAATTGTCTACTTGGATGATCTGCGGTGGTGTGCCGGACCTCTAGTAAGCAACTCTTATCTATCTCCATTCCTCCAGCATGTTGGAACTAAGTCTTACTCTTTTCATCTATCATTTATGTTTGTAGTAACATGTGATATCAATTGTGGGTGTTTTTGCCTGCTTTGTTGGGTTTTCTGAGTTTTTCCCTTAGTTTGCTTTGGTTCATTTTGTTGTTATTGTTTTCTTTCACCTAGTGTGCTAAGGATATAATTGTAGTGCTTTTAGCTTTTTTCTTCATTTCTTTCTTGTTTCTTGTTGGTTTAAATTTCACAAGTTGCCCGCATTTGAGCCAATAGTGTGTCAATTGTTTTTGGGGAGGGCTAACATAAGCCATTGCTTGATGCCCTGCCCATGCTTTGCTGTATTTATGACTCTTCTTTTCTTGAATAAAGTTTTGTTTAAACCAAGTCATGGTAATCAGTAAAAAACAACAACAACAACATGAAATCCCATCATGCAAAATAACAGCAAATGCAATGGCACAACACTGAGACAAGTTGATAACTTTTACTATCTTCTTCTTCTTCTTGGCGTATGCTGCTACACAATCATCTGAGTCCGGGCGATGAATGCAGCTGTCTTTTCCAGCTCCTGTCTGCAGCCATGGAGTTTGGTTGTCAGTGGAGTGTCTGTCGGCCACACGTCCTGTCTTGCCACCTGGTGAAGGGGACATCTTTGGAGTATATGCTCCGTGGTTAGCCATTATGCGAAAAGTGCATGGTACCGTGGTTTGTTAGAAGGCGCACGCTGGCCCAGTACCTCTGTCTTCAGCCTTCTAGGTTTTCTGTAGGGGTTGCCCCGCCCTTAGCTCCTGGCCCATACGTCCTGCCCTGGGAGCACAGGGGGGGTTGTTTCTCCGGGGATCCCACCCCGTAGCTAGGGCTTATAGCGGCCCTTACCCGCTGATGAACCCGTCATAGGACACCTGGGGCATTTTTTAAGGATAGCAGCAACACATGCTACCCCACCCCGTCCTGATAGGAACACTGCCAGTTTGGTCCGGGACTGCTTATTTGCTAGCAAGCTAGCTTATTCACAGCCACCCTCCATATCTGAAGGGCTTCACTATCCGCCACCTGTGACCCGCCTGGGTTGGGGATGGTCGCCCCGCCGCTGAATTGTCATCTCACCAGATGGCAGATCATCATCATCATCATCAGGTGCCTTGCCGCATAGCGTTGGCGATTATGGACTTTCATCTGTATCTCTTGTTGCCTCAAGCATCTCTTCCACCCTCCTTGTCCCCAGCCACTCTGCAAGTCCGTCTATCATCTTCTCCCTGGGTCTACCTGGTGCTCTCTTTCCCTCCAGCTTTCCCGTTGTGACCAGGTGCTCCAATTCCCCTTTCCTCATAAAATGGCATAAAAATGTTGCCTGTCTTTTCCTAATCTTCTTTATGAATGATCTACTTGTGTCTGCCTCCATCAAGACTGTCCCGATTGTTTTCTTTGCTGTCCACGGAACTCTCAACATCCTTCTTAGAAACCACGTCTCGGCTGCCTCAATCTTGTTCTGGCTTTGCTTGTTGACTGTCCACGCCTCGCAACCATACAACAGTATTGGTTCTATATAACATTCAAGAACTCTCTTCCTGATGTTGATTGATAGGCATTTGTTGGTAAGAATGCTTGTCATCTTCTTGAATGTTGTTTTGGCTTGGCCGATTCTGCTAGCTATTTCTGATGTGCATCTGCCGTCTGGTGAAATGATCGTTCCCAGGTATTTAAACTTATCAACCTGTCTCAAGGTTTGCTGTAATTTTGCATGAGGGGATTTCATGTTTTTTACTGATCAACATGACTTGAGTGTTCCTGCTGTTTAGTTCCAAGCCCTTACCTTTGCTTTCTATTTCAAGTATATTCGCAAGGTTTTGTAGGTCCCTTTCACTTTCTACAATTAGCACAGTGTCATCTGCGTATCGAATGTTGTTTATCATTTTTCCTCCAACCTTTAATCCAGGGTCTTCCTCTAGGTTTCTCATGATGTTTTCGCTGTAAAGTGAAAACAGATCTGGTGACAAGACACAACCCTGCCTGATTCCTACTTTGATGTTTTGGAAAGAGCTAATATCGTTTTGTTTTTAATTCTCATTGCAGCTGTTTGTTCCCAATACATATTTCTGATTATTCGTAGATCTTTTCCATCAATATTGAGTCTTTCTAGTTGGTTGATTAATTCTTCATGTCTTACCCGATTGAAAGCCTTGGTATAATCAACAAAGCATAAATATATACTCCTTGTTCATCTCGATTGACCTCTCTATGATAGTTCTTAGGATGTATATGGCATTAATACTTCCTTTCCCTTCCACAAATCCACACTGTTCATCTGCTATTTCTCTTTTGATTCTATTCCTTGTCCTCATCGTGATTATTCTTAATAGGATCTTGGTTACATGACTCATCAAACTGATTGTGCAATGGAGTTCGCATTCTATAGCCCCTGTCTTCTTTGGAAGTGCAATGAAAATTGATTTTGACAAATCTTTGGGGATTTTTCCAGTGTCGTAAATTTCATTTAGGAGGACTGTTATTTTTTCTATACCGAATTCATCCAGGGCTTCAATCATCTTTGTAGTAATGTTGTCTGATCGTGGGCCTATGGGGCTTTTCCTGGTTTCATCTTTTTCAATGCTGCTCGAACTTCATCTTTCATTACGGGTGGTCCTTCAAAGTTCTTTCTTATAATGTGTTCTACATTTCTGTCATCTTCAAAAAAAGTGTTTAATGTACTCTCCCCATCTGTCTAATATTTTGTCTTTTTCCATGAGAAGCGTACCATCTTTCGATTTTAAGCAACCAGTTGATGTGCATGTATTTTTCCTGCGGACAATTTCTTCAATTCGTGTATACATACCCTGAGGATCTGTTTTGTGTCGGTCTTCTATTTCTTTGCATTTTGTTTTCAGCCAAGCTTCCTTAGCTTCATTGCACCTATTCCTGATTTCTTTTTTTAATCTTCCTGTATATCTCCTCGTTTCTCTTTGCCTTCCTCCGTTCCTCTATCAAGCCTAAACTTTCTTTTGTCATCCAGTTCTTTTTTGCTTTTCTATCTACTACAGGGATTTCTTCACAAGCTACATTTATCGAATTTCTCAATTTCTTAGCTGTTACCAAAGTCTTCCAGAGCACTGAATTTGTTTTGAACATGTACATTACATTTTTGACGTATCACTTCATCTGTCTTTAAGAGTCCAAGATTTAGTTTGCTGTTGCTTTTGGTCTGTTTCCTTTTCCGTAATTTCAGCCTAAATCTTCCCACTACAGGAATGTGGTCACTGTTGCAGTCTGAGCCTGGTAGTGTTTTTGCTGACAGTAAAGAATTTCTAAATCTTTTATTAATCAGGATGTAGTCAATCTGATTTTTGGTATTATCTCCTGGACTCATCCAAGTCCATCTTCTTCTATTAGGCTGCTCAAACCAGGTGTTTCCTACTATGAACTCATTCATCTATGCCCATTCTACAAGTTTCCCTCCCCTTTCATTTTGTGTACCAAGGCCATGAGGTCCAACTACATTCTCCACCCTATCCTTTCCCATTATTACTGTAACTTCTTGTGATTTACATTGGGCCTTGGCCATCTCTAATACTTCGTAGAAGTTGTCGATACCTTCCTGAGTACTTGTGGGTGTTGGTGCATACACCTGAATGATGTTGATATCAAATGGTCTGCCTCCCAATTTGACCAGCAAGACTCTGTCGGACACAGCCCAGTATCCCTTAACTGCTTTTGATTTGTCCCTGTCCATTACAATGCCTACTCCTCTTTCATGTGAGTTTCCACCATAGTATATCACTGAATACTCTCCGGATGTTATCATGCCTGCCCCCTTCCATCTCACTTCCCCTAGTCCTAAAATACTAATGTTAAGCCTTTCTATCTCCATTTTGACATTGTCTAATTTGCCTTTTTGGAACAAAGTTCTTATGTTCCATGTTGCTATTTTAGTATTTTTGAGTTTGAGTATGGTCGCAGTAGCTTGCTGATTGTCTGGCGTCACCTGCGCCGCATGATGGTCCCTACCGGACGAAAGTGCTCCATCGGAGCACCTATTTACGTAGTTATCTTCATTTTTATTTTCACTGTCCATAATTTTTCTACGGAGAATACGATGGTGGTTTCCCGTTGCCTTCCATCTGTTTTTTTTTTGCGGTCTCTCCGCTAGCCTTTGTCGTTCCCACGGCAACCTACAAGGCAGTAGGGTGATTTTTTTCTTTCAGGGTTAGCTCCCTTAGACTTATTCTCTCCTGAGATGTCCACAAGGCAGTGGAGCTATTTACCCATAGCTGGGGGTCTGGTTCGTTGGGCACCAGGGCATATCCACACGCCGGTGGGCCTGCGTGCCGCACGTCTGGGGGCCAGACCTCCTCCGAGTCCCTCGAGATTTAGCCCGAGTCCATGAGGTGCTCAGTTACCGCATGTCGCCACGAGGAGGCATAACGTAGGGCTTGCTGATGGAGAGGCTATGTACTGACAGGAAGAGACTTACGCATTCTGCTCTTCTTTTCGCATAGCTGCAAGCAGCAGTGCTAACCAGCGGTGCAGGCTGAAAGTGAGAGGTGACAAGCATGCAGTCACTAGCCGACACACTAGACGCATCACATCTGCCATTGACACACAGACGGCAGATGCACATTAGAAATAGCCAGCAGAATCGGCCAAGCTAAAACACCATTCAAGAAAATGAAAAGCGTTCTTACCAACAAATGCCTATCAATTGACGTCAGGAAGAGATTTCTTCAGTGTTATACAGAACCGATGCTGATGTACGGATCTGAAGAGTGGACAGTCAACACACAAAGTCAGAACAAGATTGAGGCAGCTGATATATAGTTTCTAAAAAGAATGTTAAGAGTTCCATGGATAGCAAAGAAGACAAACGAGACAGTCTTGAAAGAGGCAAACACACACACACACACACACACACACACACACACACACACACACACTACACACACACACACAGACACACAGACACACACACACACACACACAACACAACACACACACACACACACACAACACACACACACACACACACACACACACACACACACACACACACACACACACACACACACATTCATTAATGATGAAAATTAAGAAAAGAAAAGCAACATTTATAGGACATTTTATGAGGCGAGACGAAATTAGAACACCTAGTCATAACAGGAAAGCTGGAGGGAATGATGATGATGATATGTTTCAAACCTTCACTAATGTGAATCCAACTGTCCGAACCTTGCCAGTGAGAATCCTGTACAATCTGCTTAGAACAACATATTATCAACAGATTAGTAGATACAATACCTTGGTTTAACTAGACACAGCCAAAGCCAAATTACTAACATTGCGTATGTTTTGTTAAATTAACATTTCTTTCAGTTCGAGTAATTCCAATCCAGTATTTCATTACTTTCACGTATGTGCTTATACAAAGCAATCAATAATTTCTGAAATATTTCGATAGAATCCATTTCAAACTTGCTCATGATTTTTACAATGCCCGGAAGAATGGCGTTTTTACCTCTAGTATCTAGGTCATCATGAAGAAAGACAAAACTAAGTCTTGTGAAACACAATCCCAACTATTTGCATGTATTTACAATATCTATTTTAGAATCACCAAAAGAACCTCTTTTCAGGAGCTGATGCCTCCCTCTCAAAACAGAACAAAACAAAACAAAACAAAACAACAAAAAACCCAATAATATTCATATCTGCTTCAAGTTGCAACTTTGTGGATGATCCTATAAACTTTTGAGTTGATTTTGTAAACCTGTTAGGATTTCAGAAAAAAAGTATAAAATCAATTGCGAATAATAGGACAAAAACATCGACCAATGCTTGTGTCAGAATTGCACCTTGCCCACCCCTGTTATTAATGAATGACATTAATCTATTAATAAAGAGAGAAAATAAGACAGGGATACAATCATCTCCCTGCTTTATCCCACTAAAAACCAGTTAATGTAGTTAGAGAGTTCAGTTCTGTCCCTTATATGAGCTTTATCATTGCTTTACATACTTCTTACACTGTAAAACAAAGTAACGCAAACTCCATTTTCTTTAAAACAGGTCAAAGCAGTTTCCTAGAAACAGAGTTAAATGCCTTCTCAAAGTCGATAAAGCAACAGAAAGTTTCCAATTAAGTGAAAAGATGTTCCTGGAATATAGCAAGAACAGTAAATAATTATATGGTCTACTATTGCACAGTCTTTTCTAAACTTTGCTTGGTGTTCATTCATCGGAAGAATCATTTGTCTAAACTTATAACTGCAATCTACAATCAATTATAAATAATATATTTTGCTTTTTTCATCTGTTAAAGAGATGCCTCTGTTCAGACCATGTGGGTTTCCTTTCTTGTAAAGTGGTTGAATAATGTATTATATAAAGTTTTCCGGACAGGCACTTTTCGTGTATAGTTCATTAAACTGTTTAACAAGGAAAAAAACCCCAACTAACACCATTTGATGAATTTTTGAATATTTCTCCAATAATGTCATTGCCTTTCCATTTTTGACATTCTAATTAGATTTGAAACTTCTTCTTTGGTAACAGGATAAACGGTAGAGACAAAAAAAAAAAAAAAAGAGAGAGAGAGAGAGAATGAGAGAGAAAAAGAAAGAGAGAGAGAGAGAGAGAGAATGAGAGACATACCTACCTACCTACCTACACACACATACATACATACATACATACATACATATATGCATACATACATACAGACAGACAGACAGACACAGACAGACAGACAGACAGAGTGCTGAACGTGAAGGACTTACGAATTCCACAGGAAAAGCTTTTTTTTTTAAAAAGGATAATTAACACACCTCCAACAGGGAGCATGAAAGGGGAGCTAATCCACAACAACAACTTGAATGCATCGTGTCGAACAAGCTGCCGTCGATTTACTGAATAACCTGACCTAACATGCCACGTAGCATTTACATGCTAACGGACACTAACACACACAGCATGCAGCCCTTTCACTGCCACACTTATGTCTCAATGGCTCAGTCTCAGCTGTGATCGACTTACTACCATTCTGGATGACCACATCATTGTTGTTCTGGTGGTGTCAGTTTAGGATTAGATAAGTCCCCCTTCCCCTACTTCCCTGGGATGTTTATCCCCGTCGGCCGTATCACCTGAGGTGGGTGTCGACGTAAAAACTGAACCAAACAACCAAACCAAATTGTGTGCAAAAGACAGTGCGTGTCTTGACAGATAAACTGGCCGCAAACGTTCGCCTCCTTGTACACATAGAGTTCAGTGCTGAATGCGCTGAAACGGCGAAAAACTGGATACTGTTCTTTTCTTTTTCAGAACCTCGTTCTGTGTTACAGCGATGGCTACAGTATCGAATACAGCAAAACTGGAAGCACAAATTCATAATTTTTACTTCAGAATTTCCCGGTCGCCGCACATGCCTCACAGTTCTACATCACTTGTTAAGTAATAATAATAGTAATTAATAATTACAATATTTATATGTAACAGAGTGCCTTGCTCTGTTACAATCTTTCCCATTTACCTACAACGCTCAAAGGCAATACCGTGTAGCGTGCTTGTCTAGATCAAAAACGCCTTGCATTCTCTTGGCCTAATTATACTGTTATTTCACAGCCTCTGCCTACCCATAGCTATGCATTGAACATTCCAAGGATCTAGCCAGTACATGACGATTGTAGATAACACACTGCTAAACAATGAGCAGATCTACAATGTGTACATGTATTCTGAAGGGGGCCTACGACAAGATTTTGTCGTCATCTCCACAGTAGGCTAGGCCTAGCCTATTACGTTGTCGTCCTACAGAACGTAGAGGAGACAGTCTTTAATCTATGCCGCCTCCAGCCAATTTGTAGTACAACCACCGTCCTAATAGCCATTGTGTGACCCGCGGAAACCCATGTACAATGACCGCAGGTTATGTTGCGGTTGTATGGAGCCCGGGGCGGACTGTCTTTGTTTCATGCGGCCCTTCAGTGTTTGTGGCGTAATAGCCAATAGCCACCAACAAAACCACCAGACGAGTATGCCGGTTGTGTGTACTGAGGCACTGCACGTATGTAAGACCTCCATTAATTAGACCTCCATTAATTTCAAACAGAGTTGACTTTTCGCCATGCCCCAAGTGTTGATTGATTGGGTAGGTGAGAACAAGCAATCAGACCTTATTATCTGAAAGGTTTGAAAGTATGACCATGCTCAGTTCCCAAAGTATAAAATAACAAGGCGCGTCATAGCGTGTGCTTTTCCACGCCACTCTCAGTCTCACCAGAGGTGCCCTTTCCTGCCACCACTCTTGATCTCACAGCAGGTGATCAACTTCACGGCGTTACTGTAGTAAGTTCTGGATTTTTATCACTTTATTATAATTTGTCATTTGCAGTAAGCTTAGGGACTTTAATGTCTCTTATTTCTTTAGATTCTAGCTCGAGTCTACTGAGTACCGCGCTAGATTTGCAGAATTCGCACAGCGAGAAAGTATGTTTTGATCTAAACGATGTGCTATCTCACAAGATCTGTAGCACTTAGCGTGGCGGCCACCGTTGTAAAGATGGGATTGAGGTTTAAATGTAATAACCACTATAGATTTAGCCCCTATTTTCATGTGGCTATTGTAGGACTATTGACAACCATATTCTGCTAAAAGCAAAGATGAGATGCACTGTTGTGCAGAGGAAGAGTATTTTATACTTGACAAGGTTGTATTCACATACTGACATGATGACTGATGAAACACGTGCTCAGCTAATTGATCTGTTTGATGTATCCCTTATCTGACCAGCACCACTGATAATCATGTATAGAGTGTTGTTTTGATGACATGGTTTAATAGTAATATGCTATACTATTTTGTTATCATTGTCTCTAGCACTGGATCTAGAATTATACTTAATCACATAGAGCTTATGGGTAATAGATTACTCAAGTGTGTTGTTCTCTCAACACTGCTGACTGCTATTTGATTAGGTGCTGTTTGTGATGACATAGTTCTCATTGTCAAATACTATGTCATCACCACTGAATATTAACTGTCCAATAGCTGCCCACTCAGTTATGTTACAACTAACTCAGCCCATGGCGGCCGAACAGCTTAATATGGCTGTGCATTATTTTGCCAGTACACTATTGGAAGTCTGCTCTGTGCTAATGCTATTGAACAAGCAGTATGGTAGTTTACCCTCAACTTATCAAAGGGTTACTCAATGTTTTGTCACCAATTATTTGTTCCATGTTTACAAGTGCTAGTGCTTTAGAGTGTAAATATCAACACCACATATTTTGGTATAATGTAGTAGTTCTTTACACAACATTTTGTTATCAATTATTTGTTGCATGTTTACAAATGCTAGTGCTTTTGTTTGTAAATGTAGACATCTTCTGTTAGAATGTAGTAGTTCACTCTTGTACATTGACATTGTTATTTCACAAAATGTGTACTTTGTCATTGTATTTATGAAACCTACTTTGTGTCTTACAGGCACTGTCTTCCTTCCTGTCTTCTTTGGCGTCTTCTTTGACGTCTTCTTCTTACATGTCTTCTTTCGGTCTTCGTTGACTGACTTCTCAATAATAAAGAGTCAAGTAGCAAAACAAGGACTTGCCTTTTGATTGAGAGACTTCCCTTTCTGCTCTGGATTCAAACGACCACCACAGCAATCATCAAATCATCATCACCATACCCCTTAACCACCTCGCTCCATCTCACCTGGCGCTGCAACCAATCATCATTAACCCCCCCCCTCCTTAACCACTCGATCCATCTCATATATAGCGCAAAATCTTGATAAAATCAAATCTAAGCGCTGAAACAAACACACACGCACGCACGCACGCACGCACGTACGCACGCACACACACGCATGCGCCACACACACACACACACACACACACACACACACACACACACACACACACACACACACACGCATGGCTATAAATGGGGAGAAAGAACAAAAGCAATAAAAGCAAGAATAAAAGCAATGGAAAATTATAGAGAGCATATCATATACAATTATATATTATAACAATGTCATTCCCCTCCGAGCGGAGACAGGCTGCAGAGGGGAGTTGAGTGAGGTTAGGATTTTATGCAGAGGAGAAAAGGTGAGTTTTGAGAGCGGACTTGAAGGAGACAAAAGTAGGTTGCTGACGGACTGAGAGAGGAAGTTTGTTCCAGGAGAGTGGACCAGAAACAGAGAAGGCTCGTGGACCATAGGTATTGAGCTTAGTGCGTGGAAAGCGAAAAGTCAGAGGATCGGAGGCAGAGCGGAGGGTACGTGAGGGAACATAGATCTCAAGTAGGCTTGACAGGTAATCGGGGGCTGCGTTATTGAGGCTTTTGTAGCACATGGTGTCTAGTTTGTACTGTATGCGCTTTGATACAGGGAGCCAGTGAAGTTGTGCCAGGAGTGGAGATATGTGGTCAGCTTTTTTCTTTTTGAGTACAAGGCGTACAGCATTGTTTTGAATGCGCTGTAGGATGTGAATGGTGGAGGCAGGAAGACCAGACAGGAGTGAATTGCAATAGTCAATGCGAGACATTATGAAGGAGAGAACGAGTTTTGCAGTTGTTTTGACAGAGAGATACTTCCTGATCAGGCTTATACGATGGAGATGATAGTAGCAAGATCTGGCAGTTTGAGAAACAAAGTTGTTCATGGAGAGGGTAGAGTCAATGCAGACACCAAGGTTTTTAGCTGAATCAGAAATTGGGACTGATGTGTTACATAATGGGTGAGAAAGAGGAGGCAGCTGAGAAAGTTTCTGATGGGTGCCAATGAGGATAGCTTCTGTCTTGTCGTCATTAAGCTGAAGTTTGTTGAACGTCATCCAGTTCTTAATGTTCGAGTAACACTCAGTGGTGCGAGTCAACAGGCGCTGTATATTATCAGGTGAGTCACTGTCTTGAAGTTGGGTGTCATCAGCATAGAAGTGGTGTTTTATAGAGTGGGAGTTGATGATGGTGGACAGGGGGGAGGTATAAAGAGTGAAAAGAACAGGGCCAAGGACAGATCCTTGTGGAACACCACAGGTCAGGTATGCAGGTTGAGAGTAAGTGCCATTGATGAGAACAGTTTGTTTTCTGTTTGATAGATATGAAGTGAACCAGGAGAGAGCAATGTCAGGGATACCAAAAGTATGATGAAGTCTAGAAAGGAGAATACCATGGTCAATGGTATCAAAGGCTGCAGACAGATCAAGAAGTACAGACATCATCATCATGAGAAGACGATGACAATGGATTGGACACATCATCTGAAGAGAGCAGGAAAACATCACCCCGACACTGTTCAGGTTTGATATATACGAAGAAGAGGAATCATCTATTGTGTGTACTTGGACACACACACATTAAAGGCATATAAACCGCTCGGTCATAAATTAGTAACAAAAATTCTTCTGAACTGTTTACTCTGCTATTTGCAGAATTTTTTTTAATTGGTGGCAAAGTTGTAACACCATAAACTGGACTTAAAATGGTATCTATTTTATTGCACTTTATATTTTACAAGAACCACCTGGTGGGAACCAGCACCTTCAGGTGTGTGTGTATTTTTATAAACATAACTTCATAAAAGACAGCGGAGAATTCATTTAACGAAAGGAATTTGACACAAAATTTATATAAATGTATATTTCATTATTTTTGCTGGATGTTTATATTTTATTAAAATATATATGATACATAAAAAGGCAGAAAAGAGATTAACGACATCATCGTAGACAACTCTCGCATTGATGACACTCTACCCAGTGCAGAAAAACACCATACCATATTACGACACTTTGATACTAAAAGATAGAAACTCCAAATTTGTTTAAAAATGGAATTAAAAAACTTGATTGTACAAAATTATGGAAACCGCATTTTTCAAATTGCGCAACATTAAGAACACAAAGCTTATATGGTGTCAAATTTAGATCGTCCATAGAATGCTGACATCAAATATCGTTTCAAAACAGGTGGAAATTGTCAACGATAATCTGTATGAATTGGTTATACACGTATATCAAGAAATAACACTGTGTCGCAACAAAAATGCTCTGACATATTTCAAGTGGTTAGTAGTAATAAACTCTGGGAAGAGCTAGATAGTAGAAAGTCCTCAGAGGAGAAACCCCTGCCAAGCAAGTCTTTCTGCCCTTAACTGTTGACATTGGGTTGGACGAGGTGGGGGGGGGGGGGGCGCTGGGCCGCATCCAGGTCATGACCCCTGGATGTCCTTATGCTGTTGCCTTGAACAAGCGTATAGCTTCAGCAGTAGTAGACATGACCAGGACTCTGCCCAGTAATTGCCGGATTCCAAACAGAACACGGATTCTGGCTAGAACAGACAGAACCTGGATCATCCTTTGAGTGATCCACGACACGTGATGGATCAGCAAGTGAGGCCTACAGTCCGCAAAGCACACCGACAAACCCGGGACTTTCCCTTTCAGGAAGAATTCCAGCCTTCGTGTGATGGTGTAAAAGAAAAAACGATCAATGTTATCAGTCAGCGGCATGTACGAAAAACGAATCCTCTTAGTGCAGCCAGAAATAATCTAGTGACAAATCTGACAAAGACGTGCCTCGTCGTATTCAGATTCAAAACTTGGAGCCGTCGTATCACAAACACAAGAAGGACTGGAGTTATTTTGAGCAAAGGCAGGACAAAAACCAAGTGTATGCGAGTCATAAGCTGTAGAGAAATCAGTCATAGGACAGTCCACGCTTTGAAAGAGATCAGCGTTACTCCAGTGTGAAACTGACAGAGATCACTTTCCGCCCACGTCACGCCAAGAAAGGGATTCATTTTATATACAATGCAGCGTCAGGAAACGTCAAACAGATCACGACCCCCTCACCTTCCTGAGTTCACACGTATAAAGAACAGTCTGTTCATGAGATGGCCTCCTTCTCTTCAAGAGTTCAACTCTGATGTTGAGAGACTTCCTGGCTCGGAAAACATCCTCGCTGACACTCTTTCGAGGTGTGCCACTGACCAAACAATTCATGCCATTTAGAGCATGAATTTGTTTGCATCAATGCATCTGTCTTTCACTTTTTTGTTTTTGAAATTTGGATTTTCTCCATGAATGTTGTATGAGGTCGTGCGCCTGTCGTCTTGTTAACATTATGAATGTTGTATAAAGTAATGCGCCTGTTGTCTTATTAATGTAAAGGAAGCAATCGGACTTACCTCCTTTGAAATGGTCACCTTTATCATTTTTCGACAACTTATCACCTAGCGAAGGAAAAGACATTGTGTGTTGTTCGTTTTGCTGTACGACACTGGAGGAGCCAACAACAGCAAGTTGGTCATTATAACAAATGAGGAAAACATCCAGATGTTGGAAAATACGACGGACACGCTTATGACAGATGGATTGCTTCAGGAGGGGTGCTGACAGTTTACTGAGTTTGACTTCTGGACTCAGGTCTTTATTTTTCTGTCCAGCTTCCCATCCTCAGCAAAGATACACCCTTAGTATTTGAAATCTGTGGCTTGCTTGAGCAGCTGTCCACTGATAGTGACACCCGACTTTTCAGGAGTGTGCCCAACTGACATGACTTCTGCCTTACCAGTGCTGATCTTCATTCCATAGTGTTCGCAGCTGTTGTTCAGGCTGTCTGTATGTCTTTCCTTGTTTTCATTTGTTTTGCTGTGATTATTGTCAAACAGCAGGTTTTTGGGGGCCTCCGAGTCTGGGTTGGCGTCTTTGGAGATTCTGTCCATGTATACAATGAAAAGTAAAGGTTGCAGTACCTAACCTTGTATCACCCAGGATTTCACCTGGAGCCAGTTGGAGAGACCACATGGGTCTGTTCTTCACTTTGGCTGTAGATGTAGATGTCTTGATGTTGTTGAGAAGTTGTCCCTTCACGCTGTACAGCTCCCCTATCTCCCAGAACTAGTTCCTGTCAACCCTGTAAAACGCTTTCTCTTGGTCCAATTTATATCAGAATCCAAAAAAATAGATCCCTGACAACCCTACCTACCATTTCGGTTGCTAATAGCAATCGACTCATACACAGATACACGATATTTGTTACACACATGCATGCATTATCATCATAAACGACCAATCTGTTTCCTGATATTGTGTAAGTTGCCTCAGCAGAATTCGGCGTGGTACCATGCAAAATAACACAAATATATACACAGTCTGCACCAGACGAGATAGGCACTTACCCATTACGGCCCTCAGTGTCAGCCGCAAGGAACTGGAAACAACGGTCACATTCTGTGCGGCAGCAAAGAAAGAAGGCTGTAGGTAGTAGCAGAGAGCATTATTTGGCGAGTTGTCTGTTGACTGAGATTTGGACTCAAGATCTGGTGTTACAATCTCAGCAGGCAACTTTTATACACGCTGGCCTGTGAGCTGCCCATTTCAATGCTCCAATCATTCTGGTGGTGAGAGCTTAGTGTTTTTCATAGTTACACTCTTCCCCGCGTGTTTCCTTCCATTCCAAAACCAGCGCACAGGATTTTGTGAAGGCTTAAGAACTTGCCAGATTATTACAGGAAAATTTAGATGGAGCAAACATGGAATCGTCCGAACCTGACGAATCTCATTACATAAACTCAGGAGCAGACTCAACTCTAGAAAACATTATCGTTGATATAGTACACATTGATTGTAGTCGCCATCGGTGTATACTGCCATTGTCCCATTTAAAGCTTGGTGTGACTAACCCCGAATAACCTTGCCCTGGCCTTGACCCCTTGCCTTCCACGTCAATTACGTAAAACCGTTGTGATTGAAGGGAATTGAAAAACGATTTTAGAAACACACACACATACATACGCACGCACACACTCTCGTAGGCATGCAACACACATAGACACACACGCACGCACACGCAAACACCTATGCAGGTTTCCCCCTCCCCGCTAATACACACACACACGCACATACACAAAGGGTGGTCAAGCCAAACTAAAAATGTCAAATTCTCCTTATAGACAGCAACAAGCCCACACACCAGTCATACATTATTATCACAAATCGTTTTTGTTTAGGGCAAATCTCCAAGCTCATTTTGACTCAATGGCCATAAGACATGATTAATTTTTTTTAGTTGACTTGGAAGAACTCCAGCTGTTAGATGAGCTGATCCCACTCCACAATGCTGATGCAGAGTCTGCATGTTCGGTGGACGTGCATGTTGGGTGCTTTCGTGTTTCTATAAGCCACCAGACACTGATATGATGCACAAGATCTTTAACATGCTTACTTGGTGTTCTGCTTGCCCATGCACAAGAAGGGGGTTTAGGCACTGGCAGGTTTGCACACATGATAACCCAGGAAATCGGAAAAATATCTTCACCCATTACCCACCGGGCAAAGGTATCCGGGAAGATCAAACGCAGAACCTTTCAGTTGCAAGTCCGACGTTTATCCGCCTGACTACAATACTTGCAAGAGAAATGATTAACCCTTTGACTCCTGCACCCTATCTACCAGCTACCTGTATTGTTAATCTTGTTAGCAGCGCAAAAACGTAACCCTTTGGCTCCCTCACCCTATCCACCAGTTCCCGCACACTTAGTTTAGCGCCTTCAGCTGGCTGCCCCTTTGAACTGACCCCCGTCTCTGGCATTCCTTTCCGTCCTTTCCCTCCTTTCCCTCCTTTCCCTCCCTGCTGTGAGTGGAAGGCGGTCAGTGCCAGAGCGTTAATAGCTACAGTGATCAGTCTTTACGCTAACTGGTATGGTGCTGTTCGTATACGTTTCTTTTGTTGTGCTTAGAAGCAGAACTATACAGATTACAACTGTCACACTTTAGTATCGTGTAGAAGTGACTTTCTTTAGTTTGATGTGTGTTTTCAGTGTTAAGAACGTATTAAAATTATGTGCTGTGCCCTTGTTTTTCAGTATACTTGTGTGCCACTTTTTAACTGGATATAAAAGACAGCTGAGAGCGTGCTGTATGCACTCTTTTGTTTGGTACCGTCTTTCAGAGTATTTTGTATTTTATTTCAACTGTGGATACACAAAACTGTTTCATGCCCTTCTGTGGAGTGAGTCTATATACCTAATTGTGGATATAGAAGTGTTTGGTGCCCTTATTGTGGTGTGTACTTGTGCCTATTACCAATACCAAAATTAGTATGAGCGTTTGGTGCCCCTTTTTAAGCGTACTTTTTGTCGAAACCCTCGCATATGTCAATGAAATCAAAAGAAGATTGAGCAACATAACAAATCCAGCCGAAAAAAATAAAGTGCTGATGAAAGAACAATTGTCAGGTGTTACACCTTGTTACACCTATGCCAAGAGCTGCCATGTGTTATCTCCCCGCACAGAAAAAAAAGAGAACAAAGACAAAAAATTATTTGAACCAGTTTCGTCTATACTAGGTATCAGAATGTCTTATCTTTTCCTGTATGTAACCAATGACAAATTGGCCCAACATACAAAGAAACAAACAAGCTGTACAGACATCCTATCCTAAATGTGGATTACAACAGCTTACTGGCCTTTGGTGGGTTCAAATTGTGTGTGTGTGTGTGGTGTGTGTGTGTGTGGTGTGTGTGTGTGTGGTGTGTGTGTGATATGTATGTGTTGTTTTTGCTGTTGCTGTTGTCGTTTGTTGTTTTTGTTCTTGTTCTTCTGCTTCTCCTTTTTCTTATTCTTTTATTCAACGGCTTTTCACTCTGATTGATATTAGACAGTGTCTGCATATTTCTGTGTGTGTATGTGTGTATCTGTACTTAAGTGTATGAACATGTATGTGTTTGTATGTAAGTTTGTGTTTCTCTCTCTCTCTCTCTCCTCTCTCCCTCTCTCTCTCACATCACAGATATATGTATATCTATGTATCTATATGTATGTATGTATGTATGTATTGTATGAGTATGTATGTATGTATGTTCATCACAAACACAGACAGAAGCAGAGAGACAAACACATGAACACTGCGCAAGCAAAGCAAAAGATAATTTGAACCAGTTTTAGCGGTGCTAGGTGTTGGGATTTCTCTGTTTTCTTACATATAACCACCGGCTAAAAATTATTCAACCAACATCACAATTATCTCCACCATCAGACACAATCACCATTTCAACATTCATCATTCATGTCCCTGGCTCCTGCCGCGCGGTGTGAAAATTTGACCTTTGACCCCCGCTTGTCAAGAAGGCAGACCCCTCTTCGTTGTGTTTACACTCGCGATCAGTTGATCGCTGCCAAGACCACAGGCGCTCGCCTCGATCCCAATTTGATTACTCGTCTGAAAACTCTATCACTGGGCGTTAATCTACCTCGCAAGCGCTCCCGGCGTGGGGGCAGAAGAAAATGTCGCAAGATCGGGGTTGTCTGCGGCACTCCACTCGTCAGAGATCTCCTGGCCTGTCCATCTGCTGGTACTGGTCTGGTGCCACCCTCCATCCTGTCTGACGTCACTCTACCTTCATCGTCCCAAGGCTGTAACCTCTCCAATCTGATCACTGTCCCGATTCAAGATTTAGACACTCTCCCAAATCAGCTGTGTCTGTGTTTGTTCAATGCGCACTCTGTGGGACCGTCAAAGAGACGTTCCGAGATCTGCGACTTCGTCCGTGATCACGATATTGACGTCATGCTGTTGACTGAGACCTGGCTTCGTCAGTCCGGTGACGAAGCGAAGTGCCGCGACCTGACACCCCCAGGCTACAAGCTGCTGTCTTTCCCACGACCCCCAAACGCCAAGGTCAAGTGTGGGGGTGGCACCGCCATCCTCCTCAAAGTTTCTCTCACTGAAAACTGTACAACAACACGAATTTTCCTTTCTCTCATGACACTTTTGAACTGGTTCAATTTATTTTGATGATCCAACAGCAACGTGTGGCATTCTTTCTGCTCTACAGAGTTCCTCCCAACAAGAAAAACAAACTTTCAACATCTCAATTCTTTGATGAATTACCTGATTTTCTTGATTTTTGTGTTGATTGTCAAGGCAGTATTGTTCTAGCTGGTGATTTTAATATCCATGTAAATGATACTTCTGATTTTAATGCCAGAAAATTTCTTGATCAGCTTGACATATACGGTCTTAAACAGACTGTTAGTGGACCCACGCAGAGCTGTGGAAATACTCTCGACCTTGTCATATGTAGAGATGACGATAACCTTGTTTTGTCAACTCGTGTCCATCATGATCTTTCTTCTGACCATTTTTCAATTTTGTCTTATCTAGCAGCTGAAAAGCCTAAACGTAAAGCAAAGCTTGTGTCCACTCGCTCTATTAGTAAAATTGACCAAGACAAGTTCGCTGATGATCTTTCTCAGTCTGTGACCACCGTTATGTCAGTGTCCGATTTGAACAGTTCCCTTGCCGCTGTTTTTGACAAGCATGCGCCTGTACGTCAACGAAAAGTCCGGGACGGAAAGCCTACCCCGTGGTACGGCGCTGTCGCTGATCAGCTTCGTCAGCTGAAGAGAGAGCATAGGCGTGCCGAGCGCTGTTGGCAGTCATCACGGTTAACAGTTTCACAAACAAATCTATGACGCAGCAAAGCAAACGGTTGCAGATTGCGTACACGACGCGAAAACAGCTTTTTATTCTTCGCTAGTGTCCAGTTCTACCACTTGTAAACAACTCTTTCACAATATGTCCTCGCTTCTTGGAAAAATCAAACCTGTGTCTCTTCCCACTGTGTCCGATGTCAAACTGCTCCCACACATTTTTGCCGATTTTTTCCATAAGAAAATTCTCAAGATCCGTGACAGTTTTCCACCATTTCAAAGTACTGGTTCAAACACTGTGTCGTTTTCTGGCTCACCACTTGTAAATTTCATTCCAGTTTCTGAAGACCTTGTCCGGAAGACCATTCTTAAGACTCCCCCTAAATCATGTGAACTTGATCCCATTCCAACCAAACTTCTCTTTCAACATGTGGATCTTCTCTTGCCGACCATTACAAACATCATGAATCAGTCTATTACCACTGGAATTGTTCCCCGTGAATTTAAGACTGCCATTGTTAAGCCCTTGCTGAAAAAATCTAACCTCAACAAAAATGACCTGAAAAATTACAGACCGATTTCCAATCTTCCATTTCTTTCTAAACTGCTTGAACGTCTGATTCTAGACCAGCTTTTCTCCCATCTCTCATCCCATAACCTCCTTAGTCCTCACCAATCCGCTTACAGGCCAGGGCACAGCACAGAAACTGTTCTGCTTCGTATTCTCAATGATCTTTTGACCTCCCTGGATCAAAACAAAATTTCTATTCTTCTCCTTTTGGATCTTTCAGCTGCTTTCGATACTATTGACCATGAAATTTTGCTTTCCCGTTTGGAAAACAACTTTGGAATTCAAAAATCTGCTTTACACTGGTTTCGATCTTATCTTTCAGAAAGAAAGCAAACCGTACTTGTCGACGGAAACAAATCTTCTGAGCTGCCTTTGGATTTTGGCGTGCCTCAAGGCTCTGTTCTGGGTCCTGTGCTTTTCATATTGTATACTTCTCCTCTGACCCACCTTATTGACTCACATTCCATCCGTCATGAAATGTATGCGGACGATACCCAGCTCAATCATACTGATTCTCCTTCTAACTACGATCATCTAGTTCAGTCTCTTCAGAACTGCGTTTCTGAAGTAAAATCCTGGATGTATGAAAATCGACTTAAGTTGAATGATGACAAGACTGAAGCCCTTCGTGTTTCTCCATTGCCTGCAGATCTTTCTTCTCTGCCTTCCACTATTACTGTCGGTAATACCGCTATTGCTTTTTCTGATTGCGTTCGTGACCTCGGTTTTGTCTTTGACCATAATCTCTCCATGCACCAGCACATCATCAAAACATGTCAGGCTGCATACATCGAACTTAGACGCATTAATTCTATTAGACACTACCTTACATTAGACGCAACCAAGACGTTAGTTACTGCATGCATTCTGTCTAGGTTAGATTATTGCAATTCACTCCTTGCGGGTTGCCCTCAGAAACATCTCAAACATTTGCAACAAGTTCAGAACTCTGCAGCTAAACTCATCTTCAAGGCACGTAGGTCACAGCACTGCACACCCCTGTTTCAGACACTGCACTGGCTCCCGGTTGAACAAAGAATAAAATACAAGATTTGCTGCCTTTGTTATCACATCATTTCTGGAACTGCTCCTGACTATCTCTCTGAACTCTTGACTGTCTACGTACCTTCTCGATCACTCCGCTCTTCTGTGGATGACAAGAAGTTTCGTGTGCCAAAATATAACAGAGAAACTTACGGTGGTAGAGCCTTTGCAGTTTTTGCTGTTCAGACATGGAACTTGTTGCCTCAGTCCGTCCGCCACTCTAAAACTCTACCATCTTTCAAAACAAGTTTAAAAACTTACTTCTTTAAACAGTGTTTTTCCTGATTTTGGCTAGTGGGTTGATCCTGCTTGACATTCTGGATGAAATTGTGCACAATGGGGTGTATGCCAGTGTGTGTGTGTGTGTGTGTGTGTGTTTTGTGTGTGTGTGTGTGTGTGTGTGTGTGTTGTGTGTGTGTGTGTGTGTGTGTGTGATGTGTGGCTGTGTGTGTGTGGGTGTTGTGTGTGTGTGTTTGAAAATGGGGGGAGAGGGGTGGGCGGGGAGGGGGTGAGAGGGAGAGAGATTATTTGGTGTGTCTGTGTGGTTGTTGATTTCCTGTGGATAGTTTTGATGAGTTTGTTTGTATTGTAGCCTGTTATTTGGTTTATATATGTATGGTTTACTGATGTAAAGCGCTTTGAGGTTTCGGAAAGCGCTCTATAAATGCA
>JAPXFY010000019.1:26788533-26791033 GCA_030674185.1 Monoplex corrugatus
CTTTCCTCTCGTCAACCTCCCATTATGATGCACGTTTATGTTTGCCTTTCCTCTCGTCAACCTCCCATTATGATGACACGTTTATGTTTGCCTTTCCTCTCGTCAACCTCCATTATGATGACACGTTTATGTTTGCCTTTCCTCTCGTCAACCTCCATTATGATGACACGTTTATGTTTGCCTTTCCTCTCGTCAACCTCCATTATGATGACACGTTTTGTTGTGCCTTTCCTCTCGTCAACCTCCCATTATGATGGCACGTTTATGTTTGCCTTTCCTCTCGTCAACCTCCCATTATGATGACACGTTTATGTTTGCCTTTCCTCTCGTCAACCCTCCCATTAATGATGGCACGTTTATGTTTGCCTTTCCTCTCGTCAACCTCCATTATGATGACACGTTTATGTTTGCCTTTCCTCTCGTCAACCTCCTATTATGATGACACGTTTATGTTTGCCTTTCCTCTCGTCAACCTCCCATTATGATGGAACGTTTATGTTTGCCTTTCCTCTCGTTACGCTGGATAATGCTGATCATGACACGGTACGTTTGCCTTTCCATTCGTCAACCTCACAAATGACACTGGTGTATGGTTGTTTTCTGACTCAACCTCACATTATGATGGCAACTGTTTTTATGAAGATTTGAGCAGTTCCTGTCAGCAAACCTGCATTATGATGGAGGTTTGCCTTTCCTCTCGTCAACCTCCCATTATGATGACACGTTTATGTTTGCCTTTCCTCTCGTCAACCTCCCATTATGATGACACGTTTATGTTTGCCTTTCCTCTCGTCAACCTCCCATTATGATGACACGTTTATGTTTGCCTTTCCTCTCGTCAACCTCCCATTATGATGACACGTTTATGTTTGCCTTTCCTCTCGTCAACCTCCCATTATGACGATACGTTTATGTTCGTCTTTCCACCCTGCTTTACGGCTGTGAATGAATGCTGATCAATGACAGGGACCGACTTTACCAAATTATCAACCTTCCACACAAAGAAACTGGTGTATGGTTGTGAGGCGTGGACACTCAACACAAAAAGTCAGAAGAAGATTTAGGCAACTGAAATGTGGTTTCTAAGAAGAATGTTGAGAGTTCCATGGACAGCAAAGAAAACAAACGTGACAGTCTTGATGGAGCAGACACAAGAAGATCATTAATAAAAAAGATGAGGAAAAGACAAGCAACATTTATAGGATATATTATGAAGAAAAGGGTAATTTGAGCATCTGGTCACTAGAGGAAAGCTGGAGGGAAAGAGAACACCAGGTAGACCCAGGGAGAAAACATTGGACGGACTTGCAGAGTGGCTGAGGACAGACAGGGTGGGAGACGTACTTGCGGCGACAAGGGATAGACTCGTTTGGAGGGCCTGATCGCCAGCGCCATGCGGCGGGGACATGATGATGATGATGATGATGAAGAAAGAAGAAGAAGAAGAAGAAGAAGAAGAAGAAGAAGAAGAAGAAGAAGAAGAAGAAGAAGAAGAAGAAGAAGAAGAAGAAGAAGAAGATGATGATGATGATGACACAAAGAACCTCAGAAGAACTATACGAATCTTCCGACCCAACACAATCTCCAACCAACAACTATACTTGTCCCATGTAGTGGTAGTAGACCTCCTTCCGTCCAGTTGACCATGGACGACTCGTGCCAGTAGTCGGTTCTCTGTTGCTCTGGCCTCTAGCGTCGAGTGTCTTCTCCGAGACGCGAGTCTGGGTAGGCTGATATGGAGAACCAGCAGTTGCCCATGCAGTAGGTCCCTATCTCCACGCAGCAGACAGATCCAAAGGAATGACAAAGGGTGATGCAATTAAAAAATAAGGGAGGAGGGCATTATCATCTTGAAAAGACAATGGAAATGGATTGGGCACATCATCCAAAGACACAGGATAACATCACCCGGACTGCCAGTCACTAGACACAACAAAGATGACATTAGAGAGGAAGACACAAGCGCAAACTGCCGACGAGCGATAGGAGATCTTAAGGCCCTGAAACACACTTGGGATATTGTACGGAAGCTGGCCTTAAACAAACAGAAAGTAGGATCTTCTTTGCTGCCCTATATGACACTGCCATAATGGGTAGTAAGCAAGTTTACGTTCGTTAAAAAGAATCCAACCTTCATCCTCCAACTCCCCATCCACTAGAACTTAAGTGGTGGTTTAGGTATTATTATTTTGGATGAAACACAATGCTGTCCGTAGCTAAAATTCTGTAGTAAATTCATTTCCACAGGAAAACAGACATACTACTATATATGTAACAATCCACATTCCACAGAAACAACACACAACACATACACACACACACACACACACACACACACACACACATACACACACACACAACACACACACACACACACACACACACACACACACTACTCACACACACACACACACTACACACACACACACACACACACACACACACACACACACACACACCACACACACAACACACACACCACACACACACACACACACAC
>JAPXFY010000019.1:26796033-26798533 GCA_030674185.1 Monoplex corrugatus
TTGATAAGAACGCTTTTCGTTTTGTTGAATGCTGTTTTAACTTGGACTGTTCTGCTAGATATTTCTAATGTGCATCTGCCGTCTAGTGTTCGAGTTCATATTGCTTATAGCCCAGCCGACTATTAGCGCGATATCAGGGCAAACACCACGTCAAAAACGACAACCAGGTTACGTTAAAAGACGACAGTTAAAAACCATGCTCATTGTTAACCTTGCAAGTCTAAAATGCAATTAAGAAAAACAGCCGTAAAATCATATCAGGTGAAATCTATTAATCTCTTGTAAAAACTGGAAAATTGCATCTGGAGGGATGTCTCGGAAGAGATTCTTTAAGGAATCCGCCGTGCAGTGCTTATGTCTCACATCGTACAAGTCCGGGCAATCAAGGAGGAGGTGTCTGGTGCTCAACGGCTCGTTACACGGTATACACCATGGTGCTTCTTCATTTTTTGAAAGGTATGAATGAGTGTAGGATGTGTGGCCCATGTGTAACCTACATAACACTGTCTCTTTCTTACAGTTCCCTGCAGAAGATGGGAGAATTTCTTTCAGGTTAGGGCGGATTTGGAAAAGTTTGTTATCTGTCTGTTCATTCCAGTCCTCCTGCCACAGATTTCTCACGTCACTGTGTATTTTAGATTTTACATTTGTGTAAGAAATGAAGGATTTAGACATGTTTTCCCTTGTGACCGTCTGATGAGATGACTTCCCAGATATTTGAGCTTATCAACTTGTCTCAATGTTGTGCCATTTTCGTATTTTACATAAATGGATTTCTTGGGGTTTCTTTTTTGTTTTTGTTTCTTGTAACTGATTACCACTTCGTTCTTCTTGCTGTTTAACTCCGGCCCTTTATTTATATTATATTACTTTCACAAGATTTTGCAGATTTTTCATTTTCTTCAATTGAAACGGTGCCATCTGCATAACGAAGAATGGCACATTTTGTGTGGCGCCATGACTACCAAACCTGAGCATTTGAGACTTCAAGACAATGCACACCTTTCACCAAAATATCATCAAGATCAATCCAGAAACAATCGAGAAAATCTTTCCAACAAACTTTGGTAACAGACAGAATGACAGACAGACAGACAGACAGACAGATACACCAAACACATACATACACACACACACATACACACACACACACACACACACACACACCACACCACCACCACCAGCCGATATGAAATATAATCTCCCTTGAAACTTGGGAAGCGGGGAATGGGAATGAGGGGTGTGTGTGTGTGTGTGTGTGTGTGTGTGTGTGTGTGTGTGTGTGTGTGTGTGTGTGTGTGTGTGTGTGTGTGTGTGTGTGTGTAAAAGGATAGCAAAGAAAGACAGAAGAACAGGGAGAAGGGGGAAGAAGAAGCTTTTAGAGTTTAGATTCATTGCACACCAACAGTACCAAATGCACATCACCCAGATCCGACAGTAATAATCTGACAGACATCTTGAGCCTGCGAAAAACCTTTTTTCTGGCAAGATCTTCAACGGTGAGCTGGGCAGCAAGGAGCCTAGGGTGGTGTTTGTTAGTTCGTTGTTTTTGATTCGGCGTTTCTCAACTTTGAACTCACAATCATTGGCACGTGAATCCGATGTTTGACCATCTGAGCTGTTGAGGCTTTGGGGAGAGAGAGAGAGAGAGGAGAGAGAGAGAGAGGAGAGAGAGAGAGAGAGAGAGGAGAGAGAGAGAGAGAGAGAGAGACAGACAGACAGACAGACAGACAGACAGACAGAGATATATCTATATATAAATATATATATATATAAAGAGAGAGAGACAGAGACAGACAGACAGACAGACACACAGACACACACACACACACACACACACACACACACACACACACAGATATGGTAAGGGAAATAATAAATGTTTAGCAATGCAAACCTGCAACGCTTTAGAGTTATCTCTCGTGGATTGAAATGGCCGTGAAACTTGATTACACACAGAGACGCTATTGTTTTTTGTCTAGGCGTTACACCGACCAGCCTTCCGGAAAATTGCTGTCAGGTGTAGCAGTAGCGCATATGGGACTGAATCCCTTTTGGAAAAAATACTCAGCTTCCTCTTCTTTTTCTGTCTTCAGCATGTTGCCGGCACTGTTTAGGCAATATGAGAACAACACAGCCTGCATATCGGGCAGCAATGTAAGAGTTTGTGCAAGAAATAAAAGTCAATGGACTGACAAGGCAGGAATATGCATATGTATGTATGTATGTATGTATGTATGTATGTATGTATGTATGTATGTATGTATGTATGTATGTATGTTAGTATGTATGTATGTATGTATGTTAGTATGTATGTGTGTATGCGTGTAAGCGTGTATGTATGTATGTATGTATGTATGTATGTATGTATGTATGTGTATTACATATATGTATGTATACATATATATATATAGGTATACATATGTGTATGTACAGATATATGTATATATATATATACATATGTGTATGTACAGATATATGTATACATGTGTATATATGT
>JAPXFY010000019.1:26803533-26806033 GCA_030674185.1 Monoplex corrugatus
TTTCTCCTAATTTTTGTATCTGGTGTTTGTTTGTTTGTGATCTTACGCTTGACAAAGGCCAGTTGGCCGAAAATTTGCGCCTATCTTGTCTTATTGTATTAAATACGTGTTCTTATTCTTTTCTCGTGTTTTTTGTTTTGTTTTTGTTTTCATTTTTTGTTTTTTGTTCCTGTTTGTTTGAACGTGGGCAGTCACACTTGTTTTGGATTTAATATTTTGTAAACTAAGTCTGCACAGTGCTGCACTGACATAACGCACTAGATATAAGATCACACCGTGATTAGGGAAGACAACTACAGCGACACAAGGTCACACTGAAATCCAGTCTCATCAGCTGTGCTATCTACACATCGGTCAGGAAGGGAAGACAGTGGCTGCCACAGAGCAAACGGGCGACAACAGTAAACACAGGGCGCCGTCGCATTTGAACAACACAGAACAGTTGCCAGTCAACAGACGACGGAAGCAGAACTCTGGGAGGCAGGATTCCTTCCCATACAGTGCCTGCGGAACAACCTGTGCCACCAGGATTGGTCTTGTGTCCCACATGAAGACCCACACCAGGCACTGAAGATCAGCGTGTCTACCCGTCAGTATCAAGTGGAGCGACAGGAGACATGGCCAACTACAATTCCTCTGACCATCCACTTCATGGACGCCGGCGGGAACAGAATAAAAACTGCCACAGTCATCAACAGATGCAGAATCCCGGGGTGCGCTACATTAAAACTGGCCTTCTCACTGTCCCATCTTAACATCATTGTTGTTCTGGTGGTGTCAGTATAGGATCAGATAGGTCCCCCTTCCCCCACTTCCCTGGGATGGTTATCCCGTCGGCCATATCAACTGAGGTGGGTGTCGACGTAAAAACTGAACCAAATCAATCAATTAATCAGTCAGTCACCAGATGAGGCCTGACAATGTAAACGACGAACAATTGAAGAAGATTCCGGCAGATCAACAGGAGACTCCAACAATGATATGATCATGTAATATTCTGCAAAGTTTGTTAAGAAAAAGACTGTACGTTGTACGTCTGTCTTTAAATAGTTGTTATTTACAGTAGTATCTTTAGAGCACCAATGAAGGAAACAGGCTCACGAACACTTTACAATTGATGTCATCCAATGTCCTTGATAGACAACTGGAGGCAGACATTGTTGACTACCCACCTCGAACAAAAACGAGCATCATCAATTTTTCTCCCTCATCCAGTATAGTCCAGGTAGCAACAGGGACTCAAATGTGGCCGGAAGCTGATGGGTAGGGGGCGGGAGTGAAAGGGTTAATCACAAACCTCTTTCCACGGAGATCTTTTGATGTGTGAAAAGTTGCGGGCAACTCTTTTTCATAACACGTGATTCATTAGGACATTGCCCTCATTCTCAGCTCGCCCTGGACATGACGCCAGCGTCCTACTTGCTGAACTGGAGAGAGAGACAGAGAAGGGGAGAGAACAATCGATATACATGTAAAATTTCTTGCAAAACACGACCTGTTGGCGAGTCAAGCCAATAGCAATCTAACGGACAAACAATGAAATGATTGCTTCCGCGAGGTATGCGCAGTTGACCACAGTTACTTCGCCTGCCGCACTGCTTATCTCCCTTAGCACGCACTTCGACTCGTGTATTGCAGTCTGGAGCTTGGAATATGTTCTACATGTGTCTATGTAGGAAGGGGGTTTAGGCACTAAGGGGTCGACACGCATTTTGACACGGAAGATCGTAAAAATGTCCACCCTTTATCCTCAAGCCGGAGGTACCCAGATAGGACCGAACCTAGACCCATCAATTGGAAGTCTACGTCTTCCTACGCATCCGTCACTCGGAACAATTTAACCAGGACATTGTTAGTTAAGAACTTCACAGAAATAGAAACAAACCAACAAACAATGTTTTCTTTTCTGTTTTCTGATGTTCGTAATTTGCTGATTAAAATCATGAGGAACATGTTTGCTGGGAACAACACAGTCAATCCAAGATTATTCAAGAAATCTGCAGACATAAGAATAACCACCAAACAGAGACGGGTGCGGTAATCAAGGGGACAAACGTCAGACTTCCAATCGGAGAGTCCAAGTTCAATCCTACCTGGGTGGCTCCAGCCTGGCGGCTGAAAGATGGTATTTTCCGAGCTCTTATGTCAACATGTGTTCAGACCTGCCAGGGCCTAAATCTTCTTTTGTCGGGAATAAATCCATTGTTGCCATAGAATCTTTAAATTGCACTGAGTGTGTGCTGTAGACCTTAGTTTATAATCTCATGTAGAAGGCCAGCACCCAGCTCACCACTTAAGATGTAGCAAATGGAGGGAGCATTCAAAGCAATTTTGTTTGTACAGGCACAGCCCCCTCCCCCCCCCCCCCCCATTTGTCTGTTTCTTTGAACTCTGTTTGAGAAGGATTCGTCGCACTCAGACAATTCAACATGCTGTCCAGCAAAATCTGACAGCAATTGTTCAGCAGATTCCTGAGGTCCATGCAACATCCTACAGTAAG
>JAPXFY010000019.1:26816033-26836033 GCA_030674185.1 Monoplex corrugatus
TTGTTCCATTGTTGTTCAGGTATGAAAATACAGTCAACATCACAAACAATCACCTGACTACATAAATGTTAGCATTATGCAAGGCCATCAACTTTCCTCCAAATATTCGCAAAATCAAAGACTTAAAGAATCAAAGACACACGCACGCGCACACACTCACACACAAGCGCATATGCGTGCGCGGTCTCACACACACACACACACACATACAGAGACACAGAGAGAGAGAGAGAGAGAGAGAGAGAGAGAGAGAGAGAGAGAGAGAGAGAGAGAAAGACAGAGGGAGACAGAGAGAGAGAGAGAAAGAGAGAGAGAGAGAGAGAGAGAGAGAGAGAGAGAGAGAGAGAGAGAGAGAGAGGGGAGAGGGAAGCAACAAGGACCACCCGACCAAAAAAGTAACAACAACAACAACAACAGCAATATCAACAACAACAACAACAGCAATATCAACAACAACAAAACAGCAAAGCAAAACAAAAACAAGGTGGTCAAGCAATATTCAAAATTTTACTTTTTTTTACAAACATTATCACAGCAAATACTGATTGTGTATTTCTCAACGTGACACTGAGCGATATTTAACTGATATAAAACTTGACGTGAAGCGAGGATACTGGGAGACTTTAACAACAGTGAAAACAGATTTTCGATATTGACAGAGGTTCCTGAGAAAAAGCTGTTCATACGCAGTCCTCCAAATGTACAGATTTCAGGCACTTCTTTCATTTATCCAGTGGGCCTTGACTTTGACACCCTTTCTTGCAAACTTACACACTTGCCACTTCTTTGACTCAAATTTGGCAAAGACCGCCCCAAAACAGCTGAAAAATTTCTTGCTAACGTTTTGGTCGGAGACAGAAAGACACACACAGACAGACAGATCCACACTATCTCCAGTCGACATGAAACAATGTCCTTTGAAAAACAAAAAAGATTAAAAACGGAGACTGAAAAAATGTCATTAAATATGGATTTCTTAGCCGTTTAAGAAGAGCAAGCTGGCTTGTTCAGCACCTGTTGGCTGCCCATCAATGTATCAATCATTCTGACGTTGATACGGAATTTTATTTTCACGTTCCCGTTTTTCGCAGAATCGTGTATGCACTTTGTTTCTCCACACTATGCAGGCGGCATGTTGCTGCACAGTCTGCGTACTCTGTCTTAGGTGAGTATGCTTGCTGGACGTTTTCGTGTCTTCATAACCATTGGGCACTGAAGGTAGTGTGCATGCTGGATGTTTACGTGTCTCCATAAGACACCGGGCACTTGACATGACTTAAAGAATCTTTAACGTGCCTCGTACTTGATGTTCTGTTTGCGTATACACACACGAAGAGGGTTTAGGTATTGAAAGGTCTACACACATGTTGACCTGGGAGATCGGAAAAATCTTCACCTTTAACCCCCCAGACAGGAGGTACCTGTGCATGATCTCATCCCAGACTTTCCCATTTTTCCCCAAATGGTCTAAAAGCACGTATGTGAAAAGACGTTAAAAGAAATAACGAACGACTTTCCCACTGAAGGTGTATGTCTTACCCACTTGACTATCGCGCTCTTCACTTCCATTTCAATACTTCGTTAGCACACACGCTTAACCCTTTAACTCCCGCATCCTGTCCACCAGCATCCTGCATTGTCAACATGCAAGCAGAGCAAAAACTGAACCCTTTGAGGGAGTGAAAGTGTTAAGTTTTTGCAGTTGGTGGAGAGTGTGTGGGAATTAAAGGGTTAATGAATCTGCCAGATACTTGCAAGCAGATGGCTGGAACACACAGAGATGTCTCAATACCATTGTTATCACTTACACAGATGACCACACATTCAAGTTTTGTGTTTTGGAACTGAGAATGTTTTTTTTCCAAGACAGATTCATCGCGCTTGGACGATTCCATATGCGCTCCACCCCATCTGACGTTTTACATTCTGTATAGACTAAACACTGTAATCTAAATGTTTTGTCATAAATGGCTAAATACTTTCACACTAAAACAACAGAAATGGACTAAAGAGAAGAAAAAGTGTTTTTGACACAGAAGATAATGGCACGAAAGTGAATTAATCATGGCCCACTAATGTCTTTGTCAGCACAGGATATGTAGATCTAGAAACGAAGTGTGGATTAGAAAATCATTTACGAAAGAGAGTGAGGGAGAGAGAGAGAGAGAGAGAGAGAGAGAGAGGGAGAGAGAGAGGGGAGGGAGGGAAGGAGGGAGGGCAGAGAGAGAGGGAGAGATAGAGAGAAGAGAGACAGAGAGATGGAGAGAGAAGTGTTATGTTTGTGTGTGTGTGTGTGTGTGTGTGTGTGTGTGTGAGAGAGAGAGAGAGAGAGTGGGAGAGTGGGAGAGTGGGAGAGAGAGAGAGAGTGGGAGAGTAAGAGAAATAGAGAGACAGAGAGAGAAGTGTTATGTGTACGTGTTTGTTTGTGTGCGTGCATGTGTGTGTGTGTGTGTGTGTGGTGTGTGGTGTGTGTGTGTGTGTGTGCGTGAAAGAGAGAGAGAGAATGAGTAAGAGAGAGAGAGATTGAGACAGGAGAGAGAGAGAGAGAGTAGAGACAGAGAGAGAGAGGAAGAGGGTGAGGGAAGAAAGAGAGAAAAAGGGGCGAGAGACAGACAGACAGACAGATAGACAGACAGACAGAGAGGGTGAGGGAAGAAAGAGAGAAAAAGGGGGGCGAGAGAGAGAGAGAGAGAGAGAGAGAGAGACAGAAGGACAGACAGACAGACAGAGAAAGGAAGAGGGTGAGGGAAGAAAGAGAGAAAAAAGGGGGCGAGAGACAGACAAACAGACAGACAAACAGAGAGAGAGAGAGAGAGGGGTGGGGGAAGAAAGAGAGAAAAAGGAAGAGAGAATGAGAAAGAGAGAGAGAGAGAGAGAAAGAGAGAGAGAGAGAGAGTGAGAGAAAGAGAGAGAGAGGACGAGGGAAGAAAGAGAGAAAAAGGGGGCGAGAGACAGACAGACAGACAGACAGAGAGTCAGAGAAGAGAGAGGAGGAGAGAGAGAGAAGAGAGAGAGAGCGGTGAGGGAAGAAAGAGAGAAAAACAAGGAGGGGGCGAGAGAGAGAGAGAGAGAGAGAGAGAGAGAGACAGAGAGGAGGGAAGAAAGAGAGAGATAGAGAGGATGAGGGAAGAAAGAGAGATAAAAGGGGGGGGGCGAGAGAGAGACAGAGAGACAGAGAGTGAGGGAAGAAAGAGAGAAGAAGGGAGATAAAACGAGAAGAGAAGAGAGAGAGAGAGAGAGTGAGAGAGAGAAAGAGAGAGATTGAGAGGATGAGGGAAGAAAGAAAGAAAAAAAAAAGGGGGGGGGGCGAGAGAGAGAGAGAGAGAGAGAGAGAGAGAGAGAGACAGAGAGTGAGGGAAGAAAGAGAGAAAGAAGGGGAGATAAAACGAGAGAGAGAGAGAGAGAGAGAGAAAAGAGAGAGAGGATGAGGGAAAGAAAGAGAGAAAAAAGGGGAGCGGAGAGACAGATAGACAGATAGACAGACAGACAGAGAGAGAGAGAGAGAGAGAGAGAGAGAGAGAGAGAGGATGAGGGAAGAAAGAGAGAAGAAAGGAGATAAAACGGGGAGAGAGAGAGAGAGAGTGAGAGAGAGAAAGAGAGAGATAGAGAGGATGAGGGAAGAAAGAGAAAAAGGGAGAGAAAGAGAGAGAGAGAGAGATAGAGAGGATGAGGGAAGAGAGAAAAAGGGAGAGAAGAAGGGAGAGAGAGAGAGTGAGAGAGAGAGAAGACAGAGAGAGAGAGAGGAGAGAGAGAAAGAGAGAGAGAGAGAGAAGAGAGAGAGAGAGAGAGAGAGAGAGAGAGAGAGAGAGAGAGAGAGAGAGAGAGAGAGAGAGAGAGGGCACAGATACACATGCGCAAGCGTAGCACACACACAATGCACAATTTCTTCCGTGTTGTTCCATAGATATTATTATTACACAAACTTTCACACACGCATAAACACAGACACACATGATCACACACACACACACACACACACACACACACACACACACACACACACACACACACACACACACACACTCACACTCACACACACACACACACACACACACACACACACACACACACACTCACCTGTCTCACCTGTCGGCGTCACCGGGAACAGTGTTGGCCGCTGCACATGATGTCCTCACAAGTTGCCTCCAGCACTCTCGATCTTGGCTAAGTCTGACCACCTCCTGGAGTTTCTTGCCACTGATGTTTGTGATGTTTCTAGCAAGTGATGCAGGTGGCCGTCCTCTGTTTCTCTTTCCTTCCACTTTACTTGGAGGACAGTGGACATCAAGTCTGTTCTCTCAATACGGATTACACACACACACACACAATTACACAGAAACATTAAGCTTTATCCGGACACTACATTTTACCACAAATACATCAAGTGACAAATAGTATGCACGCACTCTTCATTTTGATCACCACAATACACATCCGATACTTGAGCGATTACATTGAATCTATATCAAACTGACTGCCAGCGTTCAAATAAACAGGAACCAGTAATACACATGAAAAAAAATATAAAACGCGTATTTGATAAAAGAAAAAAATCAGGCGCAAAGTTTTGGCTAAGTGATTTCTATGAATCGTGTAAAACAAACAAACAAACAAACAAAAAACAAACAAACAAACAAACAAACAAACAAACAAAAAACAAACAAAACAAAACACACACAAAAAAACAAACGAACAAACAAACAAACAAACAAACAAACAAACAAACAAACAAAACAAAACAAAACAAAAAACGAATAAATGCAGAAGACGAAGTGAAAACAAAAACATCAGAGGAGAGAAGTATTATGTGTGTGTGTTGTGTTTGTGAGTGTATGTGTGTGTGTGTGTGTGTGTGTGTGTGTGTGTGTGTGTGTGTGTGTGTGTGTGTGTGTGTGTGTGTGTGTGCGCGCGCGGTGCGCGCGTGCGCCCATGTGTGTTTCGTTTCGTTTTCTGTCCTAACGAAACGCTATTGGTTTTTTCCACTAAATGGGCCATGAAAGTCTTCTACTACTTTTTACCACTAACCTTTGTACATTTATTATTTGCTGTCTTTTGTATACGCCTGACGAAGGCCAGTTGGCCGAAAAATTCGCACCTGTTTTGGTCTATTAATATTAAATACGCATTCTGATTCTTTTGTTGTTGTTGTTTTTCTGGTTTCCATTGAATTAGGAACCCAATCTGACCCCAGACAGATTCTTCATGTTTGAGTGGTAGAAAAACTCAAATCACTTCTCTCACGCAACCACATGTTTATTGTCAGTCCATCTCATTTACTCAGCACTATTGCTGCTTCATCTCATCCACCAAAACAATCCCATTTATCTTAGCAGCAGATGTCAAATCATTCATAAGGCAGCCTCGAGTATAAAGCTTAACACTGAAAGACCAAACTATGTGTAAAACAAAAAGACACAGTCAGCAGTCTGGTATTCATGTTACACAGTAACCCATATCAGACATACAAGAAAACGGCACAACATAATGTAATGTATAAATCACTTATAATCATAATTTTTCTCTTATGGTGAGACAATTATAACCGTCGTGGCATAATAATGAAACAATTATCGTAACCACATTTTCTACTCAAGTTACATATAATTTAATCATCACAGCATCATAGTGACGTAACTATCATAACCGCCATTTTTTTTTTAATACAAGTCAGACTTAATTATAACCAACACAGCATCATAATGACAAAATTATCGTAACCATCATTTTACCCAAACAGTCATGATTATAAGCAACACAACATCATAATGACATAATTATCGTAACCATCATATTTACCCTAGCAGATATAATTGTAACCAACACATCATCATCATGACATATAATCATTATAACCACCTTTATCCATCCAAATCAAGAGAGCATTCAGAATCGTGTTCCACCTGTATTGTCATAAATGAACATTAAAAACGTCGTCATTGTTCGTAATTTCTACTGGCACCACAGTAAGACCTTAATTTTTATTTATATGTCATCCGTGCCACAAGTAGAACAATTTTTAGCAATATTTGTTTTCAACCCGATCAACCATAACATTAGCGTGGCTTTTTAACACAATGGAAGCATTGGTTGAATTTTGGACATACCAATCCATTGTTATCATTGAAAAGGGCACAGCATTTTCTTTCCAATGGTGTGTAAATGAAGTCTCTAAGGCAAAAAACTGTACGAGTTGTGACTAGTTAAAATGTCACATGTACGTAATCCTTGTTTGAGAAAAAGTGGGAGAAAGTGTAGGAACATTCACCGGTCAGATTTCCATCAGCAAGCACCATGAATGCTTTCTTGTAAATTCTGATTGAGTAATTTTGAATCATTGCGTACAACACTCGAAAGTTGACATAATGCTGGGGTTCTGTGAATGGCTGAGTATATGTGGCGATATGAAAACTACAAATTTGAGGTAACGTTAACGGAGCATTGTCGAGAGGTATCATTGTAATCATTTTATTTCATTGCCCTTGAAGGGGATTCCACTGTGAAGCGTATCATGCATCTTAAGAAAAGGCCAAAGAATAAGTTGCAACTAAAATCTCAATATCACTCAGATAGACCCTCCAACACTTTTCTGAGGCTGTATCTCAAGTTCGCTCGTGCACGACTTATCTCTTTGTTGTTTGGATCAGGTCACTAGCCTTCACAACGAGTTCCGGTCGTGTCAGAGAGCCCTTTTTATGATCATTACAACAGTTGCATCCGTACCACTTTAAGCATGCTTGTATCCGCTGGTTTTCACTGGTATCAAGGTAACATGATCCTAATCATCATTTTTCTTATACATGTCAACATAAACATCAGCGTTTCTCTGTGTCACATTGTATAAGATCGTTATTTTCTATTCCACACACAGCAAAATGATTACTCAGAACAATCATCGCTGGATGTATTGCTGTTCAATATCAATCTTTTTCTATTGTTGCAACATTTTAATTAAAGTCCTCACAGACTCACTACCATTTCATTGTCTGGGCGTAACACATTGTCGTCTCTGTTCCATTCTGTCACGCTAACGTGTCTGTAATCATTACTGTCCCATCTGTGTCACAATGACTGCTGTCACTGCCATGAGTGTCACAATAATATTAAATAATCATCATTTCCTCTCTGAGACACAGTGACATATGCATAATCTCTGCCGTTCCATAACAAATTGATAACAACGACAGTTCCATCATTGGCACAATACGATATCAATATTAATTCTTGTCCCACTCGTGTTACTGCCACGCATCAATAACCACAACTCATACTAACATGTCTGTAATTACCATTCTACCATAGATGTCACCACAATTATGACCATCACTGAACTCTCGGTGTCGTAACAGCAACATGTTTATAATCCTCACTGCTCCATCTATATCACAGTAATACATCTACAACTATCACTGCTTTCTTTATGTAACCATCATTGATAATTGATCCAGGAGACTCCCAGTAACAAATCATCGGTATTTCATTAATAACATAATTTTCACTAAATCAAAGTGCCTGCCAGTGTTCATGCAGATAACAACCAGAAAGAAACACACAAGACAGAATCACAGCGAGTATTCAATATAACAAAATATGACAGGCGCCTGTCTTGCTTGTAATATTAAATACGCATTATGATTCTCTCTCTCTCTCTCTGTCTCTCTCTCTCTCTCTTTTTCTATCTGTCTGTCTGTCTCTGTCTCTCTGTTTCTGGTTTATAATTGTCAGTGTTTATCAACAACATAATCGTCAGTGTTTCATCAATAACGTAATCGTCAGTGTTTCATCAATAACACGACTGTCACTGTTTCATCAATAACATAAGCGTCAGTGTTTCATCAATAACATAATCGTCAGTTTTCATCAATAACATAATCGTCAGTGTTTTATCAACAACATAATCGTCAGTGTTTCATCAATAACATAATCGTCAGTGTTTCATCAAACACATAATCGTCAGTGTTTCATCAACAACATAATCGTCAGTGTTTCATCAACAACATAATCGTCAGTGTTTCATCAACAACATAATCGTCAGTGTTTCATCAACAACATAATCGTCAGTGTTTCATCAATAACATAATCGTCAGTGTTTTATCAATAACATAATCGTCAGTGTTTCATCAATAACATAATCGTCAGTGTTTTATCAACAACATAATCGTCAGTGTTTCATCAATAACATAATCGTCAGTGTTTCATCAATAACATAATCGTCAGTGTTTCTCAACAACATAATCGTCAGTGTTTCATCAATAACAAATCGTCAGTGTTTCATCAACAACATAATCGTCAGTGTTTCATCAATAACATAATCGTCAGTGTTTCATCAACAACATAATCGTCAGTGTTTCATCAATAACATAATCGTCAGTGTTTCATCAACAACATAATCGTCAGTGTTTCATCAATAACATAATCGTCAGTGTTTCATCAATAACATAATCTTCAGTGTTTCATCAATAACATAATCGTCAGTGTTTCATCAATAACATAATCGTCAGTGTTTCATCAACAACATAATCGTCAGTGTTTCATCAATAACATAATCGTCAGTGTTTCATCAACAACATAATCGTCAGTGTTTCATCAATAACATAATCGTCAGTGTTTCATCAATAACGTAATCGTCAGTGTTTCATCAATAACATAATCGTCAGTGTTTCACCAATAACGTAATCGTCAGTGTTTCATCAATAACGTAATCGTCAGTGTTTCACCAATAACGTAATCGTCAGTGTTTCATCAATAACGTAATCGTCAGTGTTTCATCAATAACGTAATCGTCAGTGTTTCATCAATAACGTAATCGTCAGTGTTTCATCAATAACGTAATCGTCAGTATTTCATCAATAACTAATCGTCAGTGTTTCATCAATAACACGACTGTCACTGTTTCATCAATAACATAATCGTCAGTGTTTCATCAATAACATAGTCGTCAGTGTTTCATCAATAACGTAATCGTCAGTGTTTCATCAATAACATAATCGTCAGTGTTTCATCAATAACATAATCGTCAGTGTTTCATCAATAACATAATCGTCAGTGTTTCATCAATAACATAATCGTCAGTGTTTCATCAACAACATAATCGTCAGTGTTTCATCAATAACATAATCGTCAGTGTTTCATCAATAACATAATCGTCAGTGTTTCATCAATAACATAATCGTCAGTGTTTCATCAATAACATAATCGTCAGTGTTTCATCAATAACATAATCGTCAGTGTTTTATCAATAACATAATCGTCAGTGTTTCATCAATAACATAATCGTCAGTGTTTCATCAATAACATAATCGTCAGTGTTTCATCAATAACATAATCGTCAGTGTTTCATCAATAACGTAATCGTCAGTGTTTCATCAATAACATAATCGTCAGTGTTTCATCAATAACGTAATCGTCAGTGTTTATCAATAACGTAATCGTCAGTGTTTCATCAATAACGTAATCGTCAGTGTTTCATCAATAACGTAATCGTCAGTGTTTCATCAATAACGTAATCGTCAGTATTTCATCAATAACATAATCGTCAGTATTTCATCAATAACATAATCGTCAGTGTTTCATCAATAACACGACTGTCACTGTTTCATCAATAACATAATCGTCAGTGTTTCATCAATAACATAATCGTCAGTGTTTCATCAATAACGTAATCGTCAGTGTTTCATCAATAACATAATCGTCAGTGTTTCATCAATAACATAATCGTCAGTGTTTCATCAATAACATAATCGTCAGTGTTTCATCAATAACATAATCGTCAGTGTTTCATCAATAACATAATCGTCAGTGTTTCATCAATAACATAATCGTCAGTATTTCATCAATAACATAATCGTCAGTGTTTCATCAATAACATAATCGTCAGTGTTTCATAGGTGTATCACTATTTTTGTCGTCTGGGGATGGGTTTTTATCATGTGTCTGTGAAGGACGTTGGAACTGTCAATTCGCACTGGGGAGCTCGATGTGTTTTCATCCATTTCCATTGGATTTTTCTCTTCACAGAACATCGCAGACGGAGACAATCGTTTCACTACAATAAGTCTATGTTTTATTTCACTACAGTTTAGCCTCTGTTTTGTTTCACTATACTTTAGCCTCTGTTTCATTTCATTACAGTTTAGCCTATGTTTCATTTCACCACAATTTAGCCTCTGTTTCATTTCATTACGGTTTAGCCTATGTTTCATTTCACTATTACAGTTTAGCCTATCTTTCATCTCACTACAGTTAAGCCCATGTTTCATTTCAATCCAGATTGGCCTATGTTTCATTTCACTACAATTTAGCCTATGTTTCATTTCAATCCAGATTGGCCTATGTTTCATTTCACTACAATTTAGCCTATGTTTTATTTCACTACAATTTAGCCTATGTTTTATTTCATTACAATTTAGCCTATGTTTTATTTCAATCCAGATTGGCCTATGTTTTATTTCACTACAATTTAGCCTATGTTTTATTTCACTACAATTTAGCCTATGTTTTATTTCACTACAATTTAGCCTATGTTTTATTTCACTACAATTTAGCCTATGTTTCATTTCACTACAATTTAGCCTATGTTTCATTTCACTACAATTTAGCCTATGTTTTATTTCACTACAATTTAGCCTATGTTTCATTTCACTACAATTTAGCCTATGTTTTATTTCACTACAATTTAGCCTATGTTTTATTTCACTACAATTTAGCCTATGTTTTATTTCACTACAATTTAGCCTATGTTTTATTTCACTACAATTTAGCCTATGTTTCATTTCACTACAATTTAGCCTATGTTTTATTTCACTACAATTTAGCCTATGTTTTATTTCACTACAATTTAGCCTATGTTTCATTTCACTACAATTTAGCCTATGTTTTATTTCACTACAATTTAGCCTATGTTTTATTTCACTACAATTTAGCCTATGTTTCATTTCACTACAATTTAGCCTACGTTTCATTTCACCATAATTTAGCTTATGTTTTATTTCACTACAGTTTAACGTACGTTTCATTTCACTACAATTTAGCGTATGTTTTATTTCACTACAGTTTAGCGTATGTTTCATTTCACTACAATTTAGCGTATGTTTCATTTCACTACAGTTTAGCGTATGTTTCATTTCACTACAGTTTAGCCTATGTTTCATTTCACTACAATTTAGCGTATGTTTCATTTCACTACAATTTAGCGTATGTTTCATTTCACTACAGTTTAGAGTATGTTTCATTTCACTACAATTTAGCGTATGTTTCATTTCACTACAGTTTAGCGTATGTTTCATTTCATTACAATTTAGCGTATGTTTCATTTCACTACAATTTAGCGTATGTTTCATTTCACTACACTTTAGCGTATGTTTCATTTCATTACAATTTAGCCTATGTTTTATTTCATTACAATTTAGCCTATGTTTCATTTCACTACAGTTTAGCCTATGTTTCAATAACAGATTGATGCAAGGACAGAAATAGAACTCATATTCTAAGCAAGATCTCCAGACAGTGCATTTTGTAGGGCTTATGGGCCGGCTTTAAGGCTGATCCCAATATCATTTTGGATCTTCTCAATCACATGGCGTCAGTGGCGTCAGTATGTATGGAATTTATTCCAAGTGCGGGGACGCTGTCCTGAGAACTAATTCTGATACGATGTGAATCACAGCCCAGTTGGCCGAAAATTTACGCCTGTTGTTGTATCAAATACGCCTTCATATTCTTTTTTTTTTCGTGCTTTGTTCTGGTTACAGTATTATAATCACCTTAAAGTCATCGTTATTGTCTGGGAGGATGGTTGAACACATACGTGAATTGTCTGGGAGGATGGTTGAACGCATATGGGACTTGACCAACAGCAACAGTTACTTATTCATTCCATTCAGTCACTCCTGGCCCTGTTGACATAAACACAGTTTTACAGTAACACAATGATTAATCGTCACATTAACATAACTGCATTCATAGCAGCACATTCCACCAGGTGGGACTGTTGCTGTAACATTACATGTTGAGTCAAAGTCACAAATTTATTGCCGTTAATGTTGTATTTCAGTTGTCACAGCAGTCTGTTCACAACAATCAATCGTTGGCTTTATATCTAGTTCACAGTACCATAAAGGTCCTTCCAGGATTGTTTACTGACAATAATCAGATTATAATATATATGTATGTAATATAATATATATATATGGGGTAGGAGTGCCTGCTGAATACTTTAAGGCAGTATAGACATACTTCGTCATGAAAAAAACAAACAAACGATAATAACGTTATATCAAGCATACGTAATAATTCCACAAGTTCTCAAAGAATGTGTAAGCAAGAAGAACGTGTAAATTGACACATGCCAGTCAGTCATACCATAAAAGAACACACCCAACCACCCACTCGATCAGTTGCAACATGATTGCAAAATATCGAAGGCCAAGGTTTGCTGGGCCTGGTTACATCATAGACATAAACAGGGAGACAGGCAACTAAACCTATGTGATAGGATCCACTCGCTATAGCACAGGGCAAGCAAACATACAGAGCTAATAATGTTGCTGTGCCGTTCAGCTGAGTTTGATTCAAATCTGTATCAAATTTCTGCTGTTACAAAAAGAAAATGATAGTAAACATAGTAACCACCTATTCTGAACGGAGAAGTCTGTTATAAAAAATGCCCCAAGTTGAAAAAGAAAACGAAACAGATTTAAAAAAAAGCCCTCGTCTTTGCCAGTAATACACACACACACACACACATACACACACACACTCACACACACACACACACACACACACACACACACACACACACACACACACACACACACACACACACACACACACATACACACACACACACTCACACACACACACACACACACACACTCACACACACACACACATACTCACACACACACACACACACACACACACACACACACACACACACACACACACACACACACACACACAACAACTATCGCTATGGCAAAAACAAAACAGAACAAAACCAAAAAATCCCCAACAAACAACCCCCCAAAAAACACCACCACCAACAGCATAAACAAACAAACAAAAACAACAAACAAACAAACAATTGAAGTAAAAGAAAAAAATGTGCTGAACATTTCCTTGACGTCTAAAAGTTGTTAATCTGACAAGACAAGTATGACCCAATGCTCAGACTACCATGGACCAGAAAGTCACAGAGCTGCCAATCTAACGTAATATTTATATCTATGATCACACGCTGTGCCTGCAGGCATCGCCATTGCAGAGGAGAAACGAACTCGACTGTGGTCGAACAAAAGAGAGAGAAGGAAAGCTGCATCAGCAACCACCCGGCCACAACCATCAGCCTTCATGTGTGACAGCTGTGCCAAGGGTGCCATTCAAATATCGATTCCTTCAGACTCAGCCAACGCTGTTACACATCCCTTAACTGGGGGCATTCATTGTCTGGTCAGACAGACTGAGCCGTTACGATTACATCACCCATCAAGGTACACTGTCCACCACCATTCTTCAGGGTATCCTGAAAGAAGGCCGTCACTCAGATCGACAAAGGATGGGTTCAGTGGCAAGCATTAAACACTGAACCAGCCTTTGATGTTAATATCTCATGGATTTTATGGAATACAGTTTGCTTAACCCTGTGACTCCTGCACCTATGTACCAGCATCCTGTATTGTCGACCATGCTAGCAAAACAAAAATTTAACCCTTTGACTCCCTCACCCTATTCACCAGGAGGGGGAGTCATAGGGTTAAGTTTTTCCAGTTGGTGGATAGGGTGTGGAAGTCAAAGGGTTAAACAAAAAACTGTGCCAACTTCAACTTGATGATCTGCTTGTCGCTGCATCCTGGAGAGAGCACGGCGGATCCTGTCTGCCGCTGCATCCCATCAATTCCCCCCTCCCCCACCTTCTTCACACAATTTATACTGGTTGTAGAATGAGATGATGATGATGATGATGATCAAATGTCCATTCACATAACCAGCGCTCATAAATGTCACAGTTCCAGCTGTCAGAACCGCTCAGAATTTCCTGTACATGTCATGGTAGATAAGCAAGCGAAAGAGGAGCCCAGGAAGACCTTCCATGATCAGACAATGGCGTCAGCCACAGCGAGAAGAGGAGCATCATCAGATCACTTACTAAACCACAGACAGAAAAAGAGACTACCACCTTCTGTCCAGGGAGCAGTACATGTATGTGATCCTTGTGAGACTCTGCACCGGCCACAGCCGTGTCAATGTCTACCTAGCTGCAAGTTCAAAGTGGCGCCTTCACCAACCTGACTGCAGTCAAGAGGACCAGACAGCTGAACATATACTGTAACAACTGACAGGAGATATGGCCGATTGCAACTCTTCTGACCTCCAAGTGCCATGGCAGCCGGCAGGGACTGGCACAAACAAACAAACAAACAAACAAACAAACAAACAAACAAACAAACAAACCAAACCAAACAAAACAAAAAAACATAAAAAAACAAAAAATGCGAACAAAGCAAACAAAACAAAACAAAAAACCAACCAACCAAACAAAACAAACCAGCCCCCCCAAAAAACAACCAAACAAACCAATCAAACAACCACACCACCAACCAACCAACCAACCAAACCCAAACCAAACCAACAAACCAAACCAACAACCAAAACACAAACCAACAAACCAAACACAAACCAAACCAACAAACCAATAACAACCCCAACAAACCAAACAACAAACCAAGTAACAAACAAAACAAACCAAACCAACAAACCAAGTAACAAACCAAGTAACAAACCAAACCAACAAACCAAACCCAACAAATCAATAACAAACCAAACCAACAAACCAAACAACAAACCAAGTAACAAACCAAACCAACAAACCAAACAACAAACCAATAACAAACCAAACCAACAAACCAAACCAACAAACCAAACAACAAACCAAGTAACAAACCAAACCAACAAACCAAACAACAAACCAAGTAACAACCAAACCAACAAACCAACAACCAAACAACAAACCAAGTAACAAACCAAACCAACAAAACCAAACCAACAAACCAACAACAAACCAAGTAACAAACCAAACCAACAAACCAAACCAACAAACCAAGTAACAAACCAAACCAACAAACCAACAACCAAACAAACCAAACCAACAAACCAAAACCAACAAACCAACAACAAACCAACAACAAACCAAACCAACAAACCAAAACCAACCAACAAACCAAACAACAAACCAACAACAAACCAAACCAACAAACCAAACCAACAAACCAACAACAAACCAAACCAACAAACCAAACCAACAAACCAACCAACAAACCAAACCAACAAACCAAGTACAACCAACAACAACCAAACCAACAAACCAAACAAAAACAACAACCAAACCAACAAACCATAACAACACAACAACACCAACAAACCAACAACCAAACAACAACCAAACCACAACCAAACAAACCAAAAACAAACCAAACCAACAACAACCAACCAAAACACCAACAAACCAACAAACCAAACCAACAAACCAAGTAACAAACCAAACCAGCAAACCAAGTATCAAACCAAACCAAAAAACGAACCAAACCAACGAACCAAACCAACGAACCAAACCAACAAACCAACCAAACCAACAAACCAACACCCCCTCCCCCCCCCCACCCAGCCACATTCATCGCTAGATGTGGCTTGAACATTGCGAACGAAAGAAATAGAATAGTCGTCAGTCACCACTGTCTACAATGTCGTCACCACTGTCTACAATTCGTCACCACTGTCTACAATGTCGTCACCACTGTCTACAATGTCGTCACCACTGTCTACAATGTCGTCAACACTGTCTACAATGTGTCACCATTGTCTACAATGTCGTCAACCACTGTCTACAATGTCGTCACCACTGTCTACAATACCGTCACCACTGTCTACAATGTCGTCAACCACTGTTACAATACCGTCACCACTGTCTACAATGTCGTCACCATGTCTACAATGTCGTCACCACTGTCTACAATGTCGTCACCACTGTCTACAACCGCCACCACTGCTACATGTCGTCACCACTGTCTACAATGTCGTCACCACTGTCTACAATGTCGTCACCACTGTCTACAATACCGCCACCACTGTCTACAATGTCGTCACCACTGTCTACAATGTCGTCACCACTGTCTACAATACCGTCACCACTGTCTACAATGTCGTCACAACTGTCTACAATACCGTCACCACTGTCTACAATGTCGTCACCACTGTCTACAATACCGTCACCACTGTCTACAATGTCGTCACCACTGTCTACAATTCGTCACCACTGTCTACAATGTCGTCACAACTGTCTACAATACCGTCACCACTGTCTACAATACCGTCACCACTGTCTACAATACCGTCACCACTGTCTACAATACCGTCACCACTGTCAACAATGTCGTCACCACTGTCACAATGTCGTCACCACTGTCTACAATGTCGTCACCACTGTCTACAATACCGTCACCACTGTCTACAATACCGTCACCACTGTCAACAATGTCGTCACCACTGTCAACAATGTCGTCACCACTGTCTACAATGTCGTCACCACTGTCTACAATACCGTCACCACTGTCTACAATGTCGTCACCACTGTCTACAATGTCGTCACCACTGTCTACAATGTCGTCACCACTGTCTACAATACCGTCACCACTGTCTACAATACCGTCACCACTGTCTACAATACCGTCACCACTGTCACAATACCGTCACCACTGTCTACAATATCGTCACCACTGTCAACAATGTCGTCACCTGCTACAATGTCGTCACCTGTCAACAATGTCGTCAGTCTGCCCTGTATGTTGATCGTCAGTCTGCCCTGTATGTTGATCGTCAATCTGCCCTGTATGTTGATTTACCATGACATGCACTCTGTGGCCTGTTGGGTAAAGTACCAACTGTCACGTGAGAAATCCGGGTTTGAATCAGGGATCAGACTTTTCTCCCTTCCTTCACTAGATCTTGTGTGCTGGTCTGTCGTATAAGGCGATAGATTGAAGTCCTTGATGCAGCACGCGCTCAACGCAAATCAAAGATCTCACGGCAACAAAACAGTTGTCCCCGGCAAAATCCTGTAGCAAAACCTTTCGTAAGTGAACAGAAACATATGCGTAAGAAAGAAATGGAAAAAAAGTGACACTGCATTGCGGCGACAACAAGCTCTTTCTGCGTGGAACAGCCCATTTTGCATTTGGCAAGTCTATTGTTACAACAAACACACAGAGACGCACAGACACAGACACAGACAGACAGACAGACAGACACACACACACACACACACACACACACACACACCACACGCGCGCCAAAGAAAATAATCCCAAACCAAACCAAATACAAACGTTTGTGACACACGCTTTCTTCTATTTCTGTTGTATGTTTTGAGATGGTTATGGCCCTGATGTAGCTCTAAGTAGGCTGAAGTTTCAATACTGACAGTAGAAGTAGAAGTAGTTGTGGTAGTAGTAGTAGTACAGCAGTAGAAACAGTAGAAGTAATGATAGCAGTAGTGATAGCAGCAGTAGAAGTGGTGGTAGTAGTAGTAGTAGTTGTACAGCAGCAGCAATAGTACAAGTAGTGGTAGTAGTAGTAGTAGTAGCAAACAACAGTAGAAGTAGTAGTAGTAGTAGTAGCAGAAAAAGAAGTAGTGGAAGTAGAAGTAGTTGCAGCAGCAGCAGTAGTATTAGTATTAGTAGTAGTAATAGTAGTAACAAGAAGGAGCAATGTCAAACGTAATTTGTTTCAGAACAGTCTATGAAAATGTTTGTGTGCGAAATTTTCCATCAAAGATTTAACAGATTTCTGGCTGTCTATTTGTTGTTCCATTTTGATTTACATTGTTGTTCCATTTTGATTTACATTTGTTGTTCCATTTGATTTACATTTGTGTTCCATTTGATTTAATTTGTGTCATTTTGATCATTTGGTTGTCTGTCAAATTGATTCATCTCTTCTCTCTTCTCTCTCTTCTCTCTCTCTCTCTCTCTCTCTCTCTCTCTCTCTCTCTCTCTCTCTCTCTCTTTAGTAACAGCGACAAGAAAAGAGTGGACACGCTCGTTTGTGTGTGTTTGCTCACATGTATATATGTGTGTTAATTTAGTGCTGTTGATTGTACAAGAACTGTACATAACTAACTAATCACTAACTGACTAACTGAACTACATATATATATATATGTATACATGTCCATACATATATGTAATATATATGTATACACACACACACACACACACACACACACACACACACACACACACACACACACACACACACACATAACACACAACACACAACACACACAATATATATATATATATATACGTCATGCAAAGATAAGTGTGTGGTTTTGTTTTTAATTTTTCAATTTCTATTTTTTCCTAACTGTCAATTATTTTCATCTTCGTATGTTTGAGCAATGTGATTGTACTTAATGGCACACTTTTCCACTGGCTTATGTTATTCGTTTTAAGGGCAAAAACTGGATGTAAAAAAAAAGCAAACTGTCCCCTCTCTTTCTATCTAAAATGCAACGAACATGACTTGGCATGGACTGTTTACTCTATACACAGAATTATCATCAACAGTACCCTGATCTGGTGTCCATGGCACGAATTATGTGTTTTATTTTCGATCTATTGATCGTGTTCATTTTGTGTCAATTGTTCCATGCACCACACCGTGCCTATGTCCCCTGTAAATAGGCTTTACGCCTGACACAATGAACTATTCCCCCTCCGCTCTCTCTCTCTGTTCTCTGCCTCTCTCTGTCTCTCTCTCTCCTCCTCCTCTCTCTCTCCCTCTCCCTTTAAGTGTTAACACACGAGCTATTGAGATGCGACACGCAGACTGATAAATTTTCATCCCAGTATACATGTACACTATCCCTGTGATGCATATTTATATATATATATCTTTGTGTGTATGTCATTCGATGCGTGTATGTCTATGTGTTCGTATCTCAGTGTGCATATGTATGCGAACATGTGTGCGTGCACACGCGTACGCACTTGCTTGCTTGTGTATGTGTGGTATGTAAGTGGACAAGAATGTTTTCTAGTTTGATCATATATAAAAAAAAAAAAAATCTTTTTATCTTCAATTCCCCCTTCAATCCCAGTCCCTTTATAACATTGTGACAGATGCTGTTCGCCTTAGTCATTAACCCTTTGACTTCCTCACCCTATCCACCAGCTTCCTACATTATCAGCCATGGTAGGAAGGCAAAACATTAACCCTTTGACTCTCTCAGCCTATCCACCAGCTTCCTGCATTATCAGCAATGGTAGGAAAACAAAACATTAACCCTTTGACTCCCTCACCCTAACCACCAGCTTCCTGGATTATAAGCCATAGCAGGAAAATAAAACATTAACCCTTTGACTCCAACACCCTATCCACCAGCTTCCGACATATGAACCCCAAAAAGGACATTAAAGTTACAGACTTGTAATAAGCTGACATTAACAAGACATCTTCAACGGTACACCAATCCGCAGTTCTCGCTGTGCACTCAATCTAGCTGGTCTAGCTTGTAGGGATGGATGTCTTTTTAAAATAAATATTAGGCTATGGGAACGTTTATTACGAGTACTACGCTAGTCCGCAACACTGTGGATGCAGACATTAACGTCTCCTGTTTTGAAACCACAGGAACTGTCAGTTTGCTTTTAAGTTGTTGGGAGTTCCTCTTTTCTGTCATACTGTTTTCCTAACAAGACTCCCCTTCCACATCATCACCTGCATTTCTTTCAAATTCTCTCCTGAGCCCCTCAAAGACGGAATATCAGTGCCTTAAAGGCGGGATGGACAGCCACACACGTAAAAATCAGCTTCCCCGGCTGGGTAGGTAGGTTTGCATGAATCAATATGCTTAGATAGACAGTGCTTAGATAGACAGTGCTTAGATAGACAGTGCTTAGATAGACAGTGCTTAGATAGACAGTGCTTAGATAGACAGTGCTTAGATA
>JAPXFY010000019.1:26838533-26856033 GCA_030674185.1 Monoplex corrugatus
ACAGACAGACACAGACACAGACACACACACACACACACACACACACACACACACACACACACACACACACACACACACAACTCACGTTGGAGATCAAAGGAAACAAAGACGTTATCCTTCACAAAATTCTGTTGATAAATCCATTTTCGTAAATAAACAGAAATACACACACATACCCACACCCACACCCACAGAGTGGGAGAGAGAGAAGGTGGCGTCACACTGTGGCGACGCATCTTCCCTGAGGAGAACAGTCCAAAATTTAATACGCTGTATCAACTGAGACGGAAAGGAAATAAATACAAATAAACAAAGGTTGTCATGGTCATTCTGATCACACCACAAGCATCATAATCTCCACTGTCATTCATAACAATCACAATGTCAACAACGGGTAGATAGATCATGTTTTCTACACCACTCCAACACACAAGCACATCATGTCAAAATGATTAACACCACACCATGTCAATCATGTCAACATGGTAATAACAATAACTGACGGGCGCAGTCGTCACGAGGGAAAGTGTCGGGCTTCCAATCGCAAGGTTCCGAGTTCCATCCACCCAGACAAAATCGACTGGTGGCTGAAGGTGGAGATTCTTCGATCTCCCAGGCCACTATGTGTACAGACCTGCCAGTGTGCATACGTATGCAGAATTCAGATACGCACGTTAAAGGTCACATAAGTAATGTAAATAGCTGACTTATGGAAACATGAAAACACCTAGCATGCGGGCCTGCCCAAGAGACAGCTTGTGTAACAACACAGTGGGATGTAGACAGCTCGCCTATTAGCTTGAGTTATCCTGGGTAACGCACAGACAGTCCAAATGAGTTTGAAGAATAGCGCTACACAAGAAGATTTATAATGGTAACAATGCCATTCCTACGGCATAAACAGTTCATGGCAAAGTGTGCTTGTAGCAGATTTCATAAATCAGATCATTAGGACATTCCATACATCGATAAAAATAGAAAAACATCTAAAAAAAAGGGTGTGGGTGTGCGGGGGGGGGGGGGGGGGGTGTCAGTTACACATTAATGCAGCATAAACATAGTTCATCAACAATGATTAATTTGATATATATAGATCACACACACATACACACACAGACAACACACACACACACACACACACACACACACACACACACACACACACAGCACGCACACGCCCACGAACACACACATACGCACGTGCACACATACACACACACGCATACACACACATACGCACGTACACACATATACACACATGTTGACAAAATGCAACACGATCTGACCTAGGAAATCTATACGCACTACTCTCAACAGTTTTGCAAACATTTCTGAAAGAAAAATGGAAAAGAGTTCCACGTTGCTGGATCAAAAATGGAAAACGGTTTTCTTCTGTAACGCGCTGAGAGACAAGCAAGATGCATCAAGAGAGATGCTCCTTGAGACACGAGTCCTATGGAAGGTCTCTAGGAAAGGAAGAGTTCTGATATATAACAACAACAACAACAACAACAACAACAACAACAACAACAACGATAATGATAATAATAATAATAATGATGATGATAATAATAATAAAATATAATAATAATAATAATAATAATAATAATAATAATAATACTGACATTTATAGGGCGCCAATCTTGTTATACAAATCATACCAAAGTGCACACTCTCATCAGTCACTAAAGCATTCACTCACAATGACAAAAACACCAGAGCACAAAGTAAACGTTCACCGGGTGGGGTGGGGTGGAGGACACGGTATTCAAATTTCAAAGCCAACGGTGGTAACTTCATATTCTGTTCGTGGTTTTTATGGAAGGCAATGTGGGCCAGTGATCGGAAGATTGCTTTTGCACTGCACCGCTTGCTGTCCCCCATGACAAGTCATGGCGTCAGACATGTTTGTACTGTGTCAATAACTTCACAAACACCGCACAATGTCAATATTGTTTATAATCACCAGAACACTCATTTCATCATTTCAAATGTACACAGTATCTCGTTGAAAAAACAAAAAACAAAAAAACAACAAACAAACAAAAAAACAAAAAAAACAAACAAACAAACAAACAAACAAACAAAAAAACCAAACATACCTGGAAAGAAAAGAAAAAAATGTAAGTACACATATCAATGCATTCCTGTACATAATCAAAGATATATGCCCCTAGCGTTGACCACTCCATCCAATTTATTCCCAGAAGATTTTAAAAATCAAACCTGAATACAACTGTAGACATAACCAAGAACACTAAATGTATATAAAAACGGGCCTAAATTACGTAAAGTTACGTCTTCAATCACGTTTCCTTAGAACACAAAATGCAGTCAATACATGTACCCAATTATAATGTAAGGCTTTACAGAACAAATACAGGTGAATGGATCAGCATAGCAGAAAAAGACAGGAAGAGCTGACAAGCAAAGGAGCAAAACAGAAACAGAGAGAGTGACAGAAAAAAAGGAAATTTCTTGCACATCAGTTTCCAGAAGGCGGGAGATACATGTATTATTCATTCTGGTCCTCCAAAGGAGGTCCAAACTATGTTATGTTTTAAAACACCACGATCTGTGTACGGCACGTTCACAAACATCACACTTATCAATCAGATTGTCAACGTCTCAAATATGTTTACAAAAGCACTATGTCACAATCATTATTACAAACACGGTATTTTAACACAAACTATGTGTACGGTCGTTTTCACGCACGTAGGATTGTGTCAATAATACTGACCCTGCCTCAATCATGTTTACACTGTCAGTCACGTTTAGACTGTGTCGACCATGTTTAGACTGTGTCGATCATGTTTAGACTGTGTCGATCATGTTTACAGTGTGTCGATCATGTTTACACTGTATCATGTTGACATTACGTCAATCATGTTTATGAACACCCCTACCGAGCGAAAGTTTTCCCACACAGCACGCTATACACGTAAGGTGGGTCAAGTGTGCCTGCAAGAACTACCACAGTGAAGTCTCAGGTTGACCAGCAGTTTGACTAGAGATTTCCTGAACTGGGAATTAGCAATACCATACACCAGAGGGTTCGAGGCGTTACCCACGAAGAAGAGGTATCGGAGACACAAGTTGTGAGTGTGGTTGAACACATCAACCAGAAGGGCAGCCAGGTCACCAGAAAGATCACACTACATAGGAACAACATGCGCGCCGTCCGTCTGTGCATGATCAACCGATGCTTCACCACACGCCGGATCTGCAAGGGCACAGAGGTACTTCCAGCCAGACCTTCTTCCTTGTTGTCACACTTATTGGACTCACCATCTGGTGGACCTATTTGTTCTGGAATGTAACACTCGGACACTTCGTTGGAGGAGTAAATGATGAGTTTGTCACTGACCTGCAGTTCCAGCTTCTCCTCCTCTTTCTGCTGCTTGTTCTCCTGGTCGTTCTCTGGCAAGGACGCTTCCCTGGATCGCTTCTTCTCGTTGGAGGAGGTGACCTCCATGTCGATGGCGAAGGATGGCGTGAGGGTGCGCCGCTTGGCACGTTTCCACAGTGAGCAGTAGACGATAGAGTAGAGGATGACGATTGTCATGAAGGTGATGAAGAAGAAGATCATGAGGGTGGCTTGATACGCTGTGCTGAGTTCCGGGCCCAGAAGAGTGGTGGTGAAGTGACAGAAGGAGAAGCCGGGGTCAAAGTTGTGGATGAAGGCACAGTTGACGTTCTGCACTTGGTCCTTGTGACGACAGCGAACATGGCCATGGATGGGATGGCAAGGAACACCGACACCCCCATCACTACGAACATGCCTTGATTCACATTGTGGATGGTCATTCTGTGACTGATGACACACACCGCCATGTAGCGCTCTATGGCGATGGCCACCAGCGTCAGGTTGGAGGCACCAATGGACACGTGGCGCACAAACTCAAAGATTCTACATAAGATGTCTGAGGTGATGAGGTGCATCTCCATGATGATTGAGTAGGGCATAATGATAGCACACACCACCAGGTCGATCACAGCTAGCACCTTGATGAAAGTGTTAGTCGTCCTCTGCTCGCTCTTCGTGCAATACACCAACAACACTGGGATGTTGCCCAGAGTGCCCAAGACACTGCACACACCGACCATCACTGTGAAGCCGATGATCTGAAGGCTGAACATGTACAACACAGGGTCCAGCTCCCCGCCCCTCAGTGTGGAGTTGTGAGCTACGTAGACACTGCTCCCTCCGCTCATGGAACTGTTAAAACTGGCGTTCACCACAGCATAACTCTCTATCCCCATCTCCCCTGGCGCCAGTGTGGACACCATTATGGATCCGACGAATAAGTAATGGCTTTGGATTCAGCCGTAAGGCTTCACAACAGGAGTATAATAAGCCTGCAGCAGCCATTTATCTAATTGATTATCCATTATGATGCCTCCAATAGTTAAAAGAAGGCCCGGGACTCAGCCGTATAAGAACCGTACACTAACATGACTAGGTTTTCAACTTCAGAGAAATGGTACAGCAAGTTCTCAGCAGTTATTTCATTATTTCATAAACAAACATTACAGTAGTTGAAGGACCAGGGTTCCCAAGTTCAACTCTAGTCTAGCACGGTTAGAGTTTTAATATACAGAAAAACATTGCAGTAAACACTAAGCATTCATTTCTTCACTCATCTTGATTCATTTGTTTAATAACCAATATTGTCTATGTAGAATGAAAAGATATTTCACAATCAACTGAAGAGAATCGACGGTTATTTCACAATTCTGTCAGTATTGACCAATAATTCCATAAAGATTTGATGGTGTGTATACATCATTTCAAAGTATGGTATGTATACACTATTTCAAAGTACTGTGAATGGTTGGGTGAATAACTCCTGAAGGATGACGTACACCGGCGATTATTCCATAGTTTTGTGAACGCTGCATTGTTTCATCTTCGTGAGTGGTGGACTGGTAATGTAGGACAAGAGAAAATATGTAATGAACAAGTTCCAACGTAGGAAAATCCAGTTACAGTTTCTGAGGAGTAGAAAGCACGCTCACACTACAATGTGCTGGGTTTTGTAAATCTACAGGACAGACATTTGTAGGAAAATATACATTTCCAATCGTTTATCGCAGAGCCTTTATAGATCTTGAACACACAAGCTAAAATCTCCAGACACACATCCGAACCATCTGCTAAATGATCATGAGTGCCCATAAGTTTCGATAGCAGTTGTTTCGCACTCAATGACATTTACTGGAATGAGTCAATTGCCTCTCATTTCACAATTTGACGAGATGCTTTTATCCGGTTCCAAAATTTTCAAAGGAAACCTCAAATCTCACGTTTTTTTCGAGACACTTTTCTCTGGGCCCTCAATTTCACAATCATTTTAATCCTGTATTTCGTAAGTCACTGGTTACACACTTTTCGAAAAATTTTTTCTCTTGGTTCACAGACTACGAAAACATTTTTCTTTGTTCCAATATTTCATGACATTTTTTCTCTGGATGTACAATTCCACAAGCCAACTTTCTCTGGTCTCACAAATTCATAAGATAACGTTCTGATTTCACGATTTCATGATTTCTTTTTGTCTTGTTTCACAAAATTTCGAGATACTGTTCTCTGTCTTCATAGTTTTCTAAAAAAAAACTTTTAGCTGACTCACAATTGAACAACTGACCTTGGTTCGGCAATTCTCTAGTTTCCCAAGACTTTCAATCCCCACAGCCAACACATGTTTCAGCTTAACGGAAACAGCTCATCCAGCATAACAGCAAACCAGCCCAGTATAACTTTATGCTATCTTCACTAGCACAGATCCTGCAGTGCAAGTAGACAGACCGGAGTTAATGGATGGTCTCGCTGGAACTGTTTTTACCACGCCGATAGAAACCTGTGTGCGGGGAAAAAAAAACACACACATACACATACACTGGCAAATCCATTACTGTTTGATGAAAAAATTGACGATTTTTTTCCCGTTCAGTGTTTCGTGCTGATTCTGTTCAGAAGGTGGGCGAGACAGAAACGCGAGAAGTGGAGAATTCCCCTGTTCACAGCAGCTTCTGACGGAGCTCACAGGAATCCCGTCAGCCCGCTCCAGCCATCGATACCTAGTGTTGGCGGCCCGCCTTATCCTATCGATCTGACGCATGCTGATTGTTTTCTGCGCAACGTTGTTTTGTCATGCAGGCCTCGCGCGACCTTTGGTCACTCATCCTCATGAATATTCATTTGCAGAGGCGTGGCTCGACTGAAGGTAGTTTGGAGGAAGAGTTCTTGAACACAGAAAAGCAGATGACAGAGACGATGGTACAGTTCGGCGCTAATTCAGCAATTAAATCTTTGAGAAGGATAGGGTGATGTTGGAGGATAGCATGTGTGTGTGTGTGTGTGTGTGTGTGTGTGTGGTGCGTGCGTGCGTGGTGTGTGTGTGTGTGTGTGTGTGTGTGCGTGTGTGTGCGTGTGTGTGTCCGTGCGTGCGTGTGTGTGTGTGTAAGCGTGCGTGCGTCTAACCTCCACAATTTTGATGTAAATGCAGCAGTTTTGAGAAAACAATAAACTACACTGATGCAAGAAAGTGAACGCAAGTATAATAATTGTTACAGTCCTAAGAGAGGGAAAGCAAAGTTGTCTCCCATGCAAAGATTTAAGAACAAATAAAAACGAGGAGACAAACAGACATTTTACAAAACAAAACAAAACAAAAAAACAAAACAGAAACCTTAGGGGAAGTTTACGAAAAACAACCAACCAACTAACCAACTAACCAACCGACCAACCGACCAACCAACCAACCAACCAACCAATCGACCGACCACCAACCAACCGACCGACCGACCGACCGACCAAACCCAACCAACCAACCAACCAACCAACCAACCAACCAATCAACCGACGACCAACCAATAATAATAATATATATATTTTATTTAATAGCGCAAAATCTTGACAAAATCAAATCTAAGCGCTGGAAACCTTAGGGGAAGTTTACCAACCAACCAACCAACCAACCAACCAACCAAACCACCACACAACCAACAACCAATCAACCGACCGACCAACCAACCAACTAACCAACCAACCAACCAACCAATCAACCAACCAACCAAACAAACAAAACGAAGGACTGTTGGTGCTGGCTATCAGTGTAGAAAACTCCTCAGAACTCTATGTCAGTATTCAGGTCCTTCAGTGACAAGGTCCTATGCTTCTAGAGCAGCTGACGCATTTCGTTATGTGTAGAACTTGTCAAACGTGCTGCCTGGGATGGTAATCACTCTCCTTTTATGAATAGTGAACAGCATGGCATCCCTGGAGACGCAGATGTTAAAAGTCTAGATGTGCAAATGTTACTCTGAATGCTCAAATGTTTCAAGCCTGGCTGTATCATTGTTATAACCTGCAAATGCAAATGTTGAGTGCATGGGTAATGTACAGACCCCGACTCCCATGGCAAAGGGGGAAAAACAAACCAAACCAAAACCAAACCAAACCAAACCAAACCAAACCAAACCAAACCAAACCAAACCAAACCAAACCAAACCAAATCAAAACTAAAAAAAACAAAAAAAACAACCTCAAACCAAACCAATAAAAAGCTATATATCTAGGATCCAAGGTCGTACTCACCGCTCTCCCTCACCTCTCCCTCCACCCCATAGTGCACCAATTAAACGAGATCCCTGCATTAACGCTCGATCACACGGTACGTATAACCGCGCCCCAAAGGTCACTGGATACGTTAGAGCTACGCTGACTTAAGAGAGAGAGAGAGAGAGAGAGAGAGAGAGAGAGAGAGAGAGAGAGAGAGACAGAGAGAGAGAGAGAGAGACAGAGAGAGAGAGAGAGAGAGACAGAGAGAGAGAGAGAGATAAAGTTAAAAAAAAAAAGAAAACAGTCAAAACTGTCAAAAGACTGTCAAAGGGGGAAAAACAAACCAAACCAAAACCAAACCAAACCAAACCAAACCAAACCAAACCAAACCAAACCAAATCAAAACTAAAAAAAACAAAAAAAAAACAACCTCAAACCAAACCAATAAAAAGCTATATATCTAGGATCCAAGGTCGTACTCACCGCTCTCCCTCACCTCTCCCTCCACCCCATAGTGCACCAATTAAACGAGATCCCTGCATTAACGCTCGATCACACGGTACGTATAACCGCGCCCCAAAGGTCACTGGATACGTTAGAGCTACGCTGACTTAAGAGAGAGAGAGGAGAGAGAGAGAGAGAGAGAGAGAGAGAGAGAGAGAGACAGAGAGAGAGAGAGAGAGACAGAGAGAGAGAGAGAGAGACAGAGAGAGAGAGAGAGAGAGATAAAGTTAAAAAAAAAAAAGAAAACAGTCAAAACTGTCAAAAGACTGTCAAAACAGCGACAACAGATTTTATGTTTTCATGATTTCTAAGAAGGTGATGTTCTCACATTTTCCTACAAACTGCTGATTTTCAGGATTGTTTTGGTCCATATGATCCTGATCTTACAGCTTCACTTTCCAAACGTTTGCTTTGGCGGCGTCAACACAGTCTACAACTTTGATCCAAATTTGGTAAAGATCCACTCTGAAACAACTAAGAAATTTTTTGACACGTTTTTGTCACACAGACAGACAGACAGACAGACAGACAGACAGACAGACCTGCTCGGCTGATATGAAACAATCTCCTTTCAGAGAAAAAACAAAACAAAACAAACAAAAACTGCGAGTTTGAAAAACCACCTGATGCTCAACAACTGCTCAGATCAGTGCAGAACCATGACCCTGTACAGTTGATCAAAGAGACTGGATAGGAGAGCGAAACTGGGTATGGTGATGATTTTCTTATAAGCAATTGGATTTTACATGTACTGACCTATGTCTTGTTGTTAGGACAGATTGGTCAAGTGGGTTTCACAGGTCACTGTGGTAGTAATCAGACCCTCCAGATCGAAGAGCGACCCCCGACAATCGACAAGGAAGCGGCTGCAAGAACTCATGCTTCAGGTAGACCGAAGTGAATGTTGCTGCACAGCAACAAAATAACTCTTTCGGCCTTGAGAACTGGATTTCAGTGGCGGGAAACACTGTCACAGACTCGGTGTTGAATAGGCCGTAGCCATCAATTGAAGAGGGACACGACCAGTTGGATTTGCCATAGCAAGAGGTAGTCATCATCAGGCAACAACGGGTGCTCGTCAACAGGCAGCAACAGACATCCGTCAGCAGGCAGCAACAAACAGCCGTCAGCAGACAATAGACAACCGTCAGCAGACAACAGACAGCCGTCAGCAGACAATAGACAACCGTCAGCAGAAAACAGACATCCGTCAGCAGGCAGCAACAGACAGACGTCAGCAGGCAGCAACAAACAGCTGTCAGCAGACAACAGAGATCAGCAGACAGCCACAGACGGCCGTCAACAGACAGCAACATACAGCAGTCAGCAGACAGCAACATACAGACGTCAGCAGGTAGCAACAGACAGCCTTCAGAAGACAGCAACACACAGCTGTCAGCAGACAGCAACATACAGCCGTCAGCAGACGGCAACAGCCGTCAGCAGACAACAACATACAGCCGTCAGCAGTCTGCAACAGACAGCCGTCAGCAGACACACAGATAGCCGTCAGCAGACAGCAGCAGAAGCCGTCAGCAGACAGAGCAGAAAGCCGTCAGCAGACAAGCAGCATGATAGCAGCGCACAGACAGCACAGCAGAAAAACGTCAGCAGACAGCACAGTAGCCACAACGGCCGTCAGACAGCAAATACCGTCAGCAGACAGCAACAAAGCCGTCAGCAGAGCAACAGACAGCTGTCAGAGACAACAAACACAGCGTCACAGACAGCAACAACAGCCGTCAGCAGACAACTGACAGCCGTCAGCAGACAGCAACAGACAGCCGTCAGCAGTAGCAACAGAACAGCCGTCAGCAGAAAATAACAGTCACCGTCAGCAGACAACAACAGTCAGCCGTCAGCAGACAACAGACAGCCGTCACAGTCAGCCGTCAGCAGGTAGCAGCAAACAGCACGACAGCAAGACAACTAACAGTCAGCCGTCAGCAGACACTCACAACAGACAGCCGTCAACAGTACAGCCGTCAGCAGCGTAGCAACAACAGTCACACAACAACAGCCGTCAGCAGAACAACAACAGTACAGCAGTGAAGCAGGTAGCAGACAAAACAGCCGTCAGCAGACAACAAAACAGCCGTCAGCAGACAACAACAGTACAGCCGTCAGCAGACAACAACAGACAGCCGTCAGCAGACAACAACAGACAGCCGTCAGCAGACAACAACACAGCCGTCAGCAGACAACAAGCAGCCGTCAGCAGACAACAACAGACAGTCAGCGTCAGCAGACAACAAGACAGCCGTCAGCAGACAACAACAGACAGCCGTCAGCAGAAACAACAGACAGCCGTCAGCAGACAACAACAACAGCCGTCAGCAGACAATAACAGTCAGCCGTCAGCAGACAACAACAGACAGCCGTCAGCAGACAACAAACAGCCGTCAGCAGACAAACAGACAGCCGTCAGCAGACAACAACAGACAGCCGTCAGCAGACAACAACATACAGCCGTCAGCAGACAACAACAGACAGCCGTCAGCAGACAACAAAACAGCCGTCAGCAGACAAAACATACAGCCGTCAGCAGACAACAACAGACAGCCGTCAGCAGACAACAGAACAGCCTGTCCGCAGACAACAGACAGCCGTCAGCAGACAACAACAGACAGCCGTCAGCAGCAAAACAGACAGCCGTCAGCAGACAACAACAACAGTTCCCCAGACAACAATAGCAGCCGTCATCAGACAGCAACAGACAGCCGTCAGCAGACAACAACAGACAGCCGTCAGCAGACAACAACAGACAGCCGTCAGCAACAAAACAGCAGCCGTCAGCAGACAACAAAACAGCCGTCAGCAATACAATAACAGTCCGTCAGCAGACACAACATACAGACAGCAGTCAGCGCATCAACACAACAGTACAGCCGTCAGCAGACAACAACAACAGCCGTCAGCAGACAACAACAGACAGCCGTCAGCAGACAACAACAGTACAGCCGTCAGCAGACAACAAATACAGCCGTCAGCAGACACAACAGACAGCCGTCAGCAGACAACAAACAGCCGTCACAGAAACAACAGACAGCCGTCAGCAGACAACAACAGACAGCCGTCAGCAGACAACAACAGACAGCCGTCAGCAGACAACAACAGACAGCCGTCAGCAGACAACAACAGACAGCCGTCAGCAGACAACAACAGACAGCGTCAGCAGACAACAAGACAGCCGTCACCAGACAAACAACAACCAACAGACAGCCCAGCAGACAACAACAGACAGCCGTCAGCAGACAACAACAGATAGCCGTCAGCAGACAACAACAGACAGCCGTCAGCAGACAACAACAGACAGCTGTCAGCAGACAACAAAGACAGCCGTCACCAGACAACAACAGACAGCCGTCAGCAGACAACAAACAGCCGTCAGCAGACAAAACAGACAGCCGTCAGCAGACAGCAACAGACAGCCGTCAGCAGACAACAACAGACAGCCGTCAGCAGACAACCGTCAGCAGACAACAACAGACAACAGCAGTCAGCAAACAACAACAGACAACAGCAGTCAGCCGTCAGCAGACAGCAACAATAGTCATCCCCAAAGACAGCAATAGTCATCCGTCAGCAGACAGCAACAGACAGCCGTCAGCAGACAACAGACAGCCGTCAGCAGACAACAGACAGCCATCAGCAGACAGCAACAGACAGCCGTCAGCAGACAACAGACAGCCGTCAGCAGACAACAACAATAGTCATCCCCAAAGACAGCAACAGACAGCCGTCAGCAGACAGCAACAGACAGTCGTCAGCAGACAGCAACAGACAGCCGTCAGCAGACAGCCGTCAGTAGACAACAACAGACAGCCGTCAGTAGACAACAACAGACAGCCGTCAGCAGACAGCAACAGACAGCCGTCAGCAGGTAGCAACAGACAGCCGTCAGCCGACAACAGACAGCCGTCAGCAGACAACAGACAGCAACAGGCAGCCGTTAGCAGACAACAGACAGACGTCAGCAGACAACAGACAGCCGTCAGCAGACAACAACAGACAGCAATCAGGAGACAAGAACAGTCAGCCGTCACCAGACAACAAAGACAGCCGTCAGCAGACAACAACAGACAGCCGTCAGCAGGTAGCAACAGACAGCCGTCAGCAGACAGCCGTCAGCAGACAACAGACAGCCGTCAGCAGACAGCAACAGACAGCCCTCAGCAGACAACAACAGTCAGCCGTCAGCAGACAACAACAATAGTCATCCCCAAAGACGGCAACGGACAGTCGTCAGCAGTCAGCAACAATATTCATCACCAAAGGCAGCAACCCTTTGGAATCATACCCTTGTCCTGTTCAATAAAAAGCTTGGAAGCTGTGTGTTCAAGCCTTCCTTAGAGACCGAATTTATAAAGAAACGATGAAAAAAGCGAAACCACTGTACATGTTCAGTAAATACACTTCCCTTATAAGAACAATGGATGAAATGGACATCAATATGAAGAAAATGGGAAGAAGAACTTTATGAGTTGAATCCCCGATCAGAGTTACAGAATATCACCACAGATCACGCTGATCTTTGTACTTTGTGGAAAATCACAGAACACAATATGATGAAGAGAATTTTGTAGCCTACCACAAGCTGACCAAGTGGGCTTGCTTAAATACTGTCAATACAAACTAAACAAGAAGACTGCTGAACAAATCAGGACAAGTCGACCGAGAACACTTTCCACGTACGTATATGGTCGATCAGAGGACTTATACAATATCATTGTATACCACAGTTCATAATAATCTGTGTGCTTTACAATATACAGCAAGACATGTTCTTGTATTTCTGTGGACTCTGTAGACCACAGAATAAACTCACCAAGGAGTGTGGACAAAGGAGTTTGGAGTTTCTTCAAGAGGGATTCATCGCGCTGGATTTATATCATGTACGCCCACCCAACTCTGCCACAGAACATTATCAACACAAGAGGACGAAAAGAATACTGTTAAACATTATCGTACATAGAGTGTGTAGGACATGACCACCCTCACTGGTATAGATTGCTGCAACAGATTTTGCACAATATGAAAAATGAAAGTCAATAAGGATGTATTCTGTAGAACACCAAAGCAACAGGACTCTCCATTGCAGTGCCTCCAGGATTGGTCATGTATCCCATGTGAAGATCACAGCACACGCTGAAGACCAGGGTACTTACTCATCCATAGGATCGACAGGAGGGAGTCCATCCATCTTTGTAAAACATCATGACTGGTAAAGGATGGTCAGATAAAATGGTAAAACATCAACGATATGACATGATCACCATGTACTTTGTTAGAACGTCTCATTCACCAAGAGTACACATCAACTGGTCCAATGCGTTTTGTGTAGAGCATCACCAATATTCAATCAGATTTTGTGCACTTTACCAATAGGCCAGTGGATTTTTTGTAGAGCGTCATCACCAGTCCAATGGATTTTGCGTAAAGCGTCACCATACCAATCCATTGGATTTTGTGTAAAGTGTCACCATTAATCCGATGGACTTTCTGTACAGCGTCACCATTAGTCCAATGGATTTTGTGTAAAGTGTCCCCACTAGTCTAATGAATTTGTGTGGAACGTCACCATTAGTCTAACGAATTTTCTGTAGAGCGTCCCAAACGCCCTATGGATTTTGTGCATAACGTCACCAAACGTCCTATGGATATTGTGGACAGCATCACCAAATGTCCTACGGATTTTATGCAGAGCGTCACCAAATGTCCAAAGTATCTTGTGCAAAGTGTCTTCAATACAAGTTGATAACCAAGAGGAGTTTTTAGCGAACCACACAAGTTGATATTTCTGTTAGGACTTTCCAGAGAATGCAGTAGAGAAGATCCTCTTCCACAGACCTGTTTTCTGAAACACACAAACGGACGGAAAAGTTACTATTAATGGACGTGATCCGTTTGTCTGACAAAGAGATTGACCGATCAATCAGTGTGAGCCACATACATACTCACAACAGTCAGAGGAAAAGTGAGAGATAACAGTAACGACAATGATACTTCATTTTCCAAAGGTGGAAATTATTAGTTAAATGTCATTTTCTAAGTCTGATAAGAGAGAGAGAGAGAGAGAGAGAGAGAGAGAGAGAGAGAGAGTTTATGTCATATCGAGCGGTGCAGGAGGAGTGCTTGTGTGTGTGTGTGTGTGTGTGTGTGTGGTGTGTGTGTGTGTTTGTGTGTGTGTGTTTGTGTGTGTATGTGTGTATGTATGTGTGTTTGTGTGTGTGTTTGTGTGTGTGTGTATGTGTGTGTGTGTGTGTGTGTGTGTGTGTGTGTGTGTGTGTGTGTGTGTGTGTGTGTGTGTGTGTATGTGTGTTAGCATGCTTTTCTCAGCTGATTATTGATAAATCTGTACCAATTCTGAGTCATATTTATCGATTAAGAAGTGGCGAATGCATAAGTTTTGAAGTAATCGCACCAAGGTCATGGTCATAGGGCCCCCAAAGTGCCTGAAATGGATAACTTTTCTGATAACTGTGTGTGAACAACACTTTCTCAGGAACATTTCAAAAAACGTAGATTGTACTTACACTGTTGTGACAATCTACCATTGTCCTCGCTTCACGTCAAGTTGTTTCATTTCGTCTGACTTTTGTTTTTCAGTCATTATGACTTTGAGGAGTACACAATCTGAAGTTTCTTCAGAGCAGCTAAAATATAATTTTTTTCTCATCTGTTTATTGTTGGATTATTTTAATTTTTAGAGTCATTGTACAGCTATAGAACATGTCAACCGTTGGTACAGAAACGTTCAAGTCGTATAAATATACTTCTTTAATTATAAGGGTTGTTATGTGTATGAATACAAAATTCACCATAAAGAAAAGTTTAAGTGAACTGGTTGTTGTCAAGGTTTAATAAAGTCGTCTATAACTTAAACGAGAAGACGGCTGCCTATATGACGTTATACATTTTGTAAGGCAGACTTTCTACAATGTAGACAGGATATACTAAAACATGGCCAGTCTGAACATACTGTCGTTTGTTCTTATGAAAATATCATACAAGTGCAAGCACAAAAGCGGGTGTGAATATCCCTACCCTCCAACGTGCCCGTCTTGCATGTGCATCACAGACATATATGCAAAGACAAACTTGCACGCAGACAAACACACACGCACACACACAATGTCTGTCTGTAAGCATTTTTTGGCGATAAGATTTACATTCTATTGATATTTATTGGTGCTCTTGGATGGAGCATACTATCGCCAAAGATACTGAGCACAAACGAAATCTCCCTGAGTGCAATGATCCTTAACAGAATAGAATAATATAAACTCTTCCAATAACTGATTAATGTTTTACTTTCTGTAGATACGCAATATGCATAACAGACCCTACTAAAATAAAGAACAAATCAATATAATATTTGAGATAAATGTATTAAATATACTACTACTACTACTACTACTACTACTACTACTACTACCACCACACCATCACCACCACCACTACTACTACTGCTACAACTATTACTACCACCACCATCACCACCACTACCACTACTACTACTACTACTACCTCCACACCATCACCACCACCACTACTACTACTGCTACAACTACTACTACTACCACCATCACCACCACTGCCACTGCTACTACTACTATTACTACTACTACCACACCACCACCACCACTACTACTACTGCTACAACTACTACTACCACCACCACCACTACCACTACTACCACTACTACTACTCTCTCTCTCTCAACCTCCCTACATATCTATTGGGGACGGTAGTCAAATGGACTTCTAATCAGGTTGGGTTCGATCCACCTAGGTACCTCTGCCTGGTATTAAAGAGTGGACATTTTTCCCAGTGTGCAAATCTACCAGTGTCTAAAACCCCGTTCGTGTATAAACACATGAAGAACATCAAACGAGCACATTAACCCTTTGACTCCCGCACCCTTTCCACCAGCATCTTGCATAGTCAACCATGCTAGCAATGCAAAATACTTAACCATACAATTCCCTCACCCTATCCACCAGTTTCCTGCAGGAAGCAGGTGGATAGGGTGAGGAAATCAAAGGGTTAAGTTTTTGTAATTGGAGGACAGGGTGCGGTAGTCAGAAGGTTAAAGATCTTGTAAATAATGTCAGTATGGTTACACGAAAACACCCAGCATGCAAGCGAAGGGAAGTTTGAAAAATTAAGTTTTTTTTCTTTCTTTCTTTTTTTTTTTTAACTAATGACTTCTACCATCGGAAAGTAAAGTATCAGTATCATTTATACCACCGAAATCATAAAGTCTATATCAAGTAATAGTTCAACAAGCAAAGCCGGAGCAAGATTGAGGCGACTGAGATGTGGTTTCTAAGAAGAATGTTGAGAGTTCCATGGACAGCAAAGAAAACAAACGATGGAGGCAGACACAGGTAGATCATTGATAAGGAAGATTAGGAAAAGACAGGCAACATGTATAGGCCATTTTAAGAGGAAAGGTGATTTGGAGCACCTGGTCACAACGGGAAAGCTGGAGGGAAAGAGAGACACCAGGTAGATCCAGGGAGAAAATACTAGACGGACTTGCAGAGTGGCTGAAGACAAGGAGGGTGGAAGAGATGCTTGAGGCAACAAGAGATAGAGACAGATGGAAGTCCATGATCGCCAACGCCATGCGGCAGGGCACCTGATGATGATGATGAATATTTCTTAACCACCCTCTTTCTCTCTGTCTTTCTCATCTTCCCGACATAGCCTGCTCTACCTACCAATCTAACCCGAAGTTTCTACAAAGCCATGGTGCGTAACTACCCTCTCTTCCTTTCTCCCCCCCCCTCCCCCCATCTCTACAACTCACATACGACTACATCTCAAAACGAACCGGTCAACGATTGGTTGATATTTTCGATTGTACGGCAGACATGTTGCGTATGAATATGTATGAACTTTGACTTGAGAGAACGGGGTCACTGATTGAAAACCTAAAACTAATATCCACCATGTACGTGGTGTCATACACATTGTATCTTATCTCCTGGTAAGTATTAGAAGTGCATCTTTCCCGCGTGATTGCGTCCGGTTGTTCCGACGGCTAGATCTATCCCGCATTTTTTCGCACTATTTCTTCAGCAGTTATGTCCAGACTGACGGTAACGAAGAGTTCAACGTGCCTCTTTCCATCATGCGACTCTGTTCCTTCAGGTCATGGTTCATACATATGCATAAGCAAGATGTCTGCTGCATCAACCAAAATATCAACCAATCACTGGCCGGTTCGGTTTGAGATGTATAGTCGCATGTCTCCAACTCTATCATCTTCCTACCTGTCTATCAAAACGTCTGGTCTTGGTTTTAAGCCAGTATCTCAGACGACCACGCATCACATGTTTCACACCTGAAGCCCCCTTTCCGGCAGACTGTTCAAAACGCGGACACATCAATGTACGTCAATACCCACCTCACAAGATA
>JAPXFY010000019.1:26858533-26863533 GCA_030674185.1 Monoplex corrugatus
GAGCAAGTGGAGAGGATTCATGATGCATTTGAGAGCAGCCCACGTAAGTCCGTACGTCGAGCAAGTCTTCAGCTTGCCATCCCTCATACCACTGTCTGGCGTGTGTTAAAGAGACGATTACACATGAAACCATACAAACTAAGCCTCGTCCAAGCACTTACTAATGATGACAAGGTGATGCGGAGGGCATTCTGTGAGTCAATGCTGGAGATGGAGGAAGGTGATGAAACTCTCTTTTCACGTTTAGTTTTTAGTGACGAAGCGACTTTCCATTTGAGCGGCACAGTCAATCGTCACAATGTGCGCATTTGGGGAACAGATCACCCACATGAAACTGTTAAGCATGAAAGAGATTCCCCTAAAGTGAACGTCTTCTGTGCTGTGTCTCAAGACAAGGTCTATGGTCCCTTTTTCTTTGAAGGAAACACCGTTACAGGACAAACCTATCTCGAAATGCTCCAAAACTGGCTATTCACTTTACTGCAAGCAGATTCGAATGACTTCATTTTTCAGCAAGATGGAGCACCACCCCATTGGCATCTCGGGGTTAGAGCTTATCTGAATGAAAACGTGCCTCAGCGATGGATTGGGAGGAGAGGTGCTAAAGACCTTGCTCTCTGTGCTTGGCCTGCCAGATCCCCGGACCTCACTGTGTGTGACTTTTTCTTGTGGGGGTATGTTAAAGACCAAGTTTATGTTCCACCACTTCCAGCAAGTATCGATGACTTGAAAGATCGAATAACAGCTGCAATCAACACGGTGGACCGTGACATGCTGAGGCGCGTTTGGGAGGAATTCTCATATCGGCTTGATGTTGTCCGCGCTGCCGGTGGTGGCCACATTGAGCACTTATAAAACATGAAATGAAACTTGAATGTATATACAACACATGTGTTTATGCTAGAGGTTTGTAATTTTTTTCGTTTTTGACACATCACGTGATGATTTTGGCGTATTCTGTTTGAAACACCCTGTATATACATATGTGCTCAAACATCCATAGATGAAAGAAATTTAAAATTTAAGATCTTGTTTACAAGCATATACATACATATGCTCTCAAACTTCCATGAATAAGAACATTTAAAACTTCAAAACATAAATGGAAATGTTTTGAAGCTGAAATACATCTGTTTCTTAGCAACACTGAATACCATGGACTTGAGGTTGTTTCATATTTCATGAAGAACAATAATATGTTTTGGGCCGATACATTGAAGGCCTACATGACATTATGTAATCACATAACACCTAATAATTCAAGTGAACTGTTAGCTGAAGCTGTCTTCTGTGACGAAAAAGTATGGGTGGATAACCAAATAATCATAAAAGCACAAGGCAAAGATTAAGAAAAGAATACACTCCATCAAATATCTTTAAAAATAATGGCTATTGTTTGACCTATGAAGAATTTCATTAAAACTTAAACTGAATGCCGTATTCATTTTATTACTTACAATGGGTGGATATTTTCAGTTAAACAATATTCAAGAACCTGAATTCACGCACATACATAAACACAATCAAACGTGGACTCCTTTTCACTGGACCCAACAATTCAGTTCCCTCTGGCCACACGGAAGCACAAACATACTGACTGTTTTCAAATTCCTATGAACCTATGCCTATATATTTTCGCAAAGTCAGCAGACAGTAGTTTTTATCCATGGACCTGTGGGTTACCATGAAATCAGTACGCTTTCACAGTGCCATTGTGCTTGGGGCTCTTGTGACACATGGCGCTGTAGAAGAAGTTCTCATTATTATTGTTATTATTCAGTTTTAACTCTGATACTGTTGATAGCGAATCAAAACAATTAACCAACCAAACTGTAGACTTAGTGATGATGACGATGATGATAATCAAGATGCTGTGGAGTTCCATTCTGAACAGAAAATGCGGGACAAGGCTGTACTCTACACATACTTTCATAATTATATCCTGGCGACAACCAGGTCCGAGAGATACAGATAGTTGCGCGGTTGGTCAAGACATTTGAACAATATCGTCAGTGAAATTGTGAGAGGAAGGAGACTCGACAGTGGGTCCCAGTCACTCACTCGCTTTAATCACAGGAACTGCGACTGTGTGGTTCCATTATCTCAGCCTATAATCATTTGGAGACTCGAATGTGGTACCAGACATTACCAAACTAGCCTATAATACAGAGATGACTCAGTGTGGTCCATTCTGACATGCACTTCACCTATAATTAACACGGCAAGATGTACGAAGTGTCATCTACTATCTGTAAATAAGAGATCATGTTACTACTGACTAAGTTATAATACAGAACTCGACATGTATCCATTATACTCAGCCATATACAGAGACTACAGTGTGTCCATCACTCATCACTATAATACAAGATCGACAGGTGGCCCATCTTTTCCTCACTAAATACAGAACGACAGTGTGGCCACTACGAAGCACAACAGGAGCTGACATGTGTCAGTCTACTACTCAGCCTATAATACAGAGTCACGTGTGCCAGTTACCACTCAGCCTAATACAGAGACTCGACGTTGGTCCCAGTCATCACTCACATAATACGAGCTCGACAGTGTTTCACCAGTTACACTAGCTAATGGAGATCGACAGTGTGATCCAGTTACTCACTCGCCTATAATTCAGGAGACTCGACAAGTGGCCGTCTAACACTCACCTATTAATACAGAGACTCGACAGTGTGGTCCCAGTCTACTCATCACCTATAATACAGGAGACTCGACAGTGTGTCCCAGTTACTCAACTCAGCCTATAATACAGGAGACTCGACAGTGTGGTCCCAGTCTACTCACTCAGCCTATAATACAGAGATCGACAGTGTGGTCCCAGTCTACTCACTACTATAATACAGGAGACCGACAGTGTGGTCCCAGTCTACTCACTCAGCCTATAATACAGGAGACTCGACAGTGTGGTCCAGTCTACTCACTCAGCCTATAATACAGGAGACTCGACAGTGTGGTCCCAGTCTACTCACTCAGCCTATAATACAGGAGACTCGACAGTGTGGTCCCAGTCTACTCACTCAGCCTATAATACAGGAGACTCGACAGTGTGGTCCCAGTCTACTCACTCAGCCTATAATACAGGAGACTCGACAGTGTGGTCCCAGTCTACTCACTCAGCCTATAATACGGAACTCGACAGTGTGGTCCCAGTCTACTACTACACCTTAATACAGGAGACTCGACGTGTGGTCCAGATTACTGACATCAGCCTATAATACAGAGACTCGACAGTGTGGTCCAGTCTACTACTACCTATAATTACAGGAGACTCGACAGTGTGGTCCCAGTACTACAGCTATAATACAGGAGACTCGACAGGTAGGTCCCAGTCTACTCACTACAGCCTAAAATAAGAGACTCGACAGTGTGGTCCCAGTCTACTCACTCAGCCTATAATACAGAGACTCGACAGTGTGTCCCAGTCTAACTACTCAGCCTATAATACAGAGAAACTCGACAGTGTGGTCCCATCTACTCATAGCCATAATACAGGAGACTCGACAGTGTGGTCCCAGTCAACTCACTCAGCCTATAAACAGAGACTGACGTGTGTCCATCTAACCAGCCTAAATAGAATCGACATTTCATCTACTTAGCCATAAACAAACCAAGTGTGCCGTATCATAGCTATAATACAGAGTCAATTGTCCAGCTATCACCACTAAAAAGAACTCACATGGCCCATTAACAGTATAATACAAGATCGACGTGGGTCCCATTCTACTCAGCTATAATACAAACTACTGTTCCGTCACTCATCCTAAATCAGATGCTTTCAGTTCTACTCAGCTAAAAGGAGCTCGACAGGTTCCATCTACTACTCACATAATACAGGGACTCGACGTGTGGTCCACATACCACTAATACAGGAGACTCGCAGTGTGGTCCAGTCTCTATCAGCATAATACGGAGACACAGTGTGTCCTCTACCACTCAGCTATAATACAGGAGACTCGACAGTGTGGTCCCAGTCTACTCACTCAGCCTATAATACAGGAGACTCGACAGGTGGTCCAGTCTACTCACTCAGCATAATACAGGAGACTCGACAGTGTGGTCCAGTCTACTACTCAGCCTATAATACAGGAGACTCGACAGTGTGGTCCCAGTCTACTCACTCAGCTATAATCAGGAGATCGACAGTGTGGTCCAGTCTACTCACTCAGCTATAATACAGGAGACTCGACAGTGTGGTCCCAGTCTACTCACTCAGCTATAATACAGAGACTCGACAGGTGGTCCCAGTCTACTCACTCAGCCTATAATACAGGAGACTCGACAGTGTGGTCCCATCTACTCACTCAGCCTATAATACAGGAGACTCGACAGTGTGGTCCAGTCTACTCACTCAGCCTATAATACAGGAGACTCGACAGTGTGGTCCCATCTACTCATCAGCCTATAATACAGGAGATCGACAGTGTGGTCCCAGTCTACTCACTCAGCCTATAATACAGGAGACTCGACAGTGTGTCCCAGTCTACTCACTCAGCCTATAATACAGGAGACTCGACAGTGTGGTCCCAGTCTACTCACTCAGCCTATAATACAGGAGACTCGACAGTGTGTCCCAGTCTACTACTCAGCCTATAATACAGGAGACTCGACAGTGTGGTCCCAGTCTACTCACTCAGCCTATAATACAGGAGACTCGACAGTGTGGTCCCAGTCTACTCACTCAGCCTATAATACAGAGACTCGACAGTGTGGTCCCAGTCTACTCACTCAGCCTATAATACAGAGACTCGACAGTGTGGTCCCAGTCTACTCACTCAGCCTATAATACAGGAGATCGACAGTGTGTCCCAGTCTACTCACTCAGCCTATAATCAGGAGACTCGACAGTGTGGTCCAGTCTACTACTCAGCCTATAATACAGGAGACTCGACAGTGTGGTCCCAGTCTACTACTCAGCTATAATACAGGAGACTCGACAGTGTGGTCCCAGTCTACTCACTCAGCCTATAATACAGGAGACTCGA
>JAPXFY010000019.1:26868533-26908533 GCA_030674185.1 Monoplex corrugatus
GTGTTTTCATTTTTTGTCATTATTATCATTATATTATTATCATTACATCATCGTCATCGTCGTCATCATCATCATCGTCGTCGTCGTCGTCTTCGTCGTCGTCATCATCATCATCATCATCATCATCATCATCATCATCATCATCATCATCATCATCATCATCATCTGTTTTCATTTTTATCATCATCATTATTATCATAATATGATTACTATTATTGTGATTATCATTATCGTCATTATTATTGTTATCATAATCATTTGGCGATGGAGCGAAAAATAAAAAGATGACCAACGGGACTTTGAAGTTAAACGGCAGTGACAGTCAAGTGTTAAACATCGGACTTCCAAACGGCAGTAACAGTCAAGTGTTAAACATCGGACTTCCAAACGGCAGTAACAGTCAAGTGTTAAACATCGGACTTCCAAACGGCAGTAACAGTCAAGTGGGTCGGACTTTCAAACGGCAGTAACAGTCAAGTGTTAAACATCGGACTTCCAAACGGCAGTAACAGTCAAGTGGGTAAACATCGGACTTCCAAACGGCAGTAACAGTCAAGTGGGTAAACATCAGACTTCCAAACGGCAGTAACAGTCAAGTGGGTCGGACTTCCAAACGGCAGTAACAGTCAAGTGGGTAAACATCGGACTTCCAAACGGCAGTAACAGTCAAGTGGGTAAACATCGGACTTCCAAACGGCAGTAACAGTCAAGTGGGTAAACATCGGACTTCCAAACGACAGTAACAGTCAAGTGGGTAAACATCGACTTCCATACGGCAGTAACAGTCAAGTGGGCAAACATCGGACTTCCAAATGGCAGTAACAGTCAAGTGGGCAAAATCGGACTTCCAAACGGCAGTAACAGTCAAGTGGGTAAACATCGGACTTCCAAACGGCAGTAACAGTCAAGTGGGTAAACGTCGGACTTCCAAATGGCAGTAACAGTCAAGTGGGCAAACATCGGACTTCCAAACGGCAGTAATAGTCAAGTGTTAAACATCGGACTTCCAAACGGCAGTAACAGTCAAGTGGGTAAACATCGGACTTCCAAACGGCAGTAACAGTCAAGTGGGTAAACGTCGGACTTCCAAACGGCAGTAACAGTCAAGTGGGTAAACATCGGACTTCCAAACGGCAGTAACAGTCAAGTGTTAAACATCGGACTTCCAAACGGCAGTAACAGTCAAGTGGGTAAACATCGGACTTCCAAATGGCAGTAACAGTCAAGTGGGTAAACATCGGACTTCCAAACGGCAGTAACAGTCAAGTGGGTAAACATCGGACTTCCAAATGGCAGTAACAGTCAAGTGGGTAAACATCGGACTTCCAAATGGCAGTAACAGTCAAGTGGGTAAACATCGGACTTCCAAACGGCAGTAACAGTCAAGTGGGTATAACATCGGACTTCCAAACGGCAGTGACAGTCAAGTGTTAAACATCGGACTTCCAAACGGCAGTAATAGTCAAGTGTTAAACATCGGACTTCCAAACGGCAGTAATAGTCAAGTGGGTAAATGTCGGACTTCCAATCGGAAAATCCTGGGTTCGATCCGCCCAGACATTTTCGCCTGGTGAGGTATAAAGAGTGGAGTTTTTCCCCCCATCTCCCAGGTCAACATGGCGCTCACACCTGCCAGTGCTTAATCCCCCTTCGTGTTTCTACGCACACAGAACATCAAATATGCACGTTAAAGATGCTGTAAGTCATGTCAGTGTCCGGTGGCTTATGGAAACACCAGACATGTACGCCACCAAAGTAACAGATAGTTCAACAACTAGTGGAATGTGGTCAGCTCGCCTCACAGCTTGAGTTTTCCCTGCTCCACTAGAAAGTCGAATTATGCGTAATGCGCAGTGAGTCCTAATGACTTTGGGGAAAAACTGTACAAAGGAATGAGTTATAATTTTGACAATGTGGTCCTCAATTAATAAAAAAAAAACATGGCCAAGAAAGAAAGAGAGACGGAGAGAGGGAAAGAAAGAAAGAGGAGAGAGAAAGGGAAGGACGGAGAGAGAGAGAGAGAGAGAGAGAGAGAGAGAGAGAGAGAGTCAGAGACAGAGAGAGGGGGAGAGATAGATAGATGGATATATAGATAGATAGATAGACAGATAGACAGACAGACAGACAGACAGACAGACAGACAGACAGACAGACAGATAGATATATATAAGAGAGAGAAACAGAGATAGAGAGAGAGAGAGACAGACAGACACAGACAACAGACAGACAGACAGACAGACAGACAGACAGACAGACAGAGAGAAGGAGTGTGTGTGTGTGTGTGGGTGTATTAATGCTCATTAGAAAATGTGGGTTGTGTTTTGTCACCAGATCTGTTTTCACTATATAGCGAAAACATGAGAAACCTTGAAGAAGACCCTGGATTGAAGGTTGGAGGGAAAATGATAAACAACATTCGGTACGCAGATGACACCGTGCTAATTGCAGAAAATGAAAGGGACCTACAAAACCTTGTGAATATACTAGAAATAGAAAGCAAAGGTAAGGGGTTGGAACTAAACAGCAGGAAGATTGAAGTCATAGTGATCAGCAAAAAACATGAAATCCCCTCATGCAAAATAACAGCAAATGGCACAACCTTGACACAGGTTAATAAGTTCAAATACCTGGGAACGGTCATTTCATCAGACGGCAGATGCACATCGGAAATAGCTGGCAGAATGGGCCCAAATGCCAAAACAGCATTCAAGAAGATGACAAGCATTCTTACCAACAAATGCCTATCAATTAACATCAGAAAAAGAGTCCTTGAATGTTGTGTAAAACCAATACTGTTGTACGGATGCGAGGCGTGGACATTCAGCAAACAAAGCCAGAGCAAGATTGAGGCAGCCGAGATGTGGTTTCTCAGAAGAATGTTGAGAGTTCCATGGACAGCAAACAAAATAAACGAGACAGTCTTGATGGAGGCAGACACAAGTAGATCATTCATAAGGAAGATTAGGAAAAGACAAGCAACATTTATAGGCCATTTTATGAGGAAGGGGGATTTGGAGCACCTGGTCACAACGGGAAAGCTGGAGGGAAAGAGAGCACCAGGTAGACCCAGGGAGAGAATGCTGGACGGACTTGCAGAGTGGCTGGGGATGAGGAGGGTGGGGGAATTGCTGGGGGCAACGAGAGATAGAGATGGTTGGAAGTCCATGGTCGCCAACGCCATGCGGCAGGGCACCTGATGATGATGATGATGATAGAAAATTTAGGCTACGGTTCTCGTCTTCAGACATCTTCTTTCATTCATTGTGTTATTTCATTTTTCTTTTTAATCATAATGTTTTTAAACTGTAAAATGTGTTAATTGACCTGTTGTTACTGTACTTAAAATGTCAGCATAACAATAATATTAACCCGACAATTAATGGTTTATGACAATGATGTGTGTGTATGTGTATGTATGGTGCGTGTGATTGTGGTAGTAGTGGTGGTGGTGTGGTGGTGGTGGTGGTGGTGGTGGTGGTGGTGGTGTATGTGTGTGTGTGTGTGTGTGTGATAGATACGTAGTTGCAGTAGCGTCAGTCAAAGATTAAAGAGAAGACATAACTATATGTATGAAATGTGGTTTGTAGTAGCAAACAAACAAACAAAAACAAAAAAACACCCCAAAATACACAACAAAAACAAACAAAACAAAACCAAAACAAACAAACAAACCAGACAAAAGCCCTCCCAACAAACAAACAAAACAAACCAGACAAAAGCCCTCCCCACAAACAAACAAACAAACCAGACAAAAGCCCTCCCACAAACAAACAAACCAGACAAAAGCCCTCCCCACAAACAAACAAACAAACCAGACAAAAGCCCTCACCACAGACAAACAAACAAACCAGACAAAAGCCCTCCCACAGACAAACAAACAAACCAGACAAAAGCCCTCCCCACAGACAAACAAACAAACCAGACAAAAGCCCTCCCCACAAACAAACAAACCAGACAAAAGCCCTCCCCACAAACAAACAAACAAACCAGACAAAAGCCCTCCCCACAAACAAACAAACAAACCAGACAAAAGCCCTCCCCACAACAAACAAACAAACCAGACAAAAGCCCTCCCCACAAACAAACAAACAAACCAGACAAAAGCCCTCCCCACAAACAAACAAGCAAACCAGACAAAAGCCCTCCCCACAAACAAACAAACAAACCAGACAAAAGCCCTCCCCACAAACAAACAAACAAACCAGACAAAAGCCCTCCCCACAAACAAACAAACAAACCAAACAGAAACCCTCCCCACAAACAAAACAACAAACCAGACAAAAGCCCTCCCCAAAAACAAACCAACAAACCAGACAAAAGCCCTCCCCACAAACAAACAAACCCAGACAAAAGCCCTCCCAACAAACAAACAAACCAGACAAAAGCCCTCCACCAACAAACAAACAAACCAGACAAAAGCCCTCCCCACAAACAAACCAACAAACCAGACAAAAGCCCTCCCCACACAAACAACAAACCAGACAAAAGCCCTCCCAACAAACAAACCAGACAAAAGCCCTCACCCACAAACAAACAAACCAGACAAAAGCCCTCCCCACAAACAAACCAACAAACCAGACAAAAAGCCCTCCCCACAACAAACAAACAAACCAGACAAAAGCCCTCCCCACAAACAAACAAACCAGACAAAAGCCCTCCCCACAAACAAACAAACAAACCAGACAAAAGCCCCTCCCACAGACAAACAAACAAACCAGACAAAAGCCCTCCCACAGACAAACAAACAAACCAGACAAAAGCCCTCCCCACAGACAAACAAGCAAACCAGACAAAAGCCCTCCCCACAACAAACAAACAAACCAGACAAAAGCCCTCCCCACAAACAAACAAACAAACCAGACAAAAGCCCTCCCCACAGACAAACAAACAAACCAGACAAAAGCCCTCCCCACAGACAAACAAACAAACCAGACAAAAGCCCTCCCCACAACAAACAAACAAACCAGACAAAAGCCCTCCCACAACAAACAAACAAACCAGACAAAAGCCCTCCCCACAAACAAACAAACAAACCAGACAAAAGCCCTCCCCACAGACAAACAAGCAAACCAGACAAAAGCCCTCCCCACAACAAACAAACAAACCAGACAAAAGCCCTCCCCACAAACAAACAAACAAACCAGACAAAAGCCCTCCCCACAACAAACAACAAACCAGACAAAAGCCCTCCCCACAGACAAACAACAAACCAGACAAAAGCCCTCCCCACAAACAAACAAACAAACCAGACAAAAGCCCTCCCCACAGACAAACAAACAAACCAGACAAAAGCCCTCCCCACAGACAAACAAACAAACCAGACAAAAGCCCTCCCACAGACAAACAAACAAACCAGACAAAAGCCCTCCCCACAGACAAACAAACAAACCAGACAAAAGCCCTCCCCACAAACAAACAAACAAACCAGACAAAAGCCCTCCCCACAGACAAACAAACAAACCAGACAAAAGCCCTCCCCACAGACAAACAAACAAACCAGACAAAAGCCCTCCCCACAGACAAACAAACAAACCAGACAAAAGCCCTCCCCACAAACAAACAAACAAACCAGACAAAAGCCCTCCCCACAAACAAACAAACAAACCAGACAAAAGCCCTCCCCACAAACAAACAAACAAACCAGACAAAAGCCCTCCCCACAACAAACAAACAAACCAGACAAAAGCCCTCCCCACAAACAAACAACAAACCAAACAAACAACAAAGCCCTCCCAACAAACAAACAAACAAACCAGACAAAAGCCCTCCCCACAAACAAACAAACAAACCAGACAAAAGCCCTCCCACAACAAACAAACAAACCAGACAAAAGCCCTCCCACACAAACAAACAAACAAACCAGACAAAAGCCCTCCCACAAACAAACAAACAAACCAGACAAAAGCCCTCCCCACAACAAACAAACAAACCAGACAAAAAAAAAACCCACCTCCCACAAACAAACAAACAAACCAACAACAAGCCCACCCACAACAAACAAACAAACCAGACAAAAGCCCTCCCCACAGACAAACAAACAAACCAGACAAAAGCCCTCCCCACAGACAAACAAACAAACCAGACACAAAAGCCCTCACCACAAGACAAACAAACAAACCAGACAAAAGCCCTCACCACAGACAAACAAACAAACCAGACAAAAGCCCTCCCCACAGACAAACAAACAAACCAGACAAAAGCCCTCCCCACAGAACAAACAAACAAACCAGAACAAAAGCCCTCCCCACAAACAACAAACAAACCAGACAAAAGCCCTCCCCACAAACAAACAAACAAACCAGACAAAAGCCCTCCCCACAGACAAACAAACAAACCAGACAAAAGCCCTCCCCACAACAAACAAACAAACCAGACAAAAGCCCTCCCCCACAAACAAACCAAAACTAACAAACAACACAACAAAGCCCTCCCCAACAAACAAACAAAAAACCAGACAAAAGCCCTCCCACAAACAAACAAACAAACCAGACAAAAGCCCTCCCCACAAACAAACAAACAAACCAGACAAAAGCCCTCCCCACAACAAACAAACAAACCAGACAAAAGCCCTCCCCACAACAAACAAACAAACCAGACAAAAGCCCTCCCACAAACAAACAAACAAACCAGACAAAAGCCCTCCCCACAAACAAACAAACAAACCAGACAAAAGCCCTCCCAACAAACAAACAAACAAACCAGACAAAAAGCCCTCCCCACAAACAAACAAACAACCAGACAAAAGCCCTCCCCACAGACAAACAAACAAACCAGACAAAAGCCCTCCCCACAAACAAACAAACAAACCAGACAAAAGCCCTCCCAACAAACAAAACAAACCAGACAAAAGCCCTCCCCACAAACAAACAAACAAACCAGACAAAAGCCCTCCCCACAAACAAACAAACAAACCAGACAAAAGCCCTCCCACAACAAACAAACAAACCAGACAAAAGCCCTCCCCACAAACCAAAACCAAACAAAACAAACCAGACAAAAGCCCTCCCCACAACAAACAAACAAACCAGACAAAAGCCCTCCCAACAAACAAACAACAAACCAGACAAAAGCCCTCCCCACAAACAAACAAACAAACCAGACAAAAGCCCTCCCACACAAACAAACAAAACCAGACAAAAGCCCTCCCACAACAAACAAACAAACCAGACAAAAGCCCTCCCCACAAACAAACAAACAAACCAGACAAAAGCCCTCCCCACAAACAAACAAACAAACCAGACAAAAGCCCTCCCCACAAACAAACAAACAAACCAGACAAAAGCCCTCCCCAAACAAACAAACAACAGACAAAAGCCCTCCCACAACAAACAAACAAACCAGACAAAAGCCCTCCCCACAAACAAACAAACAAACCAGACAAAAGCCCTCCCCACAAACAAACAAACAAACAAACCAAAGACAAAAGCCCTCCCACACAACAAACAAACAAACCAGACAAAAGCCCTCCCCACAGACAAACAAACAAACCAGACAAAAGCCCTCCCCACAGACAAAACAAACAAACCAGACAAAAGCCCTCACCACAGACAAACAAACAAACCAGACAAAAGCCCTCACCACAGACAACAAACAAACCAACAAAGCCTCCCAGACAAACAAAAACCACAAAGCCCTCACCACAGACAAACAAACAAACCAGACAAAAGCCCTCCCCACAGACAAACAAACAAACCAGACAAAAGCCCTCCCCACAGACAAACAAACAAACCAGACAAAAGCCCTCCCACAAACAAACAAACAAACCAGACAAAAGCCCTCCCCACAACAAACAAACAAACAGACAAAAGCCCCCCCCACAACAAACAAACAAACCAGACAAAAGCCCTCCCCACAAACAAACAAACAAACCAGACAAAAGCCCTCCCACAAACAAACAAACAAACCAGACAAAAGCCCTCCCCACAAACAAACAAACAAACCAGACAAAAGCCCTCCCCACAAACAAACAAAAACCAGACAAAAGCCCTCCCCACAAACAAACAAACAAACCAGACAAAAGCCCTCCCCACAAACAAACCAACAACAAACCAGACAAAAGCCCTCCCCACAACAAACAACAAACCAGACAAAAGCCCTCCCCACAAACAAACAAACAAACCAGACAAAAGCCCTCCCCACAACAAAACAAACAAACCAGACAAAAGCCCTGCCAACAAACAAACAAACCAGACAAAAGCCCTCCCCACAACAAACAAACAAACCAGACAAAAGCCCTCCCCACAAACAAACAAACAAACCAGACAAAGCCCTGCCAACAAACAAACAAACCAGACAAAAGCCCTCCCCACAAACAAACAAACAAACCAGACAAAAGCCCTCCCCACAAACAAACAAACAAACCAGACAAAAGCCCTCCCACAAACAAACAAACAAACCAGACAAAAGCCCTCCCCACAAACAAACAAACAAACCAGACAAAAGCCCTCCCCACAAACAAACAAACAAACCAGACAAAAGCCCTCCCACAAACAAACAAACCAGACAAAAGCCCTCCCCACAGACAAACAAACAAACCAGACAAAAGCCCTCCCCACAAACAAACAAACAAACCAGACAAAAGCCCTCCACAACAAACAAACAAACCAGACAAAAGCCCTCCCCACAGACAAACAAACAAACCAGACAAAAGCCCTCCCCACAAACAAACAAACAAACCAGACAAAAGCCCTCCCCACAAACAAACAAAGCAAACCAGACAAAAAGCCCTCCCCACAAACAAACAAACAAACCAGACAAAAGCCCTCCCCACAGACAAACAAACAAACCAGACAAAAGCCCTCCCCACAGACAAACAAACAAACCAGACAAAAGCCCTCCCCACAAACAAACAAACAAACCAGACAAAAGCCCTCCCCACAAACAAACCAAACAAACCAGACAAAAGCCCTCCCCACAGACAAACAAGCAAACCAGACAAAAGCCCTCCCCACAAACAAACAAACAAACCAGACAAAAGCCCTCCCCACAGACAAACAAACAAACCAGACAAAAACCCTCCCAACGAACAAACAAAGAAACAAACCAGACAAAAGCCCTCCCCACAGACAAACAAGCAAACCAGACAAAAGCCCTCCCCACAGACAAACAAACAAACCAGACAAAAGCCCTCACCACAGACAAACAAGCAAACCAGACAAAAGCCCTCACCACAGACAAACAAACAAACCAGACAAAAGCCCTCCCCACAGACAAACAAACAAACCAGACAAAAGCCCTCACCACAGACAAACAAACAAACCAGACAAAAGCCCTCACCACAGACAAACAAACAAACCAGACAAAAGCCCTCACCACAGACAAACAAACAAACCAGACAAAAGCCCTCCCCACAGACAAACAAGCAAACCAGACAAAAGCCCTCCCCACAGACAAACCAACAAACCAGACAAAAGCCCTCCCACAGACAAACCAACAAACCAGACAAAAGTCCTCCCCACAGACAAACCAACCAGACAAAAGCCCTCCCCACAGACAAACCAACCAGACAAAAGCCCTCCCCGCAGACAAACCAACAAACCAGACAAAAGCCCTCCCCACAGACAAACCAACCAGACAAAAGCCCTCCCCACAGACAAACCAACCAGACAAAAGCCCTCCCCACAGACAAACCAACCAGACAAAAGCCCTCCCCACAGACAAACAAACAAACCAGACAAAAGCCCTCCCCACAGATAAACAAACAAACCAACCAGACAAAAGCCCTCCCCACAGACAAACAAACAAACCAACAAGACAAAAGCCCTCCCACAGACAAACAAACAAACCAGACAAAAGCCCTGTAGGGAGAGCTAGACAGCACAATGTCCTCAGAGGAGAAGTTCTTCTCAGACAAATGTATCAGCCCTAAACTCCTTACTCTGTTGTGGACGGGGCCCCATCTAGGTCATGCCTGGATCCCTTTTGCTGTGGCCGTTTTTTCTCCATCTGGGGTCGAGTCTGGGTTTCCAAAGTGGTCAAATGTCTCATGGCCAAGTCAGCTTTGTGACGGATATATCTACTTACCTATGGTTCCTCCTCGACCAATTCCAGCTGGAACTCTTCACAGCTACCTTTACCTTCACCTTTAGGGCTCTGGTCCTCTCCTTCTATGAAGCTTGTCAATGAGGTCATGGGCAGACGTGCCTACCAACTGCCTTGCTACAACTTCTATGGCGAGAACTTTGGTTCGGAAGTCGGATTTCCTCAAGTTGCTGACTAGACTGGCATATTTTTCAGTCTCGTAAAAACAGGTTTCTTTAATTCTGTTTTCATCTGGTACGGTGAGTTTGATCAGAATTGTTTCTTTTCCTTTTCTTTTTTTCTATTTGTTTTTGTTTTTTGATGAGTCGAAGTGGGGTACTATATCCAGTCAGACACCATCGTCTAATATCACTCATAGTGAAAAGACGTTAAATCAAAGAACGAACACACCACTGCTGAATATGATTTCTGGTGTTTTTTCCATTCTGGAAAATCTGCTGTGCACTACAAGTCATCCTGCTCTATCCAGTAGACGACACGTCAATGCTCCAGATGGCACAGCGTTTTCAGGCCACACTCTCCTGCCTCCTGCCTCCTGCCGAGTAGGTTGCAGGAGCTTCTGGTGGCGTAGTTTGTCCCCTGGCAGTACTAATTGCCTATTCTACCTCTTGAAACACCTGCTTGTGTCTCCATGGGTAATTTCCTTCGGATAGCGCTATTTTGCATGAGCTCAGAACACGTTCCACTGTTTGTTTGCCCTGGTTTCCCCCATTTCACCAGATTTGCATTCAAGGTCAGGAGGTCGTGTACAAGTCTGAAGATGATATTGATCCCACGGAGAGCCATATGACACAATTCATTCCAGGCAAGACTTTTTGAGTGCTTTTTTTCCATGTTGTCCATTGCCTCTGTTGGCCTTGCTAGATTCATCTGACATCCTGTATTTTTTTATCTGTCCTATTACCATCTCTGCTCTGTCTGTCTGTCTGTCTGTCTTGTGTTTTTGTCCATGTTTTTTGTTTTTTGTGTGCATTTGAGCATGATTCCATTCTTGTTGATCCCGGTACCTGCCAACTGATGTCTTTAGCCTTGAAGATTTAGTTCACGGCTTCCCAGACTTTCCATTTTCTGTCAGTCTTCAGTTTGGTCTGGACTTATCTCATAACCTTATCCCCCGAGTCCTCTGTCTAAAAATCATATACTGTTATAAAAATAAATTATAAAAAGTAAATTCTATTGTTATGTCATCATCATCATCATTCTCCTGCCCGTGATGGGCGTAGAGGAGAGATGAGAGACACTCTTGAAGCCAGCCGTCGCCAACCGGTCCTGTCCTCCGCCTGTCGCACCAGCGTGGGGCCATCCAACCTGGTCCATTCTTTGATGTTGTCCATCCAGCATTTGGCTTGTCGTCCCCTTCGTCTGCCGCCTCCCAGTGTACCCTGGAGGACCGTTTTGGGCAGTGAGTTGTGGCGTGTGACATGCCCGAACCACGACAGCTTCCTGTTCTTGACTGTTGCCAGGAGGGGTTCTTGTGGGCCTGCGAGTGTTGTTATTTGGCTCCACACAAAGTCGTTTGTCTTCCGATCTTGCCAAGAGATCCCGAGCAAGCGCCTGAAGCATTTAGTTTCAAACGTCTGGATTCTCTTGGTGGTCTCTGCTGTCATGGTCCAGCTCTCGCATCCATACAGCAGGATGGGGAGCACCAGGGACTTGTACAGCTTCATCTTCGATGGAAAGCCGATCTCTCTGCTCTTCCAGATCTTGTTTAGCTTTACCATTGCTGCTGTTGCGATCGCTAGTCTGGTCTTGATTTCTGTTGTAGAGCGACCGTCTTTGGTGAGAGTGGCGCCAAGGTATTTGAAAGCGTCCACTTCTTCAAGCTGTTGCCCGTTCATGTAGATTTCAGCATGGGTGTTGGTTGTGCTGTTGACCAGGACTTTGCTTTTTTCTGTGCTCACTTCCATTCCGTGTGCACCTGCACTTTCTTCCAGTCTCATGGTCAGGTCTTGTAGTTCTTCGTTGCTGCCTCCCATCAGGTCGATGTCATCTGCGAACCTCAGGTTGTTGATGGTTCTTCCTCCGATGGAGACAGTGGAGTGGAAGTCATGGAGGGCTTCACGCATGATGTTCTCCAGGAAGAGATTGAACAGCACGGGAGAGAGTAGGCAGCCTTGACGGACTCCAACTGTGGTCTTGAAGTAGTCCCCTATCTGGTTGTTGAGGAGAACTGCGCTGCTGGCAGTGTTATACAGCGCCTGGATGGTTTGGACGAGACCTTCCTCTATGCCAAACTTTCTTAGCACCTGCCACAAACCCTTATGCCACACCCTGTCGAATGCTTTTTTAAAGTCTATGAAGTTGTGGAACAGGTCTCTCTGATGCTGCAGATGTTTCTCCATCATTATCCGGCAGGTGAAGATCTGTTCTACTGTGCTTCTGCCCGCCCTAAATCCAGCTTGTTCTTCCGCAAGGTGTTCTTCCGCTTCTTTCTTCAGTCGATTCAATATGACTCTGAGCATGATCTTGCTGGTGTGGCTAATGAGACTTATTGTTCTGTAGTTCTGGCATTGGCGCATATTTCCCTTTTTGGGCAGGGGGATGATGAGTGATTGAGTCCATTCTGTGGGCCACTGTTTTGTCTCCCAGATCTTCTGACAAATCGATGTTACACGAGTGACCAAATCATTCCCTCCATGTTTGAGCAGCTCTGCTGGGATATTGTCTGCTCCAGGTTTTCCCTGCTGGTAGGCTGCGGATAGCTTCTTCCACCTCTTCTCTCATCACTGGTAGCGGTGAGGATTCCCTCAATGGTGTTGAGTCCCCCTGAAACAAACTGTCATCTGGCTGTATTGGGTAGTTGTATAGTTCTTGGCAGTACTGCGTCCATCTGTTCAGAACAGCGGAGCTTTCTGTCAGCAGCTCGCCTGAGGTATCCTCGATGACTGACGATCTGTTTTGCTGCGTCTTGGTAAGGTTTTTCAGTGTGGTGAAGGCATGTTTGCTGTTTCCTTTTTTCATGCCTTTCTCGATGTTCTCACACTGGTTGTTGATCCATTGTTCTTTGGCTTCAATCATTTTCTTCTTTACAAGGTTGTTGGTTTTACGATACTGTGCGGCTTCTTCAGGGCTGGAGTTTTTCGTCTTCTTCAGTGATCTTCTGTTGTCGCAGAGGTCAAGGATGTCATTTGAGATCCATGCTTGGTGTTTCTTCCTCTGTCGCCCCAGTACCTCCTCTGCTGTTTCGCGGACTGCCTCACCAAAGTTGTTTGTGAGGTCGTTGATGTCGCTGTCCAGGAAGTTGAGTGCCGCGAACCGCCCCCCGAGCTGTGCCTGGAATGCCTCTTCTATCTCTGGATCTTTTAGCTTTTCCAGGTCAAACTTGATGCGTGGCTGCGCAGCTTGGTACTTCTTTTTCAATTTGATCTTCATTGTGAGCAGCACGAGGTCGTGGTCGCTGCCTATATCAGCTCCAGGGTATGTCCTCGTCTTTGCTTTATTAATGCTTGATTTGAAGCGCCGCGGTGTGAGGACAAAGTCGATCTGGTTGTGAGTCTTTCCGTTCGGCGCATGCCAGGTTGTTCTTCTTGACAGTTTGTGGGGGTAGAGGGTGTTGGCAATGGTGAGCCGTTGGGTGCAGGCAAACTCCAGAAGGCGAAGTCCCCTGTCATTAGTTTCCCCTGTGCCAAATTGACCCACTGTTCCAGCCCAGTTTTTGTAGGCATCTGGGCCGACTTTGGCGTTGAAGTCCCCCTGAACTATGATGATGTCTTTCCTGGGGGCTTTTCCGATGGTGTCTTCTATTTTCTCATAGAATTCTTCAACCACCTGGTCTTCGTGGCTGGTAGTTGGAGCATACACTTGTATGATGGTGATGTTCTTTGGTTTGGCTGACACCCGAATGCTGATGATTCTGCTGTTGACAGGCGTGCAGCTCATGATGCATCCAATGACTTCTTTGCGTACGATGAAAGCTACGCCATTTTCATGTAGTGACTCTTCGCCACTGTACCACATCTTGTGTCCTTCCTCTGTGATTGCTTCTCCGAAGCCTGTCCTTCTTACTTCCGATATACCCACAATGTCCCATTGGTAGCGTCTCAGCTCGTGTTCTAGTTCTTTTACTTTGCCGCACTGATGGAGTGTACGGACATTCCAGGTTACAATGGTAGCTTTTTCCGTTGGCAGTTTGAATGATGTCTTTGCCCCAGTAGCTGACTTTTCACTTCCACCCTGGTGCTTGTCAGTGGTAAGCGCGGTCGTTTGCAACCCGGGCCCCGACCGATCCGGTATGTTGTTGGCTATAGTGTCTCTCATATCTTTTCTGTGGGCTTAGGTTAATCCTTGGTGGCGCCAATCCCCTCTCCAAGTCTCCTGCTGTGACAGGTAGTACTGGGCTACAGCTTGCCAGTAGCAGACCTATTTGTCTGACCTGACTATGATTGTTATGTAGAAGCTTCTTAATTAACGGATTCAAGCCATTTGTGAGGGTGGGGAGGGAAGGTGTCTGTTGTGTAACGTATTAATATATCTGCCTGAGGAACGGTACAGTGTCTACATCTGTTATGTATAACCTGCATGCCAGTAGTTACTGGGTATGTTATAAATCTATGATTTGTATATGCGGGCACACATATGCTTATGTGTGTTTGTGTGTTTATGTCTGTTCATTACAATGAACAAAAACAAAGTCTTCATTCTACAGCAATACTTCAGGTGTGCCTGTTTACGCATATTTGTGCGTGGAGACATGTGTGTTTGTGTGTGTGACTGAGCGAGTGTGTGAGTGAGCGAGTGTGTATGTTTGTGTTGTGTGTGTGTGTGTTCGTGTGTTCGTGTGTGTGTGTGTGTGTGTGTGTGTGTGTGTGTGTGTGTGCGTGCGTGTGTGTGTGCGCGCGCGCGCGTGTGTGTGTGTTCAATTTCATTTAATATCTATCCACATAATGTGATATTAGACGAGTGTGTGTGTGTGTGTGTGTGTGTGTGTGTGTGTGTGTGTGTGTGTGTGTGTGTGTGTGCGCGCGTGTGCGTGCGAGCGTACGTAGGTGTGTTTGTGCAGGTAGGTACGCACACACACGCATGAGTGTGCACACACCAGCGTGTACACTAATTTCTAGTACATCAGTACTTAAGGTTTCAGACCGTTGACAAAGTGACGCTGGCTGCCTGCTGTTATTTATTCACACATTTCTGAAGCTGTCGGGAGGTTTAATGGCTGATATTTGTAATAGAATCCGGTCTCAAACTCACCTTTTGACCATTTGGAAACATTTCTTTCTGACCATCTCTGTCCCTTGACCGACCTCTCCGTTCTGCTAACTGATACTACTTGTTCACAAATTCCACAACACAGATGTTCCGCAATCGGTCGCCGCTCTTTTTCTGTGTCTGGTCCATGCGATTGGAACGAGCTTCCCCTGTCCATTCGACAGTCACACACACTATTTTCCTTTCAAGTCTAACTTCAAAACATACCATTTTGTCCACGAGTGATTTTCACCTCTAAGTTCCACCCTTTCGTCCTGCTTTCCTCCTGTCCTCCCTTTCCCGGTTTGCCAGTGATTTGTACCCTGGAGTTTTGGTCAATGTGAGTAATTGGTGAGTGATGAGAATGCGCGCATTGAATGAAATTTTCCATCTAGATTTTGGCGCCTTATAATGCCATTATTATTGTTAGTAATAGTACATTAATTTATTTTTAAAAAGTCTGCATCGGACGATATATGTGGAGCTACGATATATGTGGAACTACGATATATGTGGAGCTACGATATATGTGGAGCTACGATATATGAAGGCATTACATGACGGGCATGTCACCCCAGAATAGAAAAAGACGTGAACGAAAATTAAAATAGCATGTGCTTTCCCAACGCGCGCGCGCGCACACACACACACACACACACACACACACACACACACACACACACACACACACACCACACACACACACACACACATACACACACACACACACACATACACACGCACACACACACACACACTCACTCTCTCTCTCTTTGTCTCTCTCTCTTTCTCTCTCACACACACACACAAACATACACACACAAACACACACACACACACACACACACACACACACACACACACACACACACACACACACACACACACACACACACACACACACACACACACACACACACACCATAAAGACTCGGTCTTTGAGGCTTCATTCACAACGAATGACGTGCAAAGTTTTAGGTTAAGTTTCAGTTTGTTTTATTAGCCTCACCTGAAAGATTTACGTCCTAACACTTGCGTCTTGATCCAGTAGACCGTATGCTGTGGGTTTATCATGCCACTTATGCTGTGGGTTTATCATGCCACTTATGCTGTGGGTTTATCATGCCACTTATGCTGTGGGTTTATCATGCCACTTATGCTGTGGGTTTATCATGCCACTTAATGCTGTGGGTTTATCATGCCACTTATGCTGTGGGTTTATCATGCCACTTATGCTGTGGGTTTATCATGCCACTTATGCTGTGGGTTTATCATGCCACTTATGCTGTGGGTTTATCATGCCACTTATGCTGTGGGTTTATCATGCCACTTATGCTGGTTATACCTACCGCCTCCCTCGTTTGTCACAACGAATGACGTAAATACATGTAGCTTACTTTGATGTCGGGTCTTTACCTTTCTTTTTATCCTTGTAAATATTTCAAACCCTGCCCCTGCGCATAACTACATTAGGGCCATAACCATCTTAAAACACACACAACATCTCGCTGACCCCGGGAAATTAAAAGAAAAGAAAAGCACCACTTGGTGCAGGAGATTAAGAACACAAATCAAATCATTTGTACGCATAATCCAAGGATATGCCACTGATGTTGACTATTCCGCCAAATTTGTCACCAGGGGCTTAACTAATGAAACTAAATGCAATTGTACAAACATAACTAAGTACATCAAAGCACATATAAAAACTGGCCCAGATTGCGTAAAACTGCTGCACATCACGTTTCTTTAGAGCCAAAAATGCAGTTAACACATGTACCCAGTTATCAATCGTAGAGGGATATATGTAAGGCTTTATAGAAAGCACACAGGTGGATGGAGCAGCAAGGCAAAAAACGATAGGAAGAGATGACAGAAAGCAAAGGAGCAAGGCAGAAACAGAGAAAGTAACAGAAAAGAGGACATTTCTAGAAAGGTCTTCGTGAAACGAGAAAAAACAAAAACAAAACAAAACAAAACAAAACAAAAATAGTGAAATTAAAACATGCCATTCCAACCATCAATACTACTGTTAAGCCTGTGTTTGTAGTTACTTGTTATTTCGTTGTCACTATGGGTTTACCATTAGAAACTCAGCCTGCTTTCCGCCCCAAGGAGAAAGCGTCGCCACATGACAGTGCCACCAATTTCTTCTTCCTCCTAGATCCTGTGTGTGTTTAGGTATGTTTCTGTTTACCCAGTGAGGATGGTTGTTCTACAGAATTCTGCAGTTCAGCAGAAACATGTGGCGAAGTGGTTATGCAACAGATTACTGACTGGCACATCACGGGTTCGAATCCCAATCAAGAAAAACGTATTGTGGGATTTTCCGCCCTGACCCGTTCATATCCAGAGTTGAGTGTGCAATGAGAAGACTAGGACCACACAGCCGAATCTCTTCCAGTTCACGGACACATCATCGACAGAGTTGCTCATCATTCCTGACCAACACTGCGAGTGTCTGTATATCTCAGACCTGGTGTAGCCAGGATATATATAAAGATAGTTTGCACAAGGTACAATCTTGTCATACAGACTCGATCCTAGATGAAACTCCATAACGTCATGATCATCAGCTGCATTGTCATGAAATCATCAGTCATGTTATTAACAGTGTGAAAAACTGTCACAGATTTGAGGCCATTTATGCCCTGATCTGGCCATGACTTCAGTGTTGGTGTCCTCTACTGCTCCAATGTCCTAGACAAGTTCAGTGGGGGCTTGGCTATCTCAGTTCATGGGACTGTCATTAGAGGGCCATGGTGGTGGTCTGCTTACCGCCAGTTTCTCACCCGGTCTGACTCTGCCACTGAGCAATTACTGTTTAACAGGCAGCTTAGTATGCAGTGTCCTTAGTGGGTTGGATCAGAACTCCACGGAAGTGATCCAGCAGCAAAGCAGAATATCCTCTAGCAGGTGGCCCTATGGCAGTGTGACATCTGTGGCTCTTATGAGGTTTCTGGCATTAGGACATCGACTGAATAACTTGGGGACATAGTATGTTGAACAGCTGGAACGAGCGGGATAGGATCAAAGCCATTGAAGCGGGGCAGAAATTGGGACAGATGAAAAAAAGTTCGTTCAGCCAGCAAATCAAGGCGCCCAAGGCTTTGTTCGTTAACGTCAACGTTATTATCAGCAGACTTAGTGGGATCTAAATGACCTTTTAAAGGGAGGTAATCCATTTAAAGCCACCCCCTTTCGCCTTTTTTACAATTTGATACGCCCCCTCCTCCCCCCCCCCCCACCTTCTTTTTCCTTTTTCCCATTGAGGGAGATTGTTTCATTTCGACCAGAGAGAAGTGTGTGCCTCTGTGTGTGTTTGCGACAAAAATGTGTGAACACTATTTCTCCGCTCTTCATTGATTAGTAGTTTTAGACAAAGCGGTCGACTGTTCGAGTTGATAAAAGGTAAAAGGTAAATCTCTACGGTCATGATCGCACTGACGTATAAAATATGCCTAAAACTTAGCACTTTTGAGAAGAAGTGTGAATATGATTTTACCACGAAATTCTGATAGTATTTCGAAATACTGTCCTTTTGTGACATCTGGATCCCTATTGGTGCCCCTCACGGAAAATGGAGATGTGATATATAGAAGACTGATTAAACTTTTGTGACATCTGGATCCCTATTGGTGCCCCTCACGGATATGGAGATGTGGATATATAGAAGACTGATTAAACTTTTGTGACATCTGGATCCCTATTGGTGCCCCTCACGGATATGGAGATGTGGATATATAGAAGACTGATTAAACTTTGTGACATCTGGATCCCTATTGGTGCCCCTCACGGATATGGAGATGTGGATATATAGAAGACTGATTAAACTTTTGTGACATCTGGATCCCTATTGGTGCCCCTCACGGATATGGAGATGTGGATATATAGAAGACTGATTAAACTTTTGTGACATCTGGATCCCTATTGGTGCCCCTCACGGATATGGAGATGTGGATATATAGAAGACTGATTAAACTTTGTGGATATGGCCAAGATGTGAAGAAAAAGACATGACATTTTGGTCACATGTACAAACATAATATTTTTGAAAAGCTTGCAGTCAGCGGAACAATAGTGGACGCTAGAGACTGAGGGAGACAGAACTACATATGTCTTGTGTCTACATACAGCGACAAGCAGCGATTTCAGCAACAACGCCTTTGTCAAGAGAACGGAAGACAGGCGTGAAAGGCAGGGCATGATCGGCTACGTCCTGAATGTGGCACGCCACATATAAGAAGAACAAGACAGTCTACTACCGTCCTCGATGGACGTCTAGTTTTATTTCAACAGAAGCTTCTTTAACATCAAGCTTCTTTAACATCAGAGAAACCTTCAAAACTGCAAATTTGAATTCTCCATAATAATTCTATTTACAAAAGGAAGTTTGTTAGAATGGCTAGACCATCCTATTTTTATATGAAATAATTGTAACTCGACTATTTACAAACCAATCTGAATCAAACAAGTAAAAATTTCGATACGATTAAGAAGAATCCGTTCTGAGATCAGCGGATTTTCAAGATATACAGTGCAGGAAACATTACAGAACTTCGAAAATAGGAAAGGGAGGTTGTAAGCATGTTTGATCATTATGGTCTTTTTCTGTTCCTTCTTTCTTTCTCATTTATGTTCCCTTCCCACTTCCGCCTTTACCCCCTCCCATAAAATGTTAGATCAACGGCCATAACTGATTTTACCAGCTATGGCTGCTTTTCTTTGACACAAGGCCTCTCTGAAAACGTAGCATGTAAATACATAATTCATGAAAAATATTGATTTATCTGGTCGGCTTATCTTCACGCCGGGTCTCTGTCACTTCAGACCTCCCAGGACAGTTTGACGGTATCTCGTTCCTATTATGGAAATAAAAAAAATGATCTGCGCATCAAGGTGAATTAAGTTCTGCACACGTTTTCAGTGGTCTGGCTGACACAAATCGTAGGTCCGTTGATACTCATCTCGGGTTCAGTGCCAGCTACTGAAATGAAAACGGGCATATGTGCATCCCATCGTGATTAGTCTATCACAGACCTCACTATCTCCACAATGATCACAGCCCACGACATTAAAACTGGCATGTTGGCTGACCTTTGACTCCTCACTTTCTTCGCCAACTTCCTGCCTTTGACTCTCTCACTAACTTTGCCAACTTCTTGCCTTTCACTCTCTCACCTCTTCGCCAACTTCCTGCTTTTGACTCTCTCACCTTCTTCGCCAACTTCCTGCCTTTGACTCTCTCACCTTCTTCGCCAACTTCCTGCCTTTGACTCTCTCACCTTCTTCGCCAACTTCCTGCCTTTGACTCTCTCACCTTCTTCGCCAACTTCCTGCCTTTGACTCTCTCACCTTCTTCGCCAATTTCCTGCCTTTGACTCTCTCACCTTCTTCGCCAACTTCCTGCCTTTGACTCTCTCACCTTCTTCGCCAACTTCCTGCCTTTGACTCTCTCACCTTCTTCGCCAACTTCCTGCTTTTGACTCTCTCACCTTCTTCGCCAACTTCCTGCCTTTGACTCTCTCACCTTCTTCGCCAACTTCCTGCCTTTGACTCTCTCACCTTCTTCGCCAACTTCCTGCCTTTGACTCTCTCACCTTCTTCGCCAACTTCCTGCTTTTGACTCTCTCACCTTCTTCGCCAATTCCTGCCTTTGACTCTCTCACCTTCTTCGCCAACTTCCTGCCTTTGACTCTCTCACCTTCTTCGCCAACTTCCTGCCTTTGACTCTCTCACCTTCTTCGCCAACTTCCTGTCTTTGACTCTCTCACCCTCTTCGCCAACTTCCTGCCTTTGACTTCCTCATTCTCTTCGCCAACTTCCTGCCTTTGACTTCCTCATTCTCTTCGCCAACTTCCTGCCTTTGACTTCCTCATTCTCTTCGCCAACTTCCTGCCTTTGACTTCCTCATTCTCTTCGCCAACTTCCTGCCTTTGACTTCCTCATTCTCTTTGCCAACTTCCTGCATTATCGGTCAAGATAGCAAAGTAAAAACGTACCCTTTTCTCACACTGGACGGAGCAGCAGGGAAGTTTCAGTCTTTTTCTCTTAATTTTTGTATCTGGTGTTTCTTTGTTTGTAATCCTACGCTTTTCTGGTTGTATCAAATACACGTTCTTATTTTTTTTTTCGTGTTTTTTTTTTCCTGGTTCCTGTTTCCTTGAACGCGGGCAGTCACGCTTGTTTTGAAAAACATACTCGTTTTATACCTTACCATATCCATCAGGTTCCTGCATCACCAGCCATGACAGCAAAGCAAAAGCTTAACCCTTTCACTTTCTCATCCATCAACCATGACAACAAAGAAAAAAGCTTAACCCTTTCATTCCTTCATTCTGTCCACCATCTTTCTGCAATATGAGCAATGCTAGCAAAGCAAAAATTTAACCATTTTACACCCTCACCTAAAATCACGATACGGGTGGATCATAAAGAAAACATGCCTCAATCTTGTTCTGGCTTTGCTTGTTGACTGTCCGGGCCTCACAACCATATAACATTATCGGTTCTATATAACATTTAAGAACCCTCTTCTTGATGTTAATTGATAGGCATTTGTTGGTAAGAATGCTTTTCATCTTCTTCAATGCTATTTTGGCTTGGCCGATTCTGCTGGCAGCATTTAAGAAAACATAAAGCGTTCTTACCAACAAACGCCTATCACTTAACATCAGGAACAGAGTTCTCCAACACTACATAGAACCGACACTGTTGTACGGATGTGAAACGTGGACAGTCAACACGCAAAGTCAGAACAAGATTGAGGCAGCTGAAATATGGTTTTTAAGAAGAATGTTAAAGAGTTCCATGGACAGCAAAGAAAACAAACGAGACAGTCTTGGAGGAAGCAGACACAAAAAGAACATTAATGAAGAAGATTAAGAAAATACAAGCAACATCTATAAGACATTTTATGAGGCAAGAGAAATTAGAACATCTAGTCACAACAAGAAAGCTGGAGGGAAAGAGAGCAATATTGGACGGATTTGCGCAGTGGATGATGGCAGACAGGGTGGGAGAAGTGCTTGCAGCGACAAAGGATAGATTCATGTGGAGGACATGATTGCCAATTCCATGTGGCAGGGCACATGATGATGATGATGATGATGACGATGGTTTTTCTTAAGCATCTAATCTCACATGCATTGATTTTATTTTGCATTGATTGTTTGTTTAGAGGCCAAGTTTGACATTGGTATGTGAGGGTTGGAACAAATGAGCTATTTATCAATTGTCTCTTCGCCTCCATTGAGATGTTTTTGTGGGAGAGAAGTAGCATCAGTTGGTATGTAACAGCATTTACCTTCTGAATCCTTGTCTCTGTTTCTCTGTCTACTCTGCCACCTTGTGTGAATAATGCAGCAGGTATTGTAATTTATTTGTCTGCTTTTATCGTGTTTTGTCAATAGGTATACTCAGTGGAAGGGTTCGTTTCCCTTGATGTTCATTACCTCTGTTTTGGAGCTGCTAATTTTCAATTGATACATGCACTTCTTGCTGGCCTCACTATGGCCATTGGTGTGCTGTTTATCTATTTATGTATCTATCTATCTATGTGTCTATGTATCTCTCTCATTCTATCTGTTTGTCTGTCTGTCTGTCTATTTATCTATCTGTCTGTCTGTCTATTTATCTGTCCGTTGTTTGTCTATTTATCTGTCTGTCTCTCCTAACATATTACTTACAAAGCAGGGGAAGAACGTGTATTGTGTGTGTGTGAGTGTGGTGTATGTGTGTGTGTGTGTGTGTGTGTGTGTGTGTGGTGTGTGTGTTGTGTGTGGAGAGAGAGAGAGAGAGAGAGAGAGAGAGAGAGAGAGAGGGAGGGAGAGAGTTTGTGAAGTTCTTTTTAAACACAGTCAGTAGGATCGTCGCATGCTAGGCCTTCGCGCAACGAGCTGTATAGCGCAGTAGGGACGGACCCGTTTGAAATGACATACCACCCAAATGGCGGATTTCAGAAGGGAACCTCCAAACTTCATACACTTTGATGTCACATTTTTCCTTGGTAACTCCAGTTCAAGTTAGCATGAGGCTGTTTTTAGGTGTCACACATAACACGGGAAAGCCAGGACAGAGACGTTTCCCCTGACATGCTATATGCGGGCTCTGCAAGAGTTACACTGTTTGTACAGTTGGTCAAAAGTAGGCTATGAATGATCCAAAGAATGATCAAATCTTGACTGAGTAAGTCTAATGAAAGCTTGATTTTGGACAATTTAATTACACTTCCAAGCTTAAGTTTTACCCTTACATGAAAGTCTGGTGTCCAAGGAATGCGTTTCTACTGAAATCTGAAAATCACCCAGACTGACCCTCACTGCCGGTTTTTGCCCCTACTGCTGTCCTGTCTGTGAGACTTGGCGCTGGTTTCGTGGCGATTGGCCACATACGAAACTTAAAATTGCAAGAGTCCATATTCATGAAATTTCGCTAGTTGCTGTGAAGCTTTGGTTAGCCCCACATACTACCGACTAGAAGGTTGTGGGTTCGATTCCCATCATTCCTGTCAAATCATTGAAGAATTTTTCGGTCCCAACCGGCTCAAACCTGGTGTTGACTGACCTATGGGCTCATTGCGACGACTGAGACAAACTATCGAGTTTCATTCAGTTTATGGATGTGTCACTGAGGGTGTTGCTCAAATCTCCTAACCAGCACTGCATGTGTCTGATTCTTTTCGGCCTACTTGACGCCATGACGTAATGTGAAAGTAAGTAGAGTACAGCCCTGTCATACAGTCTCAATCAAGTATGGAACTCCACAAGCGTCATTATTATCATCCCCATCGTCATCATCATCATCATCATCATTATAACATTGTTTAAAAAAAAGTATGATAGATTTGAAAAGACGAAGAAGAAGAAGAAGAAGAAACGAGGAAGGAGAAGAAGAAGAAAAGAATCGACATCGATGTCAGTTTTATAACAAGCCATGCAGACATGCAATGATTTATGCAGTTAACACGGCGCAAAACGCAACATTCTTCATAGTACGTCACTGCGTGCTGATGTAATGACTTCTGCAGTTAACACGGCGTAAAAAAGCAACAGTCAGTCAACTGGAATCAAGCTGACGGTCACATTGCAGACCCCATGCAGTTTTTGATTGTGACATGTGCTTCACACTTGCCTCGCACACCATGCCCTTTTCGCTCACGCACACGCATGCACACACACACACACACACACACACACACACACACACACACACACACACACACACACACACACACACACACACACACACACACACACACAACACACACACACACATTTGGTCTATTCCGATCCGAAATTGCAGCTGTGATGTTTTAATTACGCTGTGCTATGGCATTGACCTGATCATAATTCCATATTTTGGTTTGGATTGTTTGAATTATTTTAATGTTGTTTGGATACTTTTGTAGTTTGTTTTATTTAGTGTGTGTGTATGTGTGCGCGTGCGTGCGTGCGTGCGTGCATGTGTGTGTATGTGTGTGTGCTTGTGTGTGTGTGTGTGTGTGTGTGTGTTCCTTTCAGATGGTATGGCCGTCAGAGATAACCATCCCAGGAAAGAAGAGGAAGGGTATGATGGGTTATGACGATGATGATGATGTGATGTGTGTGTATGTCTCTGTGTATGTCGTATTTGTGTTTGTGTTTGTGTGTGTGTATGTGTGTGTGTGTGTGTGTGTGTGTGTGTGTGTGTGTGTGTGTGTGTGTGTGTGCGTGCGTGCGTGTGGTGGTCATTGGTTAATGGCAATAATCACTTAAGTGATTTTAGACAAAAATAAATAAATAAATATATAAATGAATGAAATGATAATGATAATAATAATGATAATAATAACAATAACAATAATGAAAAAATAAACAAATAGATAAATAAATACGTAAAGAAAAAAAGCGATGTGGAGAAGGGGAGTTTGTGTGTGAGTGTGTGTGTGTGTGTGTGTGTGTGTGTGTGTGTGTGTGTGTGTGTGTGTGTGTGTGTGGTGGTGTGTGTGTGCGTGTGTGTATATGTGTGTGTGTCTTGTGTGTGTGCGTGTGTGTATATGTGTGTGTGTTTTGTTTGTGTGCATGTGTGTGTTGTGGTGTGTGTGTGTGTGTGTGTGTGTGTGTGTGTGTGTGTGTGTGTGTGTGTGTGTGTGTGTGCGTGCGTATGTTCCTTTCAGATGGTATGGCCGTCAGAGATAACCCAGTGAGAGAGGCAAAGAACACGTACGCGCTCCATACAATACTAATTTTCATTCTCGCACAACTTTGGTATGTGACAATAAATAGACACACAAATATGTTTTAGGGGCAAATGCAGTTATACAAAAACAAACAAACAAACAAACAAAACAAACAAACAAACAAACAAACAAACAAAACAAACAAACAAACAAACAAACTGCCAATTAAATTTGTAATCTCTTTGGTATTTTTACAAACAAACAATCAAATTTGTGATCTCTTGGCTATTGTTACTTCATCAAAATACACTATATAGAAACACTTGTCTTAAACATCCACTAGAATGAAAATCTGTCACTACTGTTCATGCCAACAACAATCGGTCAGTGTCTGCTTTAAACATTACACAAGTTACTGTTCTACACATTTTAAACGGTGTTTTTCCCAAACATGACCCAAAACCATACATATATGTATATATAAGGAAATACGGATATTTAAAGCACGTCACAATTTCCCTCTACAATTTTTTCGCACATAAGAGAGAGAGAGACAGAGAGAGATACAGAGAGAGAGAGAGAGAGAGAGAAAAGAGAGAGAGACAGAGACAGACAGAAAGAGACAGAGAAACGGAGACAGAGAGACAGACAGACAGAGAGACAGAGAGAGACAGAGAGAGAGAGAGAGACAGACAGACAGACAGAGAGAGACAAATAGAGAGAGACAGAGACAGAGAGAGACAGAGAGAGAGGGTGAATGGGTAGGAGGGGGAGGAAGGGGAGGAAGGGGGAGGAAGGGGGAGGACGGGGAATGCTATTCACATACACGGACACGCACACACGTTCAGTTGCGAAAGGATTACATAGAAATGTTTAACGTTCTCTCTCTGTCATTAAACATTGGTCTATGAAATCTTTATGAGGGAGAGATCTGCGCCGATGGATCCCTTTCGCGTACACACGTACATCAAAACACGTATCGTCCATATCATAGCTTTCATGGGGTAAAGGCAATGAGCTCTCTCTCTGTACGTGTCTGTCACACACACACACACACACACACACACACACACACACACACACACACACACACACACACACACACACACACACACACACACACACATACACACACACACACACACACGCGCGCGCGCGCACATTAATAATACTGTTTTCTTGCGCAGGTCTCTCCTCGCTTTCTCACACAACACTTGCTGTTACTCTTTAATCTTTTTATTCACAACGTTCCCATCTTGTTGGGTGTGTATGACATTGTTGTACTCACACTGTGCAGGCAGATTGTTGCTGCACAGTCTTTACGTTCCGTCATCGACGTGCGTTCGTGGCGGGTGTTTTCATGTTTCCCTAAGCCACCGAACACTGACATGACTTACAGGACCTTTTCGTTTGATGTTTAACACGCATACGCATACGCATACGAGACAGGAAAGCGGGAGGGAAAGAGAGCACCAGGTATACCCAGGGAGAAAATATTGGATGGACTTGCAGGGTGGCTGAGGACAGAGAGGGTGGAAGATGTGCTTGCGGCAACAAAGGATAGATACATATGGAGGGCCATGATCGCCAACGCCATGTGGCAGAGCACTTGATGATGAAGATACACACGAGGAGGGTCCAGACACTGGCAGGTTGACATGGGAGATTGTGAAAATCCACCCTCTACCCACTTAGCGCTGGTATTCAGGCAGGATCAAGCCCAGGACCTTCTGATTGGAAGTCAGATGTTTACCAACTTGGCTACCCGCCCGTTGCTGTTACTTTCTGACTTCCTTATGTCTTGTATAACTGAGATCATTAATGCATTCCTTCTTTTGTGATTTCACTTCTAGGCAGATATGCATATTAGCAACGGCAAGTTTGTAAACTGTTTATAGCCAATAAATTGCAACATTGGAAAATAAAAGGCCACTGTCATTGTCGCTGTCTGTCCCCCTATCATTTGTTCAGGAAGTGGGTTAGTATACATGTATTCATGGTTTTATTGACAAAAACAATCTAACGGCACGTCTGATGAGCCTTTCACAAGACGACATTATTTCATTTGCTTTTGGGAACAATGCTGGACATTCCTTGTAGAGGACCTGAAAACTGACTGAGCCTTCTGGATTTTAAAGATAACATATATAAAAACACCAAACAACTATCCAGCGCCGAGCTTTCAAAAATGTAACTGCTCCTTCCGATGTGACAGTGAAGAAATGAGAAAAGTTTCAAATTTTGAGGGGAAGTCTGGATATGTTCTTTTTCTGTAATTACACATATGTCAAAAATGCAATATATGTTAACTGATAATGTTAAGAAAAAGATCATATCACTGAAATGTTCAAAAATACCATTCAATATCCACATTTTGATTGTTAAAACTTTAATTCCGCTTTCTGATTATAAAAAAAAAGTAGCATCAACAGTTTGAATATTCGTTGTCAACCAAAACGCTAGCGCCCAGGTCTCCAAGAAGGACGAGTTGTCTCTGTTGTTGACTGTAGCAACAGACGGCTGACAGCTTCACAGAAGGCTTCTGTGAAATCATCTGTTTGTCATCACTGGGGCTTAAACACTAATGATTACAGCAAAGCAGTCTTTTGTGAGCCGAAGACGTAAGCTCATCAAGCGATCATTGATACTATGGAGTAAGCTTTCCATAGCTCTAAAAAAAAAGTCAGCCAACCCATTTGAATTAAAAAATGTACCGTTGGAAAAGAAAATGATAAATTGTTCTTGTGTACAGCACTAATCTAGATTCACTGCGCACAAGACGCAATCAGTGAGGAACGGAGAACGAAAGCTGTTGGGCGAGGTGACCACACCCCACTACCTGATTGTATAGACTGCATCTTTGATGGGCGAACATGCTTGTATTCATGTTTCCGTAAGCCAGTCACAGACATGGCCATGTTCATACTAACCACGGACGGCGGGGCACGAACTTTTTCTGTCTGATGACAGCCGTGCAGTTCAGACACAGCTACAACGGCGTGTACACGGCAACAAAGGCTGATGTTATGGTGGTGGTGGAAAAAATAAACGAAACATGGTGCATACAACAAGCCGATTTCCTGTACATCCAATCACTAGATTACGACATATGCACGGAAAATATCACTATTTAATGCCTGAAGTGCTGAACATTCACAGACATTTGTCGCTTCGGTCAATATGATTTTGTCAGCCTTCTCGTGAAGGCAGGGTCGAGATCTGACTGCGGCAATGAGTTTTTCATCATCCATCTCCTTTTTGCGAGAAAGGTAATTCAGAATGAAATCACGAGAAAAGTCCAGTCCCTTGATACGGACGGACGGCACAAGTACTGCATGCAGAACCCGAAAAGGTCCATCCGTGGACGGCTGTGACGTGCTGTGCTGTTTGAATGCCTGCAGCATGGCTAGTGAGAATAATGAACGGTTGGCCCCGCACGACGTTTTTGTCCGGTACCAACGGAAATCATCGGTGGACATCCGTGTTTAGTATGAACGGACCCTTACAAGATCGTTAGCGTGCGTGTTTGACATTTTGCATGTGTATACACATGAAGACAGTTTAGCACTGGCAGGTCTGCACACGTGTTGACCTGGGAGATCAGACAGGTCTCCAGCCGTTACCCACAGACAGAGGTGCCCAGGGCTGATGGAACCCACGATCTTCTGACCCTAGGTCCGACGTTTACACACTGGACTACCGCGCCCGTCGATAGTTGTTCCATTGTCATTGTCTTTCTTTCACACTCACTCGTTGTCTGTGCACAGACTGTCCGTCTCAAGAACACTCGAAGAAGAAGAAAAACAAAGTTGGCATTAGTGCAGGTGAAACGCAGGTCAAGCTATTATTTCTGCAACAAATAATCCCGCTCCCGATAATTTGTCGGTCACCCAGACAAGCCATTAGACAGAATCCTGAAAGCGCAGACAAAGGCAAGGTAGAGCAAGAAAGAAGTAGTGCTGCGTGATTCGACTGAAGTCAGAGCCTTGTGCGGAGAAGACAAAAAAGAGAGGGGATGGAGAGAGGTTGAGTCCGATATCTACTGTCACAGCCATCACGACGGTGGTATTGGTGTCAGTCTTCTTCTTTTGTTCGCCATCTACATGGTTAGATCACATTCGGCGATGAATGTATCCCTTTCTTTTTTCAGTTTCTGCCGACTATCACGGAGCTTGGTGGTCAGAGGGTTTGAAGTTTTCCTCCCGCCTTCCCTGGCATGACGAGATGGGATAGGACGGACCTCTAGCTGCTGAAAATGGATCTGGTTGACGTTCACAACCCGGCACTGTTCCACTGTGAAAGGACCTCGTCAGGCGAGCACCATTGTCGTCTGATGAAGATCATTGTGTGAACATTTGCGCTTTCCGATGTATTGCATGGTGCCACAGTTAGTTAGAAGGTGCCTCCAGGCCTAGAACCTCTGGCTATAGCTCTTTAGATTTTCTGTAGTGGTTACCTGCCCCTAACTCATGGTCAGAAGACTTACTCTGTGACAGCAGGAGGTAAGGATTTAAGGTGGCCTTTATCTGTCTGATGGTCCCGTCATAGGACATACAGCTAGGCCTCTTCTCTAGGTGTAGTCTTGACAAGCGCCACCCCACCTTCTTCCTGATGGAAACGATTGCAAGTCAAACTGGAACCTCTTGTTCATCCAGGTAAGCCAGGCTACATGTAATATCCATTTGTAAGACCATCCACCACCCACCACCTGCGACCCATCACGTTGGTGATGGTCACCCCATTACCCAGTTGGAAACAGCCTTTCCTAGTAAGGAGTCGGACACCTTGAAAGATCCTGCAACGTCCACGTCGACTGATCGAAGACTGGAAGGGCTGGCGAAGGTGGGCAACAAGCTACAAGTCACGTGTGTCGTTGTGCTTGTCCAGATGTCAGATTTGAATCAGTTAACGTGGCGAAGTGGTTAGCGCAACGGACTACTGATTGGGATGTCTTGAGTTCAAGTCCCCATCATCATCATCATCATCATCATGTGCCCTGCCGCATGGCGTTGGCGTTCGTGGCCCTCCATGCGAATCTATCCCCTGTCCTTGCGAGTACATCTCCCACCCTCTCCGTCCTGAGCCACCCGCAAGTCTGTCCAATATTTTCTCCCTGGGTCTACCTGATGTTCTCTTTCCCTCCAGCTTTCCTGTTATGACCAGGTGCTCTAATTCCCCTTTCCTCATAAAATGTCTTGTAAATGCTGTTTGTCTTTTTCATATATTCTTTATTAATAATCTTCTTGTGCTCCCATCATTAAAAAAAAAACACATTATCATGGGATTTTTCAGCCTCCACTGACTCCTTCCCAGAGCTCAGCCTGCTATGGGTTCGTTGGGATGTTGAGTTTTATCCCCTTTACGGATGCGTCCTTGAGATTGTTGCTAAAATTTCTTGACCAACACAGCAGGTGTCTGTATCTCTTGAGCCTGGTTGACATGAGGATATGTTATGAAAGGATGCGTAGAGTACAGCCCTGTAACGCAGTCTCAATCCAGACTGGAACTCCGTAGGATGATCACTATCATGCCGATTTCTCATCATCATAGCATTCTGGAAAAAAAATGTCCAACATTCTGCAGCCCTGAATATTTTACTCAAATTATAACACACACACACGGAGACTTCTATCTATCTATCTATCTATCTATCTATCTATCTATCTATCTATCTATCTATCTATCTATCTATCTATCTATCTATCTATCTATCTATCTATCTTCTATCTATCTGTCATCATCCTATCATCCTATCTATCATCTATCTATCATCTATCTATCTTCTGATCTTCTTCCATCCATCCATCCATCCATCCATCCATCATCATCTATCTATCTATCTATCTATCTATCATCTATCTATCATAACATCATCATCATCATATCATCATCTATCTATCTATCTATCTATCTATCTATCTATTCTATCTATCTATATCTATCTATCTATTATCTGTCTGTCTGTCTGTCTGTTTTCTATCTATTTTATAATATTAACAACATAATATACAAAACAAACAAAAACAAAACACACACACCTGCGGGCACACACATACGCGCGCACGCACACACGTTCACACACACATGCACGCACACACACACATACGCACGCACGCACACACACATATACACATCAAACATACTTACACACACACGCACATGCCCGTACGAGCACACACGAACGCGCGCGCGCACACACACACGCACACACACGCACATTCACTTTAAGTCTGGGGAAAACACACACACACACACACACACACGCACGCGCGCGCGCGCACACACACACACACACACGTATATACACACACACATACACACACATACACACACATACACACACGCGCACACACACATACACACACACACACATACACACACACACACGCCTTAACTTCATGTCTGGGGGAAAAGTAAGGTTGTTATTTGGAGCTGAACGTCGTGGTTACGGACGGTTCCAAGGGAAATCTAGTCATTAACGAGTGACGTGTTTGAGAATCCAGGGTTCACAGAAAAGCCAAGGATCTTTTCTTCTTGCTTTTTCCCTCATCGCGCGTAAGGTCTGATATCTTTAGATTTCAGTTATTACATTATGGATCACAAATTCGGACGCGAAGTCATGGGCAACAATAACAATGTGTACAACAATAAGAGTTGATAACAGCTCAGTACTGATAGTAATGATCAAATGTTTTTCAGAAACATTCTCATGATAATTGTGCACAACATACATTAACATAAAAAAGACCCACGATTCAGTGATCAAAATGATATTTAAATTTTACATTGAAAAAGGAATTACTGACACTGGGATAGGTTCAATTAAGGCTGATAAGACCTCACTGTAGAAGTTCACACCATTGACTCAAGATCTGATGTCTCGAGCTCAACTCCAACACACAACATTAAAAACTGACCTGTTTGCTGTACATCTTAACGCTTCAATAATTCAGGTGATGCTAGCTTGGAATTTCATAGATTTTGTTGCCATCGCCTCCCTTAACCTTTCATTCCAAAACCTTTCCTGCAATAGTTTTGCACAAGCTTAAGGAGTCTGCCAAATGGCAGATTGGATGGAACACATATGGAATTGTCCACATGTGAAGAATCCCCCTCCCTCCACTTGAACAGCATCTTCATACAATGTAAAAAAAAGTTCTACATGGTATTTCCCTACTTTTTCTTTAAGATTTTTCTGCTGTTTTAAAATATCATCGACACCTTATCCTCTTTCGTCTTGAGCATATATTTGGAATCCAAGGCAATGGTCTTTTTTGGTTTCTGTCATATGTTTGACTGCCTTCAGTCAGTCATGGTTCCCCCGTGGGATGTCGGGGGCTCTTTCAGTATAAATAGTATCCCCACCTTCTGGAAATTCTGTGCTAGAAATTTCCTCTTTTCTGTCACTCTCTTTGTTTCTGCCTTGTTTATTTGTTTTTTGTCATTTCTACCTATCATTTTCTGCCTTGTTGGTCCATTCACGTGTATGTATTCGATAAAGTCTTATGTACTTTTTTTCAGGATTGATACTTGGGTACATGTATTAAGTGCATTTTTGGCTCTAGGGAAGTGAGGTATGCCGAAGCAATTTTAGGTAATTTATGCCTGTTTTTATATTTGTTTTGGTGTCCTTATGTATGCTTATATTTGTATTCAGGTGTATTTTTTAAATCTCCCCTGTGCGATAAATTGGACGGAGTGGTCAACGCCAGGGGCATGTCCTTAGATTATGTACGCGAATGCATTGACATGTGTACTTATTCTTTTCTTTTTTTTTTCCTGTTGAAGTTTTGTATGTTTTGAAGCGGTTATAGCCCTGATATGGCTCTATGCAGTCGGCTGGGCTTTAAACAACAATTATAATAACAATAACGACAGTCAGTCATGGTAAACGAAACCAAGTCCCAGCTAGTTAAGCTTATATACGGGGTGCCCTAAGTTCTGTACTTGGGCCGCTCCTCTTCACTACCCACAGCTCACCACTTGCCAATGTGATCAGTCAGTGCAACATTGCATATTTCTATGCTGATAACTCCCAGCTTCAAAACAGTGCACCTCATGAAAACTTTTCTTTTCTTTCTTTCTAAAAGTTCTCATTGCTATACTGAAATCCAGAACTGGATGACACAGAACGAACTACAGTCGAAGGGAGATAAGATTGAAGTAATACTGAAGTATTGAAGTAATAATGGCATATTTCAATTAAATTAATGCTTAAGTGGGACAGGATAGAGTGGAAGATATAGTTGGACCTCATGGCCTTGGTACACATAATGAAAGGGGAGGGAAACTTCTAGAATGGGCACAGATGAATAAGTTCATAGTAGGAAACATTTGGTTTGAGCAGCCTAATAGAAGAAAATGGACTTGGATGAGTCCAGGAGATAATACCAAAAATCAGATTGACTACATCCTGATTAACAAAAGATTTAGAAATTCTTTACTGTCTGCAAAAACACTACCGGGCGCAAACTGCAACAGTGACCACAATCCTGTAGTGGGAAGATTTAGGCTGAAATTAAGGAAAAGGAAACAGACCAAAAGCAACATCAAACTAAATCTTGGACTCTGAAAGACAGATGAAGTGATACGTCAAAAATTTAATATCCATGTTCAAAACAAATTCAGTGCTCTGGAAGACGTTGGTGACAGTGCGGAACAATGGACAAAGTTGATAAATTCGATAAATGAAGCTTTGTGAAGAAATCCCTGAACAGATAGAAAAACAAAAACAAAAAAAAAGAGCTGGATGACTAAAGAAATTTTGGGCTTGATGGAGGAAAGGAGGAAGGCAAAGAGAAACGAGGAGATATGCAGGAAGATAAACAAAGAAATCAGGAATAGGTGCAATGAAGCTAAGGAAGCTTGGCTGAAAACAAAATGCAAGGAAATAGAAGACCAACACAAAACGGATCCTCAGGGTATGTACAGACGAATTGAAGAAATTGTCCACAGGAAAAATACATGGACATCAACTGGTTGCTTAAAATCAAAAGATGGCACGCTTATCTTGAAAAAAGACAAAATATTAGACAGGTGGGGAGAGCACATTAAAGACCTTTTTGAGGATGACAGAAACGAAGAACACATTAAAAAAAAGAACTTTGAAGGACCACCCATAATGAAAGATGAAGTTAGAGCAGCACTGAAAAAGATGAAACCAGGAAAAGCCCCACGACCAGACAACATTACCACAGAGATGATTGAAGCCCTGGAGGAATTTGGAATAGAAATGAAATTTACGACACTGGAAAAATCCCCAAAGATATGTCAAAATCAATTTTCATTGCACTTCCAAAGAAGACAGGGGCTATAGAATGCGAACTCCATCGAACAATCAGTTTGATGAGTCATGTAACAAAAATCCTGTTAAGAATAATCGTGATGAAGACAAGGAATATAATCAAAAGAGAAAGAGCAGAAGAACAGTGTGGATTTGTGGAAGGGAAAGGAACTATTAATGCCATATACATCCTAACAACTATCATAGAGAAGTCAATTGAGATGAATAAGGATTTGTATTTATGCTTTGTTGACTATACCAAGGCCTTCGATCGGGTAAGACATGAAGAATTGATCAACCAACTGGAGAGACTCAATGTTGACGGAAAAGATTTACGAATAATCAGAAATATGTATTGGGAACCAACAGCTGCAATGAGAATAAAAAACGGTATAAGCTCTTTCCAAAAGATCAAAAGAGGAGTCAGACAGGGTTGCGTTTTGTCACCAGATCTGTTTTCACTTTACAGCGGAAACATCATGAGAAACCTAGAAGAAGACTCTGGATTAAAGGTTGGAGGAAAAATGATAAACAACATTCGATACGCAGATGACACCGTGCTAATTGCAGAAAATGAAAGGGACCTACAAAACCTTGTGAATATACTAGAAATAGAAAGCAAAGGTAAGGGGTTGGAACTAAACAGCAGGAAGACTGAAGTCATGGTGATCAGTAAAAAACATGAAATCCCCTCATGCAAAATAACAGCAAATGGCACAACCTTGACACAGGTTGATAAGTTTAATAAATACCTGGGAACGATCATTTCACCAGACGGCATAAAGCACGTCAGAAATAGCCGGCAGAATCGGACAAGCCAAAGCAGCATTCAAGAAGATGATAAGCATTCTTACCAACAAATGCCTATCAATTAACATCAGGAAGAGAGTTCTTGAATGTTATATAGAACCAATACTGTTGTACGGTTGTGAGGCATGGACAGTCAACAAGCAAAGCCAGAACAACATTGAGGCAGCTGAGAGGTGGTTTCTGAGAAGAATGTTGAGAGTTCCATGGCCAGCAAAGAAAACAAACGAGACAGTCTTGATGGAGGCAGACACAAGTAAATCATTCATAAGGAAGATTAGGAAAAGACAGGCAACATTTATAGGCCATTTTATGAGGAAAGGGGAATTGGAGCACCTTGTCACAACGGGAAAGCTGGAAGGAAAGAGAGCAGCAGGTAGATCCAGGGAGAAAATACGAGACGGACTTGCAGAGTGGCTGAAGACGAGGAGGGTGGAGGAGATGCTTGGGGCAACAAGAGATAGAGACAGATGGAAGTCCATGATCGCCAACGCCATGCGGCAGGCAGGGCACCTGATGATGATGATGATGAATACTCACTGACACAAAGCACATGCTTTCCATTGTAACAGTTTATTCTATCCAACGAGGTGATAACATCAGTGCACTTTCTGATTCAGTCAAGAGCTTGGATGCTGTTCTTGATTCTCAACTCTCTATGCAGAAATCCATGGGGAGAAACTTATTGGTCGTATTACTGACATGGTAAATGAGATCAAGTCCCAGGTAGTTAAGTTTATATATGGGGTATCCCAAGGTTCTGTTCTTGGGCCAGTCCTCTTCACCATCTATACCTCATTACTTGCCAATGTCATCAGTCTGTGCAACATTAAATATTTCTATGCTGATAACTATCAGCTTGCAATAACCCAGGTTCGGATCCTGGTCACGGCACCAACGACACCAAACAAAAAAACAAAAAAAAGAGATACAAAACCCATAGCTAGGTAGGACCTCAGGACCTGGCCAGCTCATGGGTTTATGTGCAGATTTAAAGCTTGTGCCATGATCACCATACACATGGCACCTGTGACGTTAGTGCATAAAGAATTAATTCCAAGCGAGGAGACGTCATCTTGAGAAAATGAAACTGAAACTATTACTGTCAACTGCACCGATTCAGTTCTATTTGTCAGTAAGATATCTTTCAACTGAAGTAGCATTCATTCTGCTTCTGATACTGCTTACTAACAAATGCGGTATTGTGCAATTAAGACAAATGCAACACACACAAAATGACCATGTCATTCTCAGTGGATGTTGAATTATTCAAATAGTGGACTGTTCGTAATTTTCTGACAGTCTACACGTCGGACTATTGCAACGTGTGAGTCTTAATTATCACAGTCGAAGCTTATTGCTTACTGTCTGTCATAACCACTGGCATGCAAGACGGCAATGGACGTTCGACATTTCTGTCTGTTTTAGGTCAGCCCCACGTATGTATCGCAGCTTCTGGGTCTTGTTCTATTGTTCGTCGTAATGTGTTCTTGTGTCTTTCTCTCTGATGTCTTCTCTCTGGTATCCAGTGAAGGGCAATGGGGATGTATTTATCTTGCTTTCTTGGATGATGTGTCCAAGCCATCTCAGATGCTATGGTAATACTCACATAGGAGACCTGTCAATGAAATTGGTAACATCCCAATAGGAGGCTTACCCATTAAACTTGAACTGTCATTCTGAAGGAAGCCATTTGGGCTTGGTTGTGTGTTTGCCTAGCCTTAATGTTTTGGACGTTGAGTGGAAGAGAGAGAGAGAGAGGAGAGAGAGAGAGAGAGAGAGAGAGAGAGAGACAGAGAGACAGAGAAACAGAGACAGAGACAGAGAGACAGAGACAGAGACATAAAGACAGAGACAGAGACAGACAGACAAGAGAGACAGAGACAGACAGAGACATCACACCCCAGACACCCAGAAATCTTTTTATCACATTGGGATACGTGTCGCCGTTTGTCTTCTTTTACAGGGATGCTTGTTTGATCCTTATGCTAATTACGGAATTGTACTAGTCTTACAATCGGAATGTGCGATTTAATTACAATTATTTGAGGTTAGTGACAGGAAGTAGAGGTTACGCCGGTGTTTTTTCTACCATCCATGAGCACACATGCCTAAAATAAGATAAAGGGCGCACGTTTTGGACTTAAGAAGGGCGCACTTATGAAATCGAAAGGAAGCATGTCTGTGGCAGCCATCTTTCAAGGAAAAACAGTTGCAGAAAGGAAGAAAGGCAGACCTCCAATCTCATACATCGATAACATAACCAACATCAGTGGCCTAAATATTCAAGAAAGTGCCCACAAAAGTCAAGACAGAGCGGCCTGGTGGGAGATGGTGGTGTATAAGTGTGCAATGGCCCAATACCGAACCCCGTGACGCCGACAGGTGACACAGGTGATACTTTTTCATGGGAACGTTAATGAATTAAATGCACTCAAATGCAGTAAATGTGTGTATGAACTGAAGAACAAATTCACGTCACATGACAGAAATCGTTCCTTGTGAATGTTACCACACAAATGCAATTTGTACGAGTAATAAAGTCTACTACAATACAGGAAGGCTTCTTCTTCTGGAGACTGCACCATTGAAAGCATTTTTTTATGACTACGCGAGTTTCATACTGTTTCAGCGTTTTGCGTATGCTGTAGCTTCAGGCGCCTTTCTTATTTCACATGTGGCAGTGTGTCTCGCGTAAGACTGAAGACAGCGTCAAATATTTGCGCTTAATTAACAGAACAAAAATAACATGTCCATGCGCACGCTTTCTGTAGTATGAGAAGGCGTCTTTTGACAAACAAAACGCATGACTTTTAGGTACGTAGGCTATTATCAGTGGTGAGCTCTTTGGACCGCTCTGTATCGCGGTTTTGGTGAGTGTTGGCCTTTGCGCGCGTCTCTGGTCCGTTGGAGGTTGTTGGTCTTTGCGCGCGTCTCTCTGGTCCATTGGAGATTGTTGGCTTTTGCGCGCGTCTCTCTGGTCCATTGGAGATTGTTGGCCTTTGCGCGCGTCTCTTGGTCCATTGGAGATTGTTGGCCTTTGCGCGCGTCTCTGGTCCGTTGGAGGTTGTTGGTCTTTGCGCGCGTCTCTCTGGTCCATTGGAGATTGTTGGCCTTTGCGCGCGTCTCTTTGGTCCGTTGGAGGTTGTTGGTCCTTTGCGCGCATCTCTCTGGTCCATTGGAGATTGTTGGCCTTTGCGCGCGTCTCTTGGTCCATTGGAGATTGTTGGCCTTTGCGCGCGTCTCTGGTCCGTTGGAGGTTGTTGGTCTTTGCGCGCGTCTCTCTGATCCGTTGGTGATTGTCGGCCTTTCGCGCGTCTCTTGGTTCGTTGGAGATTGTTGGCCTTTGCGTGCATCTGTTTGGTCCGTTGGAGATTGTTGGCCTTTGTGTGCATCTGTTTGGTCCGTTGGAGATTGTTGGCCTTTGCGTGCATCTGTTTGGTCCGTTGGAGATTGTTGGCCTTTGTGTGCATCTGTTTGGTCCGTTGGAGATTGTTGGCCTTTGTGTGCATCTGTTTGGTCCGTTGGAGATTGTTGGCCTTTGTGTGCATCTGTTTGGTCCGTTGGAGATTGTTGGCCTTTGTGTGCATCTGTTTGGTCCGTTGGAGATTGTTGGCCTTTGTGTGCATCTGTTTGGTCCGTTGGAGATTGTTGGCCTTTGAGCGCGTCTCTTGGTCCGTTGGAGATTGTTGGCCTTTGTGTGCATCTGTTTGGTCCGTTGGAGATTGTTGGCCTTTGAGCGCGTCTCTTGGTCCGTTGGAGATTGTTGGCCTGTGTGTGCATCTGTTTGGTCCGTTGGAGATTGTTGGCCTTTGAGCGCGTCTCTCTGGTCCGTTGGAGATTGTTGGCCTTTGAGCGCGTCTCTCTGGTCCGTTGGAGATTGTTGGCCTTTGAGCGCGTCTCTCTGGTCCGTTGGAGATTGTTGGCCTTTGCGCGCGTCTCTCTGGTCCGTTGGAGATGGCGCTCGCTGAAGGGTGGGAAGTACGAAGGAAATCGGTCAAGGGTGGACTTAAACTGACAGGCACACGGTGTTATTTAGTCAACGTACAGGGTTGCTGTCAAACTGTTAGTTGCTGTTTGTTCTGACTTCCTGATTGATTTCTTTGATCCTGTGTCTCCCGCTAACCACTGGCTGTCGCGTTCCCATGGTTACCCCCTCATCTAGTGCTGTTGTTGTTCTTGTTCTTGTTTTGCCAAAGCTCTGGGATGAAAATAGGTCTTTGGTTTCTCTTTTTTAAATCTCAAGCCACCCATACAACAGACAATCCTTCAACTGATTTAGACAGGCACTCAGACACGTCGGTAAACAAACAATATTCACCTGTTACAGACAACGAGCGAGCGCGAACGCGCCACCCACCCATCCACCTACACACACACACACACACACACACACACACACACGCGCGCGCGCGCGCGCACGCATGATGATGATGATGATGATGATGTGGATGATAATCATGATGACATGGAGTTCCATTTCCGATTGAGACTGCGTGACAAAGCTGCCATCTGCGCTTTCT
>JAPXFY010000019.1:26916033-26926033 GCA_030674185.1 Monoplex corrugatus
ATCTGCTAGATACCTCTCCATGATGGATAAAGGGTGGTGAATTTTCTAATCTCCCAAATCAACGCAAGCAGAATATACATGCACGTTGAAGATCATATAAGTCATGTCAGTATCCGGTGGCTTATGGAAATATGAAGACACCCGTCACATACATGTAGTGGCCAGGAGTCACCTCGCAATCTCACTTTGACTTCTCCATGCTCCACTAAAAGGTCTGATTATGCGTTAGTGTTATACTTATTGTTGTTTAAAGCCCAGCCGACTGCGCAGAGCTATATCAGGGCTATAACCATCTCAAAATGTACACTATGCCTCACTCGAAAAAAAAAAAAAAAAAAAGAACACGTGGAAAAGAAAATTAAGTACACGTGTGAATGTATTCGTGTACATAATCTAAGAAGATTTCCCTGGCATTGACCACTCCGTCCAATTTATCACCAGGGTATTTAAAAAATCAAACCTGACTACAAATATAAACATAACTGAGGACACTAAAGCATTCAGAAATGGGCCCAAATTACCTTTTACTGCTTCTGAATTCACATTTCCTTAGAGCCAAAAATGCACTTGATACATGTACCCAATCATCACTTCTAAGAGAAAGTATGTTAGGCTTTATAGAACACATACAAGTGAATGGACCAGCAAGGCAGAAAATGATAGGAAGAAATGACAGAAACCAAAGGAGAGGGCAGAAACAGAGAGAGTGACAGAAAAGAGGAAATTTCTAGCACAGAATTTCCAGAAAGTGGAGATAATATTTATACTGAAAGAGCCCACGGCATCCCGACGGGGGAACTGATTATGCGTAATGCGCAGTGCGTCCAAATGTGTTTGGAGAATACTGCTATACGAAAATAATTTGCAACAATAATGATGATAATGATCATAATGATGATGATGGTAGCAATGAAAAACATGATAATAGTAATAATGATATCGAAAATGATAACCACAACAATGTAACAAAGACAGCAGCAGCAGCATCAACAACAACAACAGCAACAACAAAATAACAACAATAATGATAATGATAATAATGTTAATAATGATAACAATAATAATAATAGTAAGAAGAAGAAGAAGAGAAGAAGAAGAAGAAGAAGAAGAAGAAGAAGAAGAAGAAGAAACAACCGTCGCAACAACAGGAATTCATAGCGACACTTTTACAGGCAACACCAGTGTGTTCAGACAAATCAGTCTAAGAGGATTGGGACAGAGCCGGCTTGCCAAAAACCGACAGGCAGCCCTCCATGCCATCATGCCACTGGCACTGCAGGGACTACTGGCCATAACTCACAGCGTGTGGAGGCGCCCTAATTCCAACAGGTCAAGAGACCAGCGTCGCACAGCGTTCCTCGTATGCAGTCTTGATCTCATTTCACACACGAAGGATTACTTCTAAAATTAACCCTTCGACTCCTGGACTCAATCCACCACCAGCAAAAATTTAACCCTTTGACTCCCTCACTCTATCTACCAGTTTCCTGCAGGAAGCTGGTGGATAGGGTGAGGGAGTCAGAGGGTTAAATTTTTGCAGGAAGCTAGTGAATGGGGTAAGGCAGTCAAAGGGTTAAATTTTTGCTTTGCTATCAGGGTTGACAAAGCACGATGGTAATGTATAGGCAGACGGAGTCAAAGGATTAAACTGAAGACTTGCAGAGGGAAGTCACAGTTTAATCATGATTATCAGAAGTCTGTTGACTGGATGGTGGCAAAGTTACGTATGAATAAGGGCGCACTATAGATGGCGGACAATATTCTGAGCCATGTTATAGAACCATTGGATACCAGTGATTGAATATCATTATTATGTGACAGTGGTAGTAATGTCAGTGTATTGAATACATTATGTGATAGTGGTAGTAATGCCAGTGTATTGAATACATTACGTGATAGTGGTAGTAATGCCAGTGTATTGAATACATTACGTGATAGTGGTAGTAATGCCAGTGTATTGAATACATTACGTGATAGTGGTAGTAATGCCAGTGTATTGAATACATTACGTGATAGTGGTAGTAATGCCAGTGTATTGAATACATTATGTGATAGTGGTAGTAATGCCAGTGTATTGAATACATTATGTGATAGTGGTAGTGGTAGTAATGCCAGTGTATTGAATACATTATGTGATAGTGGTAGTAATGCCAGTGTATTGAATACATTATGTGATAGTGGTAGTAATGTCAGTGTATTGAATACATTATGTGATAGTGGTAGTAATGTCAGTGTATTGACATTATGTGATAGTGGTAGTAATGTCAGTGTATTGAATACATTATGTGATAGTGGTAGTAATGTCAGTGTATTGAATACATTATGTGATAGTGGTAGTAATGTCAGTGTATTGAATACATTATGTGATAGTGGTAGTAATGTCAGTGTATTGAATACATTATGTGACAGTGGTAGTAATGCCAGTGTATTGAATACATTATGTGATAATGGTAGTAATGCCAGTGTACTGAATACATTATGTGATAATGGTAGTAATGTCAGTGTATTGAATATATTATGTGACAGTGGTAATAATGCCAGTGTATTGAATGCGTTATGTGATAGTGGTAGTATTGTCAGTGTATTGAAGTCAGTGTATTGGACAGTAAAAAGAAGGAAAATGAATATAACGACGTGAATAGGTGCTCCGATGGAGCACCTTCGTCCGGTAGGGACCGTCATGCGGTGCAGGTGACACCAGACCGTCAGCCAGATACTGCGACCAAACTCAAACTCAAAAATACTAAAATAGCGACATGGAATATAAGAACTTTGTTCCAAAAAGGCAAATTAGACAATGTCAAAATGGAGATTGAAAGGCTTAACATTAATATTCAAGACTAGAGGAAGTGAGATGGAAGGGGGCAGGCATGATAACATCCAGAGAGTATACAGTGATATACTCTGGTGGAAACTCACATGAAAGAGGAGTAGGCATTGTAATGGGCAAGGACAAATCAAAAGCAGTTAAGGGATACTGGGCTGTGTCCGACAGCGTCTTGCTGGTCAAATTGGGAGGCAGACCATTTGATATCAGCATCATTCAAGTGTATGCACCAACATTCACAAGTACTCAGGAAGACATCGACAACTTCTACGAAGTATTAGAGATGGCCAAGGCCCAATGTAAATCACAAGAAGTTATCATAATAATGGGAGATTTTAATGCTAAAGTGGGACAGGATAGGGTGGAGGATATAGTTGGACCTCATGGCCTTGGTACACAAAATGAAAGGGGAGGGAAACTTGTAGAATGGGCACAGATGAATGAGTTCATAGTAGGAAACACCTGGTTTGAGCAGCCTAATAGAAGAAAATGGACTTGGATGAGTCCAGGAGATAATACCAAAAATCAGATTGACTACATCCTGATCAATAAAAGAGTTAGAAATTCTTTACTGTCAGCAAAAACACTACCGGGCGCAGACTGCAACAGTGACCACAATCCTGTAGAGGGAACATTTAGGTTGAAATTACGGAAAAGGAAACAGACCAAAAGCAACATCAAACTAGATCTTGGACTCTTAAAGACAGATGAATTGATACGTCAAAAATTTAATGTACATGTTACAAACAAATTCAGTGCTCTGGAAAACGTTGGTGACAATGAGGAACAATGGACAAAGTTGAGAAATTCGATAAATGAAGCTTGTGAAGAAATCCCTGTAGTAGATAGAAAAGCAAAAAAGAACTGGATGACAAAAGAAATTTTAGGCTTGATGGAGGAATGGAGGAAGGCAAAGAGAAACAAGGAAATATACAGGAAGATAAACAAAGAAATCAGGAATAGGTGCAGTGAAGCTAAGGAAGCTTGGCTGAAAACAAAATGCAAAGAAATAGAAGACCAACACAAAACGGATCCTCAGGGTATGTACAGACGAATTGAAGAAATTGTCCACAGGAAAAATATATGCACATCAACTGGTTGCTTAAAATCGAAAGCTTGTACGCTTCTCATGGAAAAAGACAAAACATTAGACAGATGGGGAGAGTACACTAAAGACCTTTTTGAAGATGACAGAAACGCAGAACACATTATAAGAAAGAACTTTGAAGGACCACCCATAATGAAAGATGAAGTTCAAGCAGCATTGAAAAAGATGAAACCAGGAAAAGCCCCACGACCAGACAACATTACCACAGAGATGATTGAAGCCCTGGAGGAATTCGGTATAGAAAAAATAACAGTCCTCCTTAATGAAATTTACGACACTGGAAAAATCCCCAAAGATATGTCAAAATCAATTTTCATTGCACTTCCAAAGAAGACAGGGGCTATAGAATGCGAACTCCATCGAACAATCAGTTTGATGAGTCATGTAACCAAGATCCTATTAAGAATAATCATGATGAGGACAAGGAATAGGATCAAAAGAGAAATAGCAGATAAACAGTGTGGATTTGTGGAAGGGAAAGGAACTATTAATGCCATATACATCCTAAGAACTATCATAGAGAGGTCAATCGAGGTGAACAAGGATTTATATTTATGCTTTGTTGACTATACCAAGGCTTTCGATTGGGTAAGACATGAAGAATTGATCAACCAACTAGAAAGACTCAATATTGATGGAAAAGATCTACGAATAATCAGAAATATGTATTGGGAACCAACAGCTGCAATGAGAATAAAAAACGGTATAAGCTCTTTCCAAAACATCAAAAGAGGAGTCAGACAGGGTTGCGTTTTGTCACCAGATCTGTTTTCACTTTACAGCGAAAACATCATGAGAAACCTAGAGGAAGACCCTGGATTAAAGGTTGTAGGAAAAATGATAAACAACATTCGATACGCAGATGAAACTGTGCTTATTGCAGAAAGTGAAAGGGACCTACAAAACCTTGTGAATATACTTGAAATAGAAAGCAAAGGTAAGGGGTTGGAACTAAACAGCAGGATGACTGAAGTCATGGTGATCAGTAAAAAACATGAAATCCCCTCATGCAAAATAACAGCAAACGGCACAACCTTGAGACAGGTTGATAAGTTTAAATACCTGGGAACGATCATTTCACCAGACGGCAGATGCACATCAGAAATAGCCAGCAGAATCGGCCAAGCCAAAACAACATTCAAGAAGATGGAAAGCATTCTTAGCAACAAATACCTATCAATTAACATCAGGAAGAGAGTTCTTGAATGTTATATAGAACCAATACTGTTGTACGGTTGCGAGGCGTGGACAGTCAACAAGCAAAGCCAGAACAAGATTGAGGCAGCCGAGATGTGGTTTCTAAGAAGGATGTTGAGAGTTCTATGGACAGCAAAGAAAACAAACGAGACAGTCTTGATGGAGGCAGACACAAATAGATCATTCATAAGGAAGATTAGGAAAAGGCAGGCAACATTCATAGGCCATTTTATGAGGAAAAGGGAATTGGAACACCTGGTCACTACGGGTAAGCTGGAGGGAAGGAGAGCACCGGGTAGACCCAGGAAGAAGATACTAGACGGACCTGCAGAGTGGCTGAAGACAAGGAGGGTGGAAGAGATGGTTTAGGCAACAAGAGATAGAGACAGATGGAAGTCCATAATCGCCAACGCCATGCGGCAAGGCACCTGATGATGATGATGATTGAAGACATTATGTGATTGTGGTAGTAATGTCAGTGTATTGAATACATTATGTGATAGTGGTAGTAATGCCAGTGTCATCATCATCATCATCAGGTGCCCTGCCGCATGGCGTTGGCGATCATGGACTTCCATCTGTATGTGTATTGAATACATTATGTGATAGTGGTAGTAATGCCAGTGTATTGAATGCTTTATGTGATAGTGGTAGTATTGTCAGTGTATTGAATACATTATGTGATATTGTGGTAGTAATGCCAGTGCACTGAATATTTTACTTGATAGTGCTTGTGACGGATGTGCGTAATATATTTCATAGTGCTGTTTTTTACATTTTCACTTTTGTGTGGGGTTTTGGGTCATTTTTGCTTTTGTAGATTGGAGCACCCAGTTTTGTTTTCGGTGTTTTCATTCTCATTGGTTGAAATGGGAAATGTTTTTGGATTAGGCTGTGAAGTAAAAGCGTGGAGTGGGTGGAGCGTGGAATGCGTGTAGCGTTGATTGTGTGTTGAAAAATCTGTGAACGTTAAATTCAGTTCTACAGAGATTTCCAGGTCGGCGGTCGCGTTTCATTGCTGCCTGAAGAGAACTAAGTCTGTTTTGTTGTAAGCTGCTAATATGTTAGCTAGCTCTACTGAGTGGGAGCTGTCTGGTCTGATTAGCTCACGAGGAGCCACATATGTACGTGACTTTGGTTTGAGGGGGAATGCCTTATCCAGTCCTGGTCCTAAGCTTGTATATCATACACTGGGCGTTTCGACTAATGACGCCACTGTTAATTTGTTCTGCTTCCCGGATTGTGTGGTAACGATGTATCTTATATAGAGCGATGAACTGAATCCTGAAGAATGATTTCGATGCATGTGAAACAAACTGACTGTGAAGTGTTGACCAGTGAAAGATCCTGTGAAAGGACTGTTTGGGACGGAAAACCTATATGATGAATCGATTACTTTCTAGTTGAGTAGTTGGACGTATGAACATTATATAGTCTGTATTTGTGTTACGTGATAGTGGTAGTAATCCATTGGTATTTTGAATAACATGAGTGTAGTGATTGAAGAAAATAGTCAGTTTTATTAATACATACTTATCTATGTAAGTGTAATAATGCAGTGTATTGAATACATATGTGATAGTGGTAGAATGCAGTGTACTGAATATTATGTGATGTGTGTATAATGCCAGTGTATTGAATACATTGTGATCGTGATAATAATGACCAGTGTTTGAATAATATGTGATAGTGGTAGTAATGCAGTGTATTGAATACATTATTATAGTGGTAGTAATGCCATGTATTGAATACATTAGTGAATAGGTATAATGCCAGTGTATTGAATACATTATGTGATAGTGGTAGTATAATGCCAGTGTATTGAATACATTATGTGTGTAGTGGTAGTAATGCCAGTGTATTGAATACATTATGTGAAGTGGTAGTAATGCAGTGTATTGAATACATTATGTGATAGTGGTAGTAATGCCAGTGTATTGAATACATTATGTGATAGTGGTAGTAATGCCAGTGTATTGAATACATTAGTGAGTAGTGGTAGTAATGTCAGTGTATTGAATACATTATGTGATAGTGGTAGTAATGCCAGTGTATTGAATACATTATGTGATAGTGGTAGTAATGCCAGTGTATTGAATACATTATGTGATAATGGTAGTAATGCCAGTGTATTGAATACATTATGTGACAGTGGTAGTAATGCCAGTGTATTGAATACATTATGTGATAGTGGTAGTAATGCCAGTGTATTGAATACATTATGTGATAGTGGTAGTAATGTCAGTGTATTGAATACATTATGTGACAGTGGTAGTAATGCCAGTGTATTGAATACATTATGTGATAGTGGTAGTAATGCCAGTGTATTGAATACATTTGTGATAGTGGTAGTAATGCCAGTGTATTGAATACATTATGTGATAGTGGTAGTAATGCCAGTGTATTGAATACATTATGTGACAGTGGTAGTAATGCCAGTGTATTGAATACATTACGTGATAGTGGTAGTAATGTCAGTGTATTGAATACATTATGTGATAGTGGTAGTAATGCCAGTGTATTGAATACATTGTGATAGTGGTAGTAATGCCAGTGTATTGAATACATTATGTGATGGTGGTAGTGGTAGTAATGCCAGTGTATTGAATACATTATGTGATAGTGGTAGTAATGCCAGTGTATTGAATACATTATGTGATGGTGGTAGTGGTAGTAATGCCAGTGTATTGAATACATTATGTGATAGTGGTAGTAATGCCAGTGTATTGAATACATTACGTGATAGTGGTAGTAATGCCAGTGTATTGAATACATTATGTGATAGTGGTAGTAATGCCAGTGTATTGAATACATTATGTGATGGTGGTAGTGGTAGTAATGCCAGTGTATTGAATACATTATGTGATAGTGGTAGTAATGCCAGTGTATTGAATACATTATGTGATAGTGGTAGTAATGTCAGTGTATTGAATACATTATGTGATAGTGGTAGTAATGCCAGTGTATTGAATACATTATGTGATAGTGGTAGTAATGCCAGTGTATTGAATACATTATGTGATAGTGGTAGTAATGCCAGTGTATTGAATACATTATGTGATAGTGGTAGTGGTAGTAATGCCAGTGACAATGTGAGTGTGTGTATGTGTGTCTGTGTATGTGCGAGTGTGTGTGTACGTGTATGTACATAACACACACACACACACGAACACACACGAACACACACACACACACATACACACACACACACACACCCCACACACACACACACACACACACACACACACACATATATATATATATATATATATATATATATGTATACACATACATATATATATATATGTATGTGTGTGTGTGTGTGTGTGTCTTATACACGTACACACACACTCGCACATACACAGACACACACACACTCACACTACCACTGGCACTACTATCACTACCATATATATTCAATACTTTGGCAATTACTACCACTATCATATAATACATTATATATATATGTATGTGTTGTGTGTGTTGTGTTGTGTGTGTGCGTGTTTGTGTGTGGTGTGTGTGTGTGTGCGTGTGCGTGTATGTGTGTGTGCGCGCGCGTGCACGTGCGCGTGCGCGTGTGTGTATGTGTTCGTGTGTGTGTGTGTGTTATGGATGTGCAAACTTGCTTTTTATGTGATTGTATTTTACGTATGAAATTGAGTCAGTTTGCATGTTATCGTATCTGAATGTTTCACGTGTCTGTGTGTTGCATTCTTATGGAAAACTACAACGTCATTTATGTTTCGGAAATAATAAAGTTGACTTGAACTGACTTATGTCCCCTGATCGGCTGTTGGGGGGAAAATGGCCCTGGCTGTAATGGTGGTTTTCGTTTGTACTTTCACTGTGCCTATAGAAAGACTGATACAGTGAAAGAGCAGAAAACACATGCTTTACAGAAATTTAAAAACAAATTTTGGAATGGAAACATATATCTCACAGTTATCTCAAGTTTATGTCTTTCCTCTGATTAAATTCTAATGTATTCACAAATTTTAAACTGAAGCAGGCAGAAACAGCCGAATGTCAAGGGAAGACAATATGCAAAACCTGTGGCATGAATGCACTAGGATACTAGTTCCATTTTGTTTCAGGGTGTCCAAAATTATGTGAAACTCGAAAATACCTTTTTGTTAAAATTACCTTTCTGTACAATCTGTTTTCATTTTATATATTTTGAGTGTTAATAAGTCTGTTTTATTGAATTTACTGAAGTACATAAGAAATCTCACATGCAGTAGGCTTTATACGTCATCATGAAACAGCAAAGGATCTACTGAGCTCAGAATGCATTTCATAAGGGTGATTAATATAAAAGTGCGTAATGATCAGGGAGTCATAAACTACATCCAGATGTATGCACCGCTTAATGGCTCGTGCCAAGTAGATGAAAAGCGCGAATTTTTGGAAAAACTCTCAGCCACCGTCAACAGCATAGAGTCTACCAGACTCAGAAGATCTACTTGTTACAGATGATCTTAACAGCAGAGTGGGGGAGAGAAGAGCACCGTGGATGAAAACATCTTGGACCACACAGTGACAACGGAACCACATGCAACTTTAACGGCAACCACATACTGGACCTATGCACACAGCATGAATTGGTAATTCCCAACACCCTCTTCTAGCATAGAGTGAGTCAAAGTCTACGCCTGGTTTAAATGGAACGATCTCAGTGTCTGCTTACAGACAGACTTCATCCTGACAAGAACTCTTTTTTTTTGAAAGGATCAGTACACTCAGGCAGTTTTTCCTTTGTGCTCACCTTTTTTCCCGTCCCATTCTGTACGCCACCTTAATGGCCACAGAAGCTCAGTTTTTACAGTGCCATGATCATGATGTCGATGAGGCTGATAATCATGATGCTA
>JAPXFY010000019.1:26931033-26933533 GCA_030674185.1 Monoplex corrugatus
AACGTCTGTCACTCGTCCATGCTGGCCATTATCTCTTCAGCCAGTCACATTAAAGGCATCCATCAATTAATCCACGATGAGCGTCGTAGATGGAATTCACTTTCATCACTTGGCAATACTCTCTGCTTCTGTTCTGCTAGTAGTCTTTGTTTGAGGATTCGTTTGTTGTTTGCTTTGAGAAGTAAAGTTTATTTGAACCGTTTAAAAAGAGATTGAGTGAGAGAGGGAGAAGAAGGGAGAGAGAGAGAGAGAGAGAGAGGAGAGAGAGAGAGAGAGAGAGAGAGAGAGACAAAGAGACAGAGAGAGTTCTGCTAGTTGTCTTTGATTTGTCTGAGGAATCGTTCGTGGAAAAGTAAAATTTATTCCTACCGAAAAAAAGACAGAAAGCGTGAATGTGTGTGTGTGTGTGTGTGTGTGTGTGTGTGTGTGTGTGTGTGTGTGTGTGTGTGTGTGTGTGTGTGTGTGTGTGTGAGTGTGTGTGTGTGTGTGTGTGTGTGTGTGTGTGTTGAGGGAGAGAGAGAGAGAGAGAGAGAAAGAGAGAGAGACAGAGACAGAGAGACAGAGTGAGAGAGAGAGACAGAGAGAGAGAGAGAGAGAAGACAGACAGACAGACAGACAGACGGGCAGACAAAGAGAGAGAGAGAGAGACAGAGAGAGAGAGAGAGACAGAGAGAGAGAGAGAAAGACAGACAGGGAGGGGAGAGAGAGAGAGAGAGAGAGAGAGGGAGACAGAGACAGATTTAGCAAGGCCATTGGATCTTGATAACGTGGTCACATCAACATAGTTTTCGTTTCTTAACTGATGTCATCAGACCTTCATGTGGTCCAGTGTGCTGCTTGATGGTTTGGGGCACTTGTTCATTGGTGATGTGATCAGTGTGTCTGATATTTATTATTTTGCCCTAACATCTCATTTCCATGGCTTGATCATCCTTACATATTTCAGTTATGTTTGTGTGTATAGCAGTTAGTGTGTGATGGATTGACTCTCCGATCCACGGAATGAGAAGAGATACCGGTTCTTATCGTCTGATATGGATCATCATGTGGGGATACAAAACCAATCCTACAGTCACTTGTTTTTTCCCTGCAGTCACTGTACAGAAAGGATGCTTGTGACCTTGGGTTCTGCTTCCGCCATTCCGTCTTCTGCGTTGCACAGCAGGTGTTCTCCATTGCTCAAATGTAACTATGCCAAGCGTGATTATGTATGTATCGGTTATTATCGCATGCATACCCGTAATGGCCTCGTGTATACCGGGCATGGTCGCGTGTGTGTTGTTCAGAAATGATGTATGGCCGCGCGTGTGTCTGTTAAACAGTTTTCGGAGCAGACGTCGATAGGACAACCAATGAATTGAATTAGATTAGATTTTCCTTTCTTTCTTTCTTTCTTTTTTTCTTTTCTTAATTTTTGTTTTGTTTTGTTTTGTTTTTGGTCACAAATGAATTTTTCATCTTTTCAACGTGATCCAAGCGTGTATTTTGATAGGGCCTACTTGTTTACTCCGTCTGAGAGTCTTCGTTTTAAGCTACGACGGTTGTTCAAGTCAGGGCTGAACAGCTGTTACTGTTTATGTTGTTGGTGTGTCCGTGCGTATGCTCGGAACCTTTCCTTTCTCGTAAGGTCACGATAGCGGAAGCAGTACTATCGTCTGCTAATATCACCACTCTCTTGAAATTTGGGCTGCTCTACCGTGGAAAACACGTCGCACGTCGCCGTAGTACGGCGCCACCTATTGTTCCCCCCCCCCCCCCCCATTTTTTGGGTACACGGTATGCATGTTTCTTTGTGTGTTGTTTTCAAAAGATTTAACAGAGTGTCCCCTTCCCTGTTCTGTTATGAACTGTTCACCCTTTGTTTACGAAGGCGTTGGCAGAGACGCAAATTGAGGTGTGTTTGTCTCTGATCAGAACGCCTCGCGTCTGATGGCAGCCAAGTTATTTTTTAATTTCATAGCCTCTGTCATTCATAGCTATGCACTGATCAATCCAGATATTTAAATAATATTGTATTGCATTCGGAAATGGTGTCTGTCATATGTGTTGCACTCAACGGACCCACAATAGTTTGTTCCGAAGCTGAATCAAGAAACTTTGAAGTCACACATTTTAGCATTGCAACATACAACGTTAATGCAATGTTTCAGAAGGGAAAACTAGAAAAAGAAAAACAAAACAAAAACAAAAAACTTGAAAACATCAAGATAGAAATGGAAAGATCGATTATCAATCTTTAATAAATAGGAAAGGTGAGATAGAAGGGAGCAGACATGATAACATCGGGCAAGCTTAAAATTACATCTTCTGGAGGAGAGACACATGAAGGAGGGGTAGGCATCATTGTGGACAATGACAAATCAAAGTCTATCAAAGGATAGTGGGTCATATCATACCGCATTTTACTAGTTACATTGGAGAGCAAGCCGTTGGATATCAACATCGTACAAGTACATGTATGTGCACTAACATCCTCAAGTACTGAAGAATAAACTGACAA
>JAPXFY010000019.1:26943533-26951033 GCA_030674185.1 Monoplex corrugatus
TTACGATTAGTACCTAGACCACAACTTAAGATCTAGTGGGGGGCGAGTTGGAGGGGGGTGGGGGAGATCCCTATCTGGGTCGTGATTTGAACCCTGGGTTTTTGTTTGTTTGTTTTGGTCTTAGGCAGACATTTTAACAACTTGGCCACCCACGCCATAAACGTTTCAGCAAGGACTCCATCCATACTTCTTGTGGACAAATCAGGCCATACCAATAGCGCATTTTTGTAATTCTGTAATTAACAAGAAACACCACCAGGCTGCAAATGGGACTCGGAGCATCAGTGCCTCGCCACTCTCGGGACACTCACCTCCCAAGCTCCCGACGCCAATCTACAGTCATTTCTTCAAGCAAAGAGGGGCTGTCCATGCGTTGCATGACCCATTCGGACCCCGTCATCAGTTACCTTATTTACAAATCAAATGGCAAGGTGGAGAGATGACAAACCCCGGGACATAGCCACACAACACGCACCAACCAGGTCCAGCCCAGCTTATGGACCAAGAGAGAATGAAAGACCTCTCTCGCCCTCCCTTTATCTTATCTCTACGATTAGTACCTAGACCACAACTATACAGCGCCTGTTGACTCGCACCACTGAGTGTTACTCGGACATTAAGAACTGGATGACACACAATAAACTTCAGCTTAATGACGACAAAACAGAAGCTATCCTATGGCACCCGTCAGAACTTTCTCAGCTGCCTCCTCTTTCTCTCCCATTATGTAACACATCAGTCCCAATTTCTGATTCAGCTAAAAACCTTGGTGTCTGCATTGACTCTACCCTCTCCATGAACAACTTTGTTTCTCAAACTGCCAGATCTTGCTACTATCATCTCCATCGTATAAGGCTGATCAGGAAGTATCTCTCTGTCGAAACAACTGCAAAACTCGTTCTCTCCTTCATAATGTCTCGCATTGACTATTGCAATTCACTCCTGTCTGGTCTTCCTGCCTCCACCATTCACATCCTACAGCGAATTCAAAACAATGCTGCACGCCTTGTACTCAAAAAGAAAAAAGCTGACCACATATCTCCTCTCCTGGCACAACTTCACTGGCTCCCTGTATCAAAGCGCATACAATACAAACTAGACACCATGTGCTACAAAAGCCTCAATAACGCAGCCCCCGATTACCTGTCAAGCCTACTTGAGATCTATGTTCCCTCACGTACCCTCCGCTCTGCCTCCGATCCTCTGACTTTTCGCTTTCCACGCACTAAGCTCAATACCTATGGTCCACGAGCCTTCTCTGTTTCTGGTCCACTCTCCTGGAACAAACTTCCTCTCTCAGTCCGTCAGCAACCTACTTTTGTCTCCTTCAAGTCCGCTCTCAAAACCCACCTTTTCTCCTCTGCATAAAATCCTAACCTCACTAAACCCTCCTCCCCCCTCCCCCCTCTGCAGCCTGTCTCCGCTCGGAGGGGAATCACATGGTTATAATATATAATTGTATATGCTATGCTCTCTATAATTTTCCATTGCTTTTATTCTTGCTTTTATTGCTTTTATTGCTTTTATTCTTTCTCCCCATTTATAGCCATGCGTATGTGTGTGTGTGTGTGTGTGTGTGTGTGTGTGTGCGTGTGTGTGCGTGCGTGCGTGCGTGCTTGCGTGTGTGTCTGCTTCAGCGCTTAGATTTGATTTTATCAAGATTTTGCGCTATATAAATATTGTAATTATTATTATTATAAATATTGTAATTATTATTATATCGGGGGGAGCGTCCCAGAGTGTCGTCGTTGTCTACGGAGAGGCCACAGGACAACATAATGCAAAGGTTCCATCAGATACAAACAGTGCATGGAGGATGAGCATAAGTTTGGAGACCCGCATTGCAAAATGGTAGCTGAAGGTGCACAAGATGATATCCAGTTTACACAGGAAGAAACCACTCCAAATGACATGGAACAGACAAAGAACAGTGAACATACAGATAACAGACAAGACAGTAGTCAGGCACAAAACAAACAAAATACTACCAAAAGTAACAAACAGAAGAAAGCTGCCGTCAGTACAGAGAGGAGCAGTGCAAAAAGTCAACAAACGACACTGGTTACCTATAGACGCGTGGCATCGGTGGTCTAGCGGTAGAATACTCGCCTGCCACACTGGTGACCCCGGGCTAGTTGGCAGAGCCATGAACTCAGGATCTAATATCTTGAGTTCAATCCCAGCCCGGAACATTAAAAACTGGCCTGTTTGCTGTCCATCTTAATCTTTACATCATTCTGGTGGTGTCAGCTTAATGTTTTATAGGTCCTTCTTCCCCCTTTCCCCATTTCAAGACCTTGCCAGAGCATAGGGTTTTGCGCAGGCATCGAAAGTCTGTCAGATAATTGCTGGCAGATTGGGTGGAACGCATACGGAGTTTTCCGAGTGCAGTGAATTCCTCTTGAACAAACTACAAACAACAGAACGACATTTCAGGCTCGACCAAAGGCCCCCGATCCAGACGATCTACTCCGCCACAGGCAGACAAACAAGCAAAACTAACAGACTGAATTGAAGCAGACACTGACGAAGAGGACGAAAGCATCTTCTGTCTCCTTACAGAACGATGGCAGTAGCCTCATCCCTATGCTCCCTTCTTCTGTCTTAAGCAGATGATGTTTGCTATTCCATGGACCGTGGTCTAAGACTGTTGGATTGGATTTTGCAATGTGCATGTTTTAATGAATGAAATACGGATTGGTCTTTGAATACCAGAGGGCTAAAACACAAAGTCAAACGTCAGTCAATATTTAATTATCTAAAAACACAAAAGGTGGACATTATCTGTATTCATGAATAACACATCACAAAAAAGAGTAAAAAGATTATATTACTAGGGAAAAGCAATGGGGAGGTAGGGTTATATTTCAACTGGTATCTAAACATTCTACTGGGGAAGTATTGGTTGAAAAAAATGTCAGGACAGAATATTAATGGTTTCAGTACAGTGAAGAATTCTTAACCTTAAAATTGTAAATCTATACACACCAAACGATACGGCGCAGAAAACAGGCTTCTAACTAAAGATTGAAAACATACTCGATGAATACGCAGGAAAAGAGTTGTTGATTCGATGTGATTGATTGTAGTTGATTTTAATTCCATGATAAACAGTAAACTTGACACTGTGTCAGGGCATCAATACAACACTGAAGTTGGAAAATTTAAAGAACCCACGAGAAATCTTTGTGTGAGCGATGTGTGGCGATCATTTCATGATGATGAAAAAGACTCCAATTGGTGTCGCTACAATCATTTTATAGCAAGAAGACAAAATTGTTGTTTGTCAATTAAGATGAATAAAAAGACTGTATATCATGTGAACATTATTCTGTAGCTAACACTGACCACAAGGCTGTTGTATTCGAACTGAATAATGTCGACTTTGAAAGAGGTCGGGGCTACTGGAGGTTTAATAATACACTTTTTAAAAGATACTGATCTTGTAAATAGATTGAATATATTACTGACTGAACTACAAAACGAGCAGGAAGTCGGAACCGGGAATCACAGCATTGTCCGGTGGGCAATGTATAAAATAAGAATTAGAGATTCCTGTTTAGGATATGGAAAATACAAAGCATGCAGAAGAAAAAATCTTTTTCTTACCCTACACGCTCAACTCAGACAACTAGAAAAAGAAGTAATTAGCGATAGCAAAAATAAGGTTAAACATGAAGAAATGATGAAAGTTGGAAATTCTCTCTCTTGACAAAGTCAGATCGAGAGTGAAATGGATTGAACAGGGAGAAAAACACTACGAGATATTTTTAAAGCTTGAAAAATCAAAGGGTAACCAGAACATACGATAAGAATAAAAAGAAAAAAGAAATTCTTACCAATCAAAGAGACTTTTTAAATAAAATTGTTAACTACTATAAGTTTCACTTTCAGTTTCTCAAGGTGACGTCTCCGCGCTCGGAATGAATTCCACATACACTAACGTCACAGGTGCCATGTGATGGAGAAGATACTAACAAGATCATAACTTTTTAGGATCGCTTCAAAAGTATGTTCTGCCGAGACTGCTATAAACGTTTGTATAATCAGTCTACAGAGTAAGAAAACATCTGTCAAGATTTAGATAACTTTATAAGAAGAGAAATATCTCACAAAACTGGAGGAAGACGATGCAGCATTATGTGAAGGTCTGATTACAACAGAAGAAGCAATGGCTGTTACACCAATGATAAATGGCACATCGTCAGGCACTGGCGGCCTCACAATAGAATTCATGAACATTTTCTGGAATAAACTTAAAACTGTGGTGGTTTCATCCTTCAATGAATCTTTTGAGAAAGAAACAATGTCTTATACCCCAAAACAAGCAGTTATCACTTTGAAGAACTAGAACGTGACAATTTAGATAACTGGAAACTAATTACACTTACAAACACAGACTACAAAATCCTTGATAAGGTCTTGGCACGCAGATTGTGTAAAGTAATTAACAACTTAATTGATAACGACCAGGTTGGCTACCTTAAAGGCAGAAACTTTGCAACACTAAAAAGAACGATTGATGACGTCATCAAATATTTAAATGATACAGGCAGATCCAGATATCTGATCGTATTAGACTACAAAGAGGCATTTGACTCTGAAAAACAAACCAGAAAACAACAACAACAACAACAACAACAACAACAACAACAAAAAACCCTTCATTTTTCAGACTTTCAAAATATTTGGGTTCGGTCAGCAATTTAGAAGATGGATGAAAATATTGGGCTGTGATATGTTTAGTACCGTTAATCATGGTGAATGGATATCTTTTTCTATAAACCGCCGAATAAGACAAGGGTGCCCCTTCTCGCCAATGGCCTTTATATTAGCAGTAGAGATACTAGCAATTAAAATTAGAATGGTAACATACATGGACTAAGTGTCTAATCAAAATACTCAGTAAGCACAGATATACAGTTAAATCATTAGCGGATGATACACAACATTGCTTGTTCAAAACATGAAGACATGGTGAAAGCATCAGAATTCATTAATAAATTCGCATTGTTTTCCGGCCTCAGACTCAACACTGCAAAGAGAAAAACTATGAAAAAGGAAAACAATCACAGAGAGTAATTAACCCTTTAAGACAACAAAGAAAATGAAAATACTTGGCATATACTTTCAGAATAACAAACGAACTAAACATTTTGAAGATAACTGGACAGGAAGATTTGAAAAGATGACAAAAGTAATACGTTCTTAGGGTCAGAGAGATCTTAGTATTCACTGGAAAATAATTATCATTAAATCTTTGTTATCAACCAATTTACATATGTAATGTAGTCAATCAAATTACCAGAACACATTCTTGGGGAAATAAACAGATGCGTATATAAATTTACATGGCAGAAAAAATATTCAAATAGGAAAGCTTTTGAAAAAAAAAGAAAAAGAAAAGATAGGTGGAACCGAAATGCTAAGTATGACCAATACGCAAAAATACTTTTATTCACAAAGGTTAGGAAAATTATTTAACTCTTACAACGAAAACTGGTGCTGCGTTTCTAAATTTTACGTTGACAGCATACCCAACGGTCGAGACATTTTTTAAATAAATTGCCGTCCAGGTAATGTTAATTTACTCAATAAAGTAAAAAATGAATTATGGAGGACTGTTTTAATTACCTATTTAAACAACAAAATGCTTGCAAAATTAAGAGATATAAACATTGACGATTTTCATAATCAAAATCTTTGGAACATCATTTAATTAAATACAGACACCTTGAACTTTCAGAGCTTGGAGAACTAATGGATTTAATAAATTGAAAGAAATGATACAGATAATGAAAGAAGACTGTTTACATTGCAGGAAATACAGAATAAAACTCAACAAACCCACTCTAACGTTGTTTTTGAATATTACGCTCTAACAAACGTGACGAAGAGATACATCTAACTAATGTAAAAACATGAATTGATGCAGGAGCATACGATACTAAATCAGCAGCAATCTTAAAACTGGTACAGACAACATCTCGCTCAGAGAATTAAGCTTCAAATAGATCCCACAGTTTGGACAATGTCTCCAAACACAACCAAAGAGAATTAAGAGAATTACAATGAAAAATTATCCACAATATATACCCTACAAATATATTGCTGCACAAAATGAAAGTAAACGAAAACAACGAGTGTTCCTATTGAAGGAATGAGACTGACTACATAGAGCATATCTTCTTCGAATGTACCCTACTTCGAAAATTCTGGGAAAAGGTGGAAAAGCATGTACGGCTTTTCACTGGAAAAGTAATCTAATTCACTGTGAATGACATACTGTTAGGTCTACAAAAGCATGATATCAATACCGCTGTAAGAAATACAGTTAACAAAACAATTCTGACAGGCAAAATGTACATCAGCATTGCTAAAAAAGACAACTGCTTTAACGCAGCTTTATATCGTATTTGAAAAAGAGATGCAAACTTAGAGAAATAAACCAGTATCAACCTTAACAGCTGCTTAAAAAATAACCTGACGACGTACATGTTAGCAAAAATGCGCTGGTCCTTGTTTTTCAAGATTTAGGCAACTAACAAAATACATATGCACACGTATACATACACGTACTTGCCCATGAACACGCACTCATGGCTTACCCACAAACGCACAAACACAATCACCTTTACACATACACATCTGCACGCGCGCATATACACATACATAGAGGAACTCGACATTTGAGACATTCTTTGTGCTGAAATTTGTGATTTTTTTCACAATAATAACGAATGTCTGTTCTTGAATAGTGTTGCATATGTCAGTGTTACCACAGAATATGCAAATATAAACACCTCTTCATATACACATTAGGTCACAGAAACACACAGACAAGATAAGACTGTTTGAAAAGACTAATGAAAATAATTAAGCGTCTATCAATAGATAAACATACAAACAGTAGATAACGAATGGTATAAAAGACTAACCAAAAAGGTCAAGCTGTTCATTTAATTAAAGATAAACATACAGACTGTAGATCGTGAAAAGTATTTCATCAATGTATGTTTATATAAATATATGTCTATATAAGAACTATCATAGAGAGGTCAATAGAGATGAATAAGGATTTATATTTATGCTTTGTTGGTTATACCAAGGCTTTCGATCTGGTAAGACATGAAGAATTGATCAACCAACTAGAAAGACTCAATATTGATGGAAAAGATCTACGAATAAACAGAAATATGTATTGGGAACCAACAGCTGCAATGAGAATAGAAAACGATGTAAGCTCTTTCCAAAGCATCAAAAGAGGAGTCAGACAGGGTTGTGTTTTGTCACCAGATCTGTTTTCACTTTACAGCGAAAACATCATGAGAAACCTAGAAGAAGACCCTGGATTAAAGGTTGTAGGAAAAATGATAAACAACATTCGATACGCAGATGACACCGTGCTAATTGCAGAAAATGAAAGGGACCTTCAAAACATTGTGAATATACTTGAAATAGAAAGCAAAGGTAAGGGGTTGGAAGTAACAGCAGGAAGAC
>JAPXFY010000019.1:26956033-26966033 GCA_030674185.1 Monoplex corrugatus
TGGTTCTGTGTAACTATTCACACGTCACCCACCTCCAAACACATCGGACAGGTCACCATGGGAGCGAGGCATGAAGGGATACAGGAAATAGAACTTTGTTTTAAAATGCTATGATAGAATATGGATGCTAGTGATGATGTTCTGGCCTTTCATTTCGGATTGAGACTTTGTGGCAGGGTCTACTCTACGCTCTCTTTTATAATATGTCCTGAAATCAACCAGGCCCCAGAGATACAGACACCTGGTGAGTTGGTCAGGACACTGAAGCAAAATCCTCAATGACGTATCCGTGAAGGGATTGAGACGCGATTGTATGTTCTAATTTTCCCACAGGGCCCATCGCTTTCATGCTGAGTGTTAGCAGATGAAGTTGGTGGGCAGGGTGCGTGAGTCAAAGGGTTAAGTGGCCCATTAGTTCAGCTGTTAGAACGCTAAGCTCACAAGGCGGGGCTTGTGGGTTCAACCCTCGGGTAGGTCACGTATTTTTTTTCACCTGGCCTGGTTGGTCCTTTTGATAAAACCAAGGATTCTAGATCTGATGTTTCGAGTTCAATCCCAGCCCGCACTGTTATAAACTGGCCTGTTAACTGCCCCATCTTTATGCGTCAATCATTATTCTGGAGATATCATAGGTTTCATCTCCTCCCTATCCCTCCGCTCTACCTATTCCAAGACCTTGTCTGTGCACACGATTTTGTGCAAATTCGACGATCCTGCTGGATGATTGCTAGTAGACTTGATTGGAGCGCATATGTGACTGCCCAAGTGCGATGACTCTCTCATTGACAAAATTCGAACTTCGTATGTTTCTGGTTTCAGACACACATGGTTGACGATGATGATGATGATTATGATGATGATGATGATGATGGTGATGGTGATAATGGTGGTGGTGGTGGTGTACACAAGCATGAGCGCGCACACTCGCATATGTGCTCTCTGTCTGTCTATCTATCTTTCTGTCTGTCTCTGTCTCTCAATCTCATGCGTGTTGTGTGTGTAAAGGCTAACATTCATACGTCTGAATGCACGTGTGTGTATGTGTGTGTGTGCGTGTGTGTGTTTATGTATATGTGTGTGTGCGCGTGTGTATGCATGTGTGTGTGTGTGTGTGTGTGTGTGTGTGTGTGTGTGTGTGTGTGTGTGTGTGTGTGTGTGTGTGTGTGTGTGTGTTGCTGGATGGATATGAATCGAATTCGGGTCGAACATGTGGACTGTACAGAAATGGCGAATGCATAAGTATGGCAATCATGGTGCCAAGTCAAGGTTGCAAAACCAAAACGGTGCTACAATCAGCACATTTCAGAAAGGTGTACAAACATGAAAACAGCAGTTTCTCAGGAACTTCTAAAATATTTGAATTCTGTTTTCTGTCTTGTGATACTCTATCATTGTCCTCGTTTCACATTAAGTCTTAATTCATCTGACGGTTCTTCAAGATCACAGTGACCTTGAGAAGTACAAAGTCTGGATTTTCTCTGATAATTATTTTGTAAAATGGAAGAATGTCAGAATGGATTCACTATTTTGTCTCTTTTGTGTGTGAGTGCGAGGCATTTGCTTTGTTTTATGTCTGTATTTTTCTGATTTACTTTTCTTTCAAGCCATTTGAACAAGATCCTATCACTGGAGATAGATGGAAAAACTTCCTCCAACTATCTCATGTTTCAGGCTGTTAACATCCCCATCATCAACACAGAGTCATCTTAATGCTAAGAAAGATTTCAAACCAACCTACCCACCTCGCTATGAAAACGAGATAATCAAACCATTATAACAAGCTCCCTTTTCATACAAGAAAAATGGGATAAAATCCAGGTTTCGTATTTTGATGGTCATCGTGACTTGAAAGAAGCATAGAATAATATTAAACTTGCGAAGCGAGGACAACGGTAGAATGTAACAACAATGAAAACAAAACATAAACATGGCCAGAGGTTCCTGCCAAAGTGCTTCCTCACATCTTCTTCACAAAGTGTTAATTTTAGGGACATTTTGTCTGTGTAACTTTGACTTTGATGCCATAACCTTTAAAGTCGCGTATTCATGACTCCTCGGGGGGCCTGTAGTCGAGTGGTTAGAGCGCTCGTCTGCGGTGCGGAAGGTCGGTGGTTCGAATCCGCTAAACGCTGGTTCGATTTTTCCGGCCTGAAAACTCCCTCTGTCCACCCAGCAGTGAATGGGTACCTGACTTGGTCGGGGAGGTTTAAAAAAAAAAAAAAAAAAAAAAAAAAGGCGCCGAAAGGAGAGGGATGGGCTCCGCCTTTCATAATGCCGTGCCCAAGACACGGTGAATCTTTAACAGTTCACCGCCCCTACGGCCATATTGGCCATATTGGCCATGGGACCTTTAACCTTTAACCTAATTCATGACTCCTCAACGGTGTACACCTTTAAAAGCCAACTCTGGTAAAGATCCACTCAGAAGCGGCCGAGAAAGACTTGCTAACATATTTATGTTTACAGGCACACGCCTCTCTCCGGTCGATATGAAACAATCCCTCCTTTCACCTCCTCTACCTTTTAAATGAAAGGGAGATTGAAAAAAAGCCAGCAGGAGAGATCGATACTTGAGATCGGAAATCCGTAACCCGTAACGCATCTTTCTTCCTCTCTACGCAGAATCTATACATGTAGAAAGGAATAGAAAGCAAAGAATCGAAACTGTACTTCAGAGATGTAAATGAAAAAAAAAAGTTTTTGAATAATACCATCGTGGAATGTGATCAACTCACCTAACTGCTTGAGTTCCCCACGCTCCGCTATAAGATCCGAGTAAATGCATTGCGCAGGAAGTCCACATTAGTACTCAGAATAGTGCTATACCAGATCGATTAATCATCATCATCATCATCATCATCATCATCATCATCTGAGGAGGAGGAGGAGGAGGAAGAAGAAGAAGAAGAAGAAGAAGAAGAAGAAGAAAAAGAAGAAGAAAAAGAAGAAGAAGAAGACGAAGAAGAAGAAGAAAAAGAAAAAGGATAATACGTAATAACAACAGAATCTCTTTTAGTTGTTTTGCGCTGTTGTATGATAACACTCTGTTCATGCACCAAGACAAACCCTAATGACAACACTTTTACATGGACAAGTTGAGGTCAAAAGAAATCCAGGCAGCCCACCTACCTCATATATGAATAATGTCACCAACATCAGCGGTTTGAATGTCTACAAAGCAGCACAGAAACGTCAGGACCAGAGTAAATGGAAGAGAGATGATGTGACGTCTGCTACGGCGGCTACCATGGAACGTGATGATGCTAACGGGTGACGGGTGAGTCATGCTGATCGGGACTTTCCATCGTGTGGAAGACATTCACAGCCGACTTCAGAGAAGAATCAGCTACCACAGGAGTCAAGGTAAAACTGCCTATTTCTTAAAACGGTCAACTCCATGTCAAAAATGGAAACCGTGGTCAATAAATACCCAAAAGCACAAGCCAGAACCTACACTGACAACAGGACAATTGGAAATCAGGAACAAAAGCAACAGACCTAGAAGCAAAACAAAAGAAGCTGTGACAGCTACATTTACAAGAAACCAAGAGTTTATATCAGTAAGGGACACACTGGGGTAACAATACAGATCGTCCCTTCCCTTGGACAACGGGACAAGAACGAATGATTTCAGATTGAGATTTTTTTCCAATTTGCCCTTGGTTATATCATTTTATACACACATAATATTTGGTCATATCATTTTATACACACATAATATTTGGTCATATCATGTTACACACACACACACACACGCACGCGCGCGCCACACACACGCCACACACACACCACACACACACACACACACACACACACACACACACACACACACACACACACACCACAAAACGTTTCACATGGACATTAAAAAATCATAACATGTTATATCCCCCCCCCCAACCGACGCGCGCGTGCGCGCACGCATGCATGCAAAGCCGATCGACACACAGGCTCACAGAAATGTCAAACCACTGTAAGAGTCAAGTGGACTGGATAAAGAAACTAGCTCCTCATCGATTCCCCAACAAGGCGATAGCAACAAACACAGGTCGGTATGGTCTTCTAGCAGTACGACATCTGTAATGTGTTGACTGTCAGCCAGCGAAATGCGTTTGAACTGAGCTTTATACGTCTTGGTCAGTAGTGAGGCATTGTTGCTCTGGGTCCCATCAAGCACCTTCGGGCTTTTCTTGTTAACTCTGAACTGCAACTTCGCTGCTGGCTTCAATAAATCAGGCCTGGTGACTACAGGGAAAGTCTTGGTGGCAGCTCGGAAAGACGGCAAACTTGATATCCCTTTCAGACCTAGCCGAACAGCAAATTGGGCTGTATCTGGAGCATCATGCTGATCGCTTTTGTAAATGTAGTAAGCACTCCCGCTGTGGTTGTGATAAAACAACGTAGGCAGCTGCCAACTGCTAAGTGTCGAGACTATAGTGAGGGGGATGAGAGCTGACAGCTATGCGAGCTGGTGGCAAGGCAAGCTGCCCAATAGAGAGATGAAGGCCCAGGGTAAGGCAAACGAGGTCTCTTTCATTTTCTCTTGGTCCTTTAGCAGGGCTGGACCCGGTTACTGTGCGTTGTACGGCTATGTCCCAGGGTTTGTCATCTATCTCTCCATCTTGCCTTTCAGTTGTAAACAAGGTAACTGAAGGCTGTTCTCTTCAAACTTACCAAGGACACTGCCTACAAGGCTCGCCACCGCCCCCAACCCTCCACTGCAACCAACAACGGTAACCGCCAAGCAATCAGTGAACTTCCTTCCCCGCTTGCGCTTGCGCCGTTTTCTGACTCATGACAAATCGGTACAACGGTGCTATAATCAGTAACACAACACCCAGTTGATGATCTTGATACACCGATACCAACCAGGAACCCCCCCCCCCCCCAGGCGATGATCAGATTAGGCTAACGGGATTTGTTATTTGTACGGCGTTTGTCTGTCATACCACTGTCACGCTGACCGGCGTCGTAGTTAAGTGGGTAAGACAGACTTGCAATGTATCTGGGTTCACTCCATCCTGGGTACCTTCCGCCTGGTGGGTACAGGGAGGAGATTTTTCCTATCTCCCAGGTCAACGTATGTGCTGACCAGTTAGTGTCTAAACCCATCTCGTGTGTACACGTACGCGGGAACATCAAGTATGCATGTTACACATCTTGTAAGCCATGTCAGTGTCCGGTGACTTATGGAAACAATGAAAACACCAAGCACCAACAACGGAATATACAGACTATGCTGCGACATATCTCCTGCACAGTGAGGGCAAAACAGCGTGCAAGAAAATTGGGAACGAAAATAGAAAAGAACAGAAAAAAAGTCCTGCTCTGCTGAATCGATGTAAGGATATAATAGGGTATGTTATTTGTACTCCACAGCTCTGTCATGATCACTGTCCACGCTGAAGTGTGTGATCATATGGGTAAAAAATCAAAACAAAACAAAAAAGCCATCAGACTTCTATCAGAAGAACGGTTTAAATGAGCTACAGCCCATCCCTTCGCCTCCCTCAAACACACACACGCATGCAAGCACGCTCATGCGGGCGTCCATGAACACTCACGCACATCAACATGGACAAGTACAGTGCATATATACATGCACACACTCATACATGAAATCACGCATGTGCTTGCACGCACACGTGCACACTCACACACATACGCCCATACGAACAGACGCACTACACAAACACACACACACATACCATACGTGCACACACAAAGACATGTACACACGCACACATACGCACGTACATACGCACACACACTCCTAAACACATAAATAGACACACACATATTCGTCTAAAAGCACATATGTGAATAGACGTTAAAAGAAATAACGAACGAACGAACACACACACACACACACACACACACTCATAAACACATACATGTACATAGAATTACACACACATACAAATACAAACACACACACATGCACACACACACACACACACATGCACACACACATGCACACAGACACACACACACACATATACACACATACAGGACAAAACCTTCTACTGACTCATCTCTATCTGACCTTTTTATCAATCAATCTTATATAGCAATATTCTCCAAACTAATTTGGACTCATCGCATATTACGTTTACTGACCTATCACAACCGACACACATACCACACACACACACATCAACACAACAACAACAACAAGCAACCTGCGAGCAAGCTACATAACTTCAAATTCATCGAGCATAATCACAAGTATAAATTTTCCTTTATTTTTGAGTAATTAGATAAACAACGTTAGCGGAAACTGTCTTTTTACAGGATTTTAAAAACAGGAAGAGACCGGGCTTTACAGACTGTCGAGGGAATGGAACTAAACGACCTCTGGCCATAAATTTTCGTGTTTTCAAGCACAGCAGGCATGGCATACTTTATGCCGACGTTTGATTTCAGAACCCTCGACTCAAAAGCTGACTTACTGCTGGTAAGATGATACAGGTTTTTCCATAATCTGATCAGTCGTAAACAGAGACTTCAGTGTCTCTCTGATCCAACATTATAAGGTCGATGCTTATCTCTTCCTGCTTTGCCACTTTTTGCAGGTTTGGGTCTAAGCACTCCGTCCACTAGCATCCAGCATTGTCAACCATACTAGCATAAAAAAGAAGTTTTTTTTAACCCTTTGACTCCTTCACCCCATCCACCAGCTTCCTGCAGGAAACTGGTGGATAGGGTGAAGGAGTCAAAGGGTTAAGTTTTTGCAGTTGATGGACAGAGTGCAGGAATCAAAGGGTTAACCAAGAGCAAATCTTGATACAGGAAAAACATTAAGGAACGTTATACATAGGGCCCTGCACATTAAGATAGATAATATCAGTGTGTATATATTTCCAAGTTTGAACCTTGTTTTGATACAGATTCATTAATATCTATAATTTTCTACACACATAATTATGTTCTCACATTTACAAACAAAGTTGCACATCTATAACACGCTTTTGCACATACATAAATACATACCCACTTTACTTTATGACATGCTTATGCACCTACATAAATACATATCCACTTTGTATTATAACATACGTAATAAAAACAGAATCTCTTTTAGTTGTTTTGCGCTGTTGTATGATAACACTCTGTTCATGAAAGGAGCTCAAGCTGGATCTGGGCAAGGAGGAACCAAAAGTGAACTTCATAAGGATTAAATTCCCTACAGATGATGTGTGCCCCGTTAGCACATTCGTAAAACCGCGTACCGCAGTTCTGAAGCGCAGAATCGCCCAGGTTCGATCCCCGGCGTGGGGAAAAAAAATAGACAACAGCAGAAGGGCATCCAGGAGTCATGACCTGGATGTGGCCCGGCCCCCCCGAGAGTGTAAGGAGTTCAGGGCCGAAACACTTGTCTAAAGGGGGTTACTTCTCTGAAGACCTTCTGTTGTCTAGCTCTCCCGAGAGTTTCTTTCTATCTTTCTACCTACGTATGCACACACATAAACACATACCTACTTTGCTTTACAACATACTTATGCACTCATATAAATACATACCAACTTTGCTTTATATCACACGTATGCACTCACATAAATACATACCCACTTTGATTTATAATATACTTATGCACTCATATTAAATACATACTCACTTTGCTTTACAACCTGCTTATGTACACACATAAATACATACCCACTTTGCTTTATAACATACTTATGCACACACATAAATACATACACACTTTGCTTGATAACAAACATATGCACACACATAAATACATACCCACTTTGCTTTATAACATACTTACGCACACATAAATACTTACCCACTTTGCCATTTACTTTCCTCGCTCATTCGTGCTTAAACCCAGCTTTCAGGTGCGAGTAATCTACCCACTACACTGCTCTCCCTTCCTTCCTCATACAATGAGTGTGATCAAGAATTATTTCCTGCAAAAGGTACAAAGACCACTGTCTATCTGTCTGTCTATCTATCTATCTAATTAATTTTTAAGTGTGTATAAGATCAGTTCCAAGTGCCTATATGCTCCCACTTTGAGGCAAATGACCGCAGCTCTCATCTCACCCCTCCCCCAGAAAAAAAGGATCTAGTCTTTCAATCAAAAAAATTGTTAGTGATATTTTTAGCGTTCTGGTTTTTCTCATTTGTGTGTATGTCCACTCTGTGCAGATGGTATGTCGCTGCACAGTCTGCATTCTGCATCTTCGCTTTGAGTGCATGCTAGCTGTTTTCATGCTACCATAAGCCACCGAATGCAGACATGACTTAAACGAGCATACTTGGTGTTGCACGTGCCTACACACTCGAGGAGGTTTATGCTTAACGAGTGTGCACAGATGCTAACCTAGGAGATCTGAAAAATCTCCAACCCTTTACCCATTAGGCCTTTCGGTAGGATGGCAGATATAACCCAGAATTTCCGATGGGATGTCTATCGTCTTACCCACTTGACCATCGCCTGCCCTATCTTTCCATGAAGAATGTCATCTAACGTTATTTCCGAACGATCAGCAACGTTGTCTTCCTTCTCTGGTCGCCTTCTTTATTACGTTTCCAGTCCTTATGTTTTCATAATTTGGAGTTTCTTCAAGGATTCATCACACGGACAATTCAATATACGTTTCACCTACAAACTGTCAGCAATTATTTGACAAACACCTCCAGTCTGCGCAAAACCTTACGCGTTGTGCATCGGAAAAATCTTGAATTGAAATATCAAACCAGAAGCAGTACAGTACAACTTCTATGTTAACCTGACAATAAATAGTTTAAGATGCTATGACGATGGTGACATGGAGAGGGGAAGGAAAGTGGCCCATGAACCACTAAGCTGACACCACAAGAATGACTGCAACATTAAACTACAGAAGGGAAGCGAACAGATCCAGTTTTTATGTTGACGATTGGGATTGAACCCGAAACTATGAGATCTGGAGTCCATGGCTCCCTCACAAGAACCAGTCTGCCCACGTTCGTAAACAAACAAACAAACAAACAAACAAACAAACCACGACGACCCTGGCGTTATTAGCATGGTGCTCTAATTAACAAAACTAACGGACTGACATATCAGATTTCTTTCTGACATTGTCAAACAGACAGCACACAGCACACAACAGTGTCTGTTGGCCTTGACTCCTGTTACAACTCCATTTAGCGGTCTGGAGGTCATGACTTTTGACGTCCAATCCTATTATCTTCAACTGGTGGGAAATTCCGTAAAACAGATGCCTGTGGTTTGATGTTGTGGGGAGGGGGGGGTGGGGAAGAGAAGTAAGACACCGTGATAGTGCGGTTGAGGGCGAATGGTGGTGGTGGTTGGGGGGGGGGGGTAAAGAACGAAGGAATGGAGAGTGGTTGGAGGGTTAGAACGGGGATGAATAAATTAAGAAAAAAATGGGGGCAATGGAATGAGGATAGGCGAGTATCTATGACTAATATTTGATACGTTCTGATTAATTGTATGTGTGTGCATCTCCAAGCACATGTATGCATAATAATGCAGATCTTGTGTGTTTATGTAATTTTATTTCATTTATATCAATTTTACATGTATTGGTGAGAGAATGTGGGAGGGGGAGGGGGGATACGCAGAGACGTCCAGGGTGAAGTGGGGGGGGGGGGAAGTGATAGAGGAGGATATGAGTGAGCGTGATGTGAATGTAAATGGAGTAAACAATGTATCATAGAACAAAAGTCTTTGTTCTTTAAGCCTGACAATTAAATTAAGTATCCTGTGTCTCGTATCTTGCAAAGGTTGGCGATGCGAAATGAAAGCAATTGAAGGGACAGTAAAGCAAAATGTGGTTGTCGTTGCTGATGATTATTGGATGTAGCGTATGATCTGAGGAACATAGGGGTGATGGGGACAATAAATCGTGTTGGTGAGCGCATGAGGGATGTGTACCGTGTTGTCGGGGGCAGGTTTCTGTGATGTGTTTGTATGGGTGCAGTGAATTCATACTGAGGGGTTTAGATGTTTTTATCCATTTCCACAGCATTTTATTTAATA
>JAPXFY010000019.1:26971033-26976033 GCA_030674185.1 Monoplex corrugatus
CTTTCACTTTCTCTATGTAATGGGTGATCGATTTCCTTGTAAAGTTTTGCCCTCTCTCTGTCTCTCTCTTTGTCTCTCTTTATCCCTTTCTTCTCCCCCTCCCCCCACTCTCTCTCTCTCTGTCTATCTCTCTGAGTTTGTGTCCGTATCTGTGCATGTATGAGCATGTCCATATATGTATGTATGTATGTATGTGTATGTATGTATGTATGTATGTATGTATGTATGTATATGTATGTATATAATTATGTATGTATATATGCACGCATGCGTGCATGTATGTATGCATGTATAACAGAAAGATCATATTTTCAGGAAACGTGGCTTGCCAAGAATAGCTTATCTATTCATCAACTGCCAGCGTTGTATGACAGAACACGTTTTCATTCGTTGGTTCGTTATTTCTATTACCGTCTACCCACACACATGCTTTTGACACAAAAGCACATTGTCGTTATAGAAGACGACGGTACCCCACATATGCACCTGTACAGAAAACTGGAGCACAAGGACACCGTGACCAGGAAAGACCACTAAAGCGATACAAAGATACTCCGAAGGCCAGCCTCATCAGCCTTGGCACCAACCACGAACTGGGAAGATACTATACGAAACAGATTAAGACGGCGACAGTAAAGCACGCATAGCACAGTCACAGCTGAACAGCGCACAACACCAGAAAAGATGGAGAAAAGATGTAGAACCCAAGGCCGCAGGGCTCCCACCCATGTAACACCTGCGGAGAACAAATACTTCCGGAATGGTCTTGTGTCTCATATAGAGACTGATACAAAGCGATAAAGGATCAGTATGTCAAGTTATATAATTTGTTGTTGAATTCTTTTTGCTCCCTAGCCAAATCATTGGTGTCTTATTTTTATCTAAGAGCACGCCTGATACACATCCAAATTTATTGAGACTTTGCATGAAAATTTAAAGTGCCTTTTTTGTCTCCATTATTCCTTGTGTATAATCTGCAAACTAATATCTTAAATTCAGTTTCTTTAATTGATGCACATTCTTTTTGTTTGTTTTCATTGAAGCTAACATCTCTACGCTTGGTATGAAAATATGTTTATGGTTAAATTGAGTTTCCATATCCGCAACCTCCTTCTATCAGGAACCACTGTGCTGACTGGCAATATACAGAAAGAGCAGGTCTGATGTTCTTATAAAGAGATTTCTACCCATTTACCTAAACCGTCTCCAAATCCCAATGACTCAAAAAAATTGAACACAGATGTCCAGTCCAGCGAGTCAAAAGCGTTTTCAAAGTCATGACTCATAAACATACCAAGCAGGTTTTTACAATTTACGTTTTTATCATGTGACAGACCGTTCGGATATCCTTCACAATGTATGTCAAGATATGTTTGTAACATCAAAGTTAAAGTCAAATTCAAATTAACTTAATTTTCTCCAAAAGCCAAAGTGCACTATGGTCTTATACATGCAACAACACAAACACATAATAGTGAAGTTCACTATAAAAATGCTCTGCCATACAGCATAAAATCAATCACTTATTTAGTATAAATGAACACGCACACACATATGTGCTCGCGCACACACACACACATACAAACACATTTATAACGTAATATTCAGTCATTAACAGAAAAAAAAGTTATTCAGAAAATCAACCAATCAACCAAACACATTTTTCAAACACTTGTCGGCACGCATACGGCGCAAGCACACACACACACACACACACACACACACACACATACACACACACACACACACACACACACACACACAGACAGACAGACACACACACACACACACAGACACACACACACACACACACACACAACAGACACACACACACACACTCTCTCTCTCTCTCTCTGTCTCGTCTGTCTAATGCACTATCTGAGATATTATTCATAAATTCGAGTGTGTGATATGTATACACTTTCAAGCTTTCAAACAAAGTCAGTTTACTGAGAACGGACCATGTAGTTTATGGGAGAAGCAATACCTGGGCGTCACATCTGACTAGATTTCAAGCGCCGATGGTGTGAATGACCGGCCGCCAACCAATGAAATGGAACTGGCACTCATGATGTCACAATAACAGAGAGAGAGAGAGAGAGTGAGAGAGAGAGAGAGAGAGAGAGAGAGAGAGAGAGAGAGAGATTGCTTTATTGATCTTATTTTTAAACAGTGAAGACGATGTCATAATACAATACTGTTTCACCATTTTATTGAACAAGACAGAGGGAGGTAGGGTGGGAGAGAGGGAGACAGACAGAAAGAGAGATAGAGAGAGAGACAGAGAGACAGACAGTGAGAGAGAGAGAGAGAGAGAGAGAGAGAGAGAGAGAGCTTGAAACTTCTTACAGTCAGTTGATGCTATTCTACACATATAGGCTACAAACTCAGATACTTGTGCAGTGCAGTGAACAGTAACGGATCTCTTGATGTTGAAGTGGTGTTGCACATCTACAAGGTTAGCTCTGCCTATAGAAGGTTGATCAAGACGACGTTGTTGCGAGACCATGGTCAGATTTCTATATACAGAACAACAGTCTCTCTCTCTCTCTCTCTCTCTCTCTCTCTCTCTCTCTCTCGCTCTCTCTTTTCTTTTCTATACTTTTCAGTTCTATAAAAGTAAGCGTGCTAAACAGACGTCCTGGGCCAGGCCAGTATACCAGGCATGTATGCTCTCTTCACACAACGACGACTGCACTGGCTTGGCCATATCCGCCCCTTGCTGGATGGCTGCTACTCAAAAAGATATTCTGTACGGAGAGTTGGCGGCGGGATCCCAGCTCACAGGGTGCACAGTGCTGCGATATAGAGACGTTTACAAATGTGACCTGAAGTCTGCTGTTATCATTGTGGATACCTGGAAACCGACAGCTACACATTGCTCTGCCTGGCGACAGGCTGCACGAACAGGCATCGCCATTGCAAAAGAGATTCGAACTCGACTGTGGTCGGACAGAAGAGAAAGAAGGAAAGCTGCGGCAACGACCACCTGGCCAAAGCCATCAGCCTTTGTGTGCCAAAGACTGGCACTCAAGAATAGGTTTGTTTAGCCGCAGCCGATGCTGTTCCACATCCAAATGAGTCTTTTACAAGACACACTGATTGCCTGGTCAGAGAGACTGAGACATTCAAAACAAAGTTTACATCATAAGACACACCTTTTATAGAACATGGTGACTGTAAATATGTCAGACAGAAACATTTTAGCAATAGATATTGATCAATGTTGCAGGATATGTCTTTAATTTAGATGTTATATCAACGAAGAATCATTTTCCTATTCAAAAAAAAAAAAGAGTGTACTTCAGTTTTATCATCTGGTTCTACATTTCAGTGTCACACCGCCATCTTTGTTTTCTTGTCAAAATACAATTCGTATATTTCATTTGCACTTGGTCGATCCAATTTCTTTTGCCTACACAATTCCCTTCAGAGTTTGTCCATTCAATAAACGGAGTATGACTGCCCACAGATGGTGGGGGAAAAACATACAAGTAAAACAAAAGACAACTTCTGTATCTGTTCATGTACAACTGGGAGTTGCATGTCAGAAGACACAAGGAAATTCATGCTGCTATATCTTTTTCAATTTCCTTCACACTTTTGCTCTTCCGAGTTCCGTTTGGACATTTCGTTAAAAAAAAGTTACACAGCAACAAATCCACTGGGAGGCGGAGGAGCAGGGGTGGGGAAGGGAAGGGGAAGGGAAGGGTTTAGGGGGCCAAACGCCTTTGGGACAAAAGTTGGAAACTTCTTCCCCTATCTCTCTCTGTCATCCCCCCTCCTTCAAACACTCCGAGTAGACCCTTCCCAAGACACACACACATACGCACTAGGTTGGTACAAATACCGAGGTCCTGCGTTGTACCTGTTTTGCGCAAGTAAAAGATCCCACGTCAAAAAAGGAATTGTCCCAGGCAAAATTCTGTAGAAAAAATCCACCTCCATAAAGAAACAGAAATACACCAATACAGAAAAGAAATAAATGGCGCTGCACAGCGGCGACGCACTCTCCTCTGGTGGAGCAACCCGAATTTAATAATGGTGATGACTTGCCGTTATATATCGCCTTACGTATGGATCTAGGCGCTCACAAAAACATTCTGTTTCACACACACAGTCACGAACCTATTGACAATCATACAATGGACACAGGAGCATGCTATAAAACATTAGAGAGATTATGGACATGGATATTGTTTGAAGAAGTAAATTTTGAGGTGGATTTGAAAGACGAAATAAAAATAGAATATGTGGTATTGTTAGAAGGGAATTTCAAAGCTGGGGGCCATATACAGAGAAGGAACAAAAGTCATAACAGTTACGTTTGAAGCGGTTTTGCTTAAAAAGTCGTGAGTGAGACGAAGAACGAAGGGAGCAAGAGAGAGTGTACCCAGTGACCAGAACGGAAGGACAAGCAGGGGGACAGTGCCAGTGACACTATTGTAACGGATGCAGGATATTTTGTATTTAATTCTTTCAGAATCAGGAAGTCAGTGACAGTAATGTAACCGATGCAGGCTATCTTGTACTTAATTCTTTCAGAATCAGGAAGCCGGTGACAATATTGTAACGGATGCAGGCTATCTTGTACTTAATTCTTTCAGAAACACAAAGCCAGTGCAGTATCATCAATAAAGGGGCACAGGATCGACGATTTTCGCATGGTAAGTCCGTTGTAATCAAAGAAAGAAACAAAACACCCACCACCACCGACAACAACAACAAATCCTATAAAATAATACATACTGCCTGCACAGTGTGGGCAAAAATAATGTGCATACAAACGTCTGCAAACAACTGAAAAACTAAAAGAAACCCTGTTTGTATCTTTCGTTGGTACGTATGACTGAAACTGGGAAGACTAAGTGCGAAAAGCTAGAGGGCAGTGATCGCGTAGCGAATGGCTGACGCTCCTGGGGGAATGCTCCTAATCTTTGTCTGACATCTACATTTACATTCGCTAATGAGTTTCGCCCAACGGATCTTGCAATGTCGCT
>JAPXFY010000019.1:26981033-27018533 GCA_030674185.1 Monoplex corrugatus
GTTGGCTAGTGACTGCGTGCTTGTCACCTCTCACTTTCAGCCTGCACCGCTGGCTAGCACTGCTGCTTGCAGCTATGCGAAAAGAAGAGCAGAATGCATAAGTCTCTCTTTGTCAGTACATAGCCTCTCCATCAGCAAGCCCTATGTTATGCCTCCTCGTGGCGACATGTGGTAACTGAGCACCTCACGGACTCAGGCTAAATCTCGAGGGACTCAGAGGAGGTCTGGCCCCCAGACGTGCGGCACGCAGGCCCACCGGCGTGTGGATATGCCCTGGTGCCCACGAATCAGATCCCCAGCTATGGGTAAATAGCTCCACTGCCTTGTGGACATCTCGGGAGAGAATAAGGCTAAGGGAGTAAACCCTGAAAAAAAAATCATCCTACTGTGGTAACGACAAAGGCTAGCGGAGAGACCGTAAACAAACCGATGGAAGGCAACGGGAAACCACCATCGTACTTTCCCAAGATATTATGGCCAGACAATCCAATGAAAATAAGTGTAACGACGTGAACTGGGGCTCCTATGGAGCATCTTCGTCCGGTAGGGACCGTCATGCTGCGCAGGTGACACCAGACCGTCAGCAAGCTACTGCGTTCAACCGCAGAAAAAAATACCAAAATCGCAACATGGTACGTTAGAACATTGTTGCAAAAAGGTAAATTAGACAATATCAAAATGGAAATGGAAAGGCTTAACATTAGTATTTTAGGATTAGGGGAAGTGAGATGGAAGAGGGCAGGCATAATAACATCAGGAGAGCATACAGTAATATGTGACCTGTTCTCACGAATGGGGTCACAACTTAATTTTGGGGGGTATAGAGATATTTATATCACCGGAAAGCAGAAAAAATGCTCTTTCCAATGATGTATAATTCAACTGTCTAACTGGAAAATCGAGCGAGTTACAGTAATTTAAAGGGAGTGGGTGATGGGACAGCCATTTTGAGAAAAGCAGAGTTAAAGAAGGACAACAAAATTCTCTGCTTTTCCCTTAGCAACCAGTATTCTATCTTCATCAAACTTAGTGAAGTGATAGATAAAGTGGTTCTGCACTACATACTAACTATTTCGCGAGCTGATTCCAACGGTATGCGATATGCTGAGGCCCTGTATGGTTTCATGGCCTAAATTAAAGCTCAAACACACGCATTTTCACGGAAAAAATCTGCACATTCTCGATGGGTTATCACTTTAAAATGTTATTTTAACACTCTTTCAGCCCAAATTTCACTTTAATCTTTGCCATAATTAATAGATTAATGGTCAGACAATGTGTAGGAACAAAAATCTCAAATCACCCAGATCAACCCTCACCACCTTTTCAGGCCCATATCTCAGTTCACACGTTGCTACTTGTGACCCCGTTCGCAAGAACCAGTCACATATATTCTGGTGGAAACTCACATGAAAGAGGAGTAGGCATCGTTATGGACAGGGACAAATCAAAAGCAGAGAGAGAGAGAGAGAGAGAGAGAGAGATGTGTGTGTGTGTGTGTGTGTGTGTGTGTGTGTGTGGTGTGTGTGTGTGTGTGTGTGTGTGTGTGTGTGTGTGTGTGTGTGTGTGTACATAAATACAATAGTCATTAAAGTCTCGTATTTCACTGATTATAACATTAAGACCCCCCCCCCCCCCTTCTCTATCATATGGGACTATTTCTTCTGATTAATAAAGTCTAATTTTGAAGCCAATTTTCCTCAAAAACACTACCTCTTCCACTTAATTTAACCTAGCAACAACCCCCTTGTCAAACTGATTCTAGGACTAATTTAATCAATATTGCCTCACAGCTGTTTTCACCTTTTGAACCTCTCTCTTGAAAAGAGACGATGAAATCAATAATGACCGCTTAGTATGGGTGGAAGCCGGAACAGCTAAGAGCAGTTGAGTAAAGTGTTCTCCACACCTTATTTTTTGTAAAAAGAAGTGGAGGCGAACTAAAATTACCTTGAGAGTATGGCGTCACGTGCATTGTTTTATAAGTAGTTTTCACCGAACTGCTTCTCAGCAGATTTTGAAAAAAATCGAGTTCACAGTAGAAATAAACACAAGGACGCCTAGAAACACATCTGAGAAGGGAAAGAACTGTGAGACAATTCTGATTGAATAGAAGAGTCGGGTAAAATTAATTGGAAGGGATAGTGTGTTTTTTATTTGTTTTTATTATTTTTTACCAATTTGTTTCATTTACTTATTTTACACAATCCTGATTTCTGTTAAAACCTCAACACATGAAAATAGAATGAAAATGCATACCTAGTGAACAAATCAAAACAGGACGAATTTTTCGCTCTACCGGCCTTCGTCAAGACAACAGAAAAATAAATATACAAAACTTAGGACAAAGTTAACGGAAGAATACCCCATGATGATTCTTTGAGCTGTGGACAATGACTGTTATTTTCTTCCGTTTTCATATTTAGGTAGAATAGCAGTGGCAGATACTTAAGTTGACAAATGTTCTGGTATCTGTGCTGTTGGAAAATACAATTTTTCATTTCATTTCGTCATGTCCGGTGTACATGTCGTTTGAAATTAGAGATTCGGTCAGTCGATGAAAAGAGCCCTGGCTGGAAAATATCGGGGCAAGCGATTATCCTCCTCGTTGCCTGGGAACGCTGTAAAGAACGTCATCGTTGGTTTTCGATTGTGACTTAATTGTACTGGTGGGGGAAAAGAAGGGGGGGGGGGGAAGGAAAAGAGAAGAAAGGACAGACAGAAAGACAGACAGACAGACATCCAAACACACTCTCTCTCCCCCCACCTCCCCAATTTGTTTCATTTCATTCCTTTTCCTGCTGGTCTAATTTGATATTATTTGTCCATTTATGATTCATTTATTTGGTTGACTTATTCGTGTCAACAATTTATGATAGTATTGGTGAGAAAGCTCTTATGTTCTTTTTCTTCCCCCCCTCCTCCCCTCCAGTGTCTTTCTTTTTCTCCCACTCACGCACACACACTCTCTCTCTGTCTCTCCTCACACACATACACATACACACACACAGGCAGACACACACACACACACACACACAGACACACACAGACACAGACACACAGACACACACACACACACACACACACACACGCACGCACGCACGCACGCACACACACACACACACACACACTAATTACTATTTTCTTACCTACGTCTCTCCTTCAACATCACTCAAACGACCACAGATGTTGCTATTTTTTTTTATTTCCTTACGTATTTTGTCATGTTTTATAATTTACTGATGTCTTTTTCCTTTCGGTACTTTTAGTTCTTAGCCACCTGTAGACAAATTTAACAAATGGCTTTTGATGATAACGTCTCTCTCTCTCTCTCTCTCTCTCTTTGTGCCTCGGGCTGGATGTACGAAAGCATGTGTCTGCTTACTTCAATATTTTCGAAACTTACATTTCCTTTTTAAGCACTCAGTGACGATATAGGAATTTGTTTTCTCTGTTCTTCAACCAATTTCTGTATCATTTTTATTTTTGTAATATAAATGATCATTGACATTTTGTTTGTGTGTAGTGAAAACCCACAGTTAAAGTTGAACAGAGCAAAACAAGATGCAAATCAACAGAAACAGGAATGGCAGCAGCAGCACCTAGGGCTGCAGAATTTCTTCCTATGCAGTGCTTGCAGAAGAATATGTATCTTCTTTATCTATCCCACATGAAGATCCATACCAGACGCTGGAAATCAGTATGGGAGAGTCCGTCATCATCAGAGAAGACCGTCTTCATTGTTAAGTGGCTAGATCAGGGGCGGTCTATGTACTTGGCAGCTTTCTGAGCACACCAAATGTATGCCATATGTGTGTTACACAACGTTTTCTATTTGAACTGGCTTGACTCCAGCTGACTAGCTCAGGCACGTAAGCGATTATTTAACACACACACACACACACACACACACACACACACACACACACACACACACACACACACACACACATACAGAGAGAGAGAGAGAAAGAGAGAAAGAGAGAGAGATACAGACATACAGACAGAGATAGACAGAGAGACATAGAGAACGAGACAGAGACAGACAGAGACAGAGAGACTCACAGAGAACAAGAGAGAGGTGGACACAAACAGTCGCTGAGAAATAGTCAAGCCATTACCAGTACAGATCCACTCAGATAAGTTGGACTGAAGCACGCTTTGGGGCACAAGAAAACCCTCAACATCCATTATCTACGTCACTGGGTCCCGGAAACAAATAACAGCCGAATCCAACGCGGGAAGATCATGGCTGGAATGAACAGAGGAATCAATACAGTACGTTTGCACACCAGCTGCCAGTTGATCATACTTCAATTCTTGGCAACCACTGCCTTAACTATTAAACACGGCTTTAGGCCATAATTGATGCATAGATCGGAATGAACGTTTTAAAAATCAGCATTAATTCCGAAGATGACATCATATACACACACACTTCAGTCACCAAATTGATGAAGCTTTATGTAAAACTAAGTAGGAACACTACATGATATCGAAAATGCTTACTGCATATCAGAGAGAGAGAGAGAGAGAGACAGAGAGAGACAGAGAGAGAGAGAGAGACAGACAGACAGACAGAGATGGGGAGGTGCCATTGGCAATACTACACGAGAGAGAGAGAGAGAGAGAGAGAGAGAGATGGGGAAGGTGGCCCTTGGCAATATCACAACTAGAAAATATCTTATCTATTCTATGACGGAGCCGTCAGGCGGATAAGGGTGTCCTAAAGTTCTTAGCCCCTCCGCCCAAGGGTGGGTCTTTCGGCCATGAGCTAAGGGCTGGGTAACCCTTGCAAAAACAAAACAAAACAAAACAAAAAACAAAAAACAAACAAAACAAAACAAACATAAAAACCCTTGCAGGGTGGAAATCAAATGTACTAGGCCTATGAGCGCCTTCTAACCATTGTACCATGTACCGGAAATGACTATCCAGTCATCAGCATCACATGAATATGATGCTTGTCCACTGTTGTCCTTGCAAAAAACCAAACAAAAAACCCTAAAAGCCCTGAAGGATGGAAATCAAATATACCAGGCCTGTGAGTGCCTTCTAACCATGGTACAATGTAACGGAAATGTCTACCCGATTACCAGCATCGCATGACTATGGTGTTGGCCCATGGTTGTCCTTAAAGAAAAATCCTTGACGGATAGAAATCAAATGTACCAGGCCCGTGAGCGCCTTCAAATCATGGTACCATGTAACGGAAATGACTGTCCGGTCATCAGCATCACATGAATATGGTGTTTGCCCATTGTTGTCCTTGCAAAAACAACAACAAAACAAAAACCTTGAAGGATGAAAATCAAATGTACCAGGCCTGTGAGCGCCTTCTCACTATGGTACCATGTAACGGAAATGTCTACCCAATCATCAGCATCACATGAATATGGTTGTCATTGCAAAAAACAAACAAAACAAAACAAAAACAAAAAACACACAAACAAAAAACTTGAGGGATGGAAATCAAATGTACCAGACCTGTGGACGCCTTCTAACAAACCACGGCACCATGCAATATAACGGAAATGTCTACTCGGTCATCAACATCACATGAATATGGCTCGCCCATTGTTGTCCTTACAAGGAGGAGCAGGACCAGGTCCTGCACCACAACAGGATCCACCTTCAGCTTCTGGAGATCTCACTCGTCATTCTTGTCGCACCAGAGGCCGCTGGAGGAAAATTTAACTCCTCTGACCTCCAAGCTCCATGGGAGCCGTCAGGAACTGAAAATAATAGGCACATTCATCGCCACATGTGACCTGATCATGTAGCAAACGAAAGAAGAAGGCCAGAAAATATTGTCACCAGGGAAGGGACATCATGTAACCTGACATGCAGCCTGAGACCAATTGTGACCACTGATTGTTTAAGCCGGACAAATTCAGAGGCTTTGCTGACTGTACCGATTGCTTTGTCATGTAAATCAGTTACGTGAGCATATCTGTCTGATTCCTTCGTGCGTGCAAGAAGCATCTCCCCCTCCCTCCCCACTACCTATCCCTACCTCCATCTCTGTCTTTATTCTCCTCTCTAATCAGACCATTAAGTGTAATGGTGCCGTTACATCATAGCCTTAAAATCGACTATAAATATTGTGGAATGTTTTTCTTGTTCATCAACATGCAATGTATTACAGTGTATTATGTTTTATTGTTAAAAATGTCGCCCCTTTCAGTGAATGACGTACGCGTTTTTCAATTAAAACAGTGGTATTCTGATCGCATTTCTAATTATCCTTTTCAATTATTCTTTCTAGCAATGCATACATAAGCCGACAAACTCAGAGGCTTTGCTGATATATATATATATACATCTATCTTAGGAGGCCTAGGGAGAAAATATTAGACAATTTTGATGAGTGGCTGGGGACAAAAAGAATAGGAGATATTTTCATCGACAAAAGATAGATTCGTACAGGGCCATGATCGCCAACATCATGCGGCAAGGCGCATAACACAAATACACACAGACACACACAGACAGACACACACAGAGAGACTCATATGTATATATTATATATATATATATATATATATATATATATATATATATGTATATATATATATATGTATATTTATATATATACATGTATTTATACACGTGTGTGTGGTTGTGTGTGTGTGTGTGTGTGTGTGTGTGTGTGTGTGTGTGTGTGTGTATGTGTGTGTGTGTGTGTGTGTGTGTGTGTGTGTGTGTGTGTGTGTGTGTGTGTGTGTGTGTGTGTGTGTGTGTGTGTGTGTGTGTGTGTGTACCGTCTGTGACAAAAACGTATGAACAAGATTTGAGTTGCCCTTTACCAAATTTTGATAAAGATTTATGGACTGTTAAGAAATCGCAAAATCAGCGGTTTGGATAATAAATCTCCAAGATCAAGATCACATGGATAAAACAAATCATAAACCCAGCACTGTTTTAGGAAGGTGCATAAACAGCACTTTATCCGGAACTTCAGACAACATCTAAAACCAGCTTTCACTGTTGCAAAAGTCTGCCCTTGTCCTGAAGGCGCGTCATGCTTTATTTCAGCCGAAGGTAGATGCTCTGGATATTTTGTAATAGTCTTTTTTATAAGAAGGGAGACCGCCAGAACGCCATGACCATCTTGCCCCCCCCCCCCCTTTGCCCCCTTTGTGGGTGGCAACTTTAACGTGCACTCGAATACACAGGTGGGCTTTCAAGTGTATGGCAGGCTTGTTTGTTTGTTCGTTGGTTTTCACCCACTTATACTTCTTTTGCAGGGTTGTCCATGCTGGATGTTCTTCGTGCTTTGACACAAAAAACATCCAGCATGTACAAGGTTAAACACGAAAAACATTCAGCATGCACAAGGTTAAACACGAAAAACATTCAGCATGCACAAGGTTAAACACGAAAAACATTCAGCATGCACAAGGTTAAACACGAAAAACATTCAGCATGCACAAGGTTAAACACGAAAAACATTCAGCATGCACAAGGTTAAACACGAAAAACACCTTGCACACATAAGGTTAAACACGAAAAACACCCTGCATGTATAAGATTAAACATCCAGCATGTACAAAATTAAACACGAAAAACATCCAGCGTGCAAGAGGTTAAACACGAAAAACATACAGTGTGCAAGAGGTTAAACACGAAAAACATCCAGCGTGCAAGAGGTTAAACACGAAAAACATACAGTGTGCAAAAGGCTAAACACGAAAAACATCCAGCACGCAAAAGATTAAATACGAAAAATATCCAGCAAAGTTAAACACACACACACACACACACACACACACACACACACAGCACGCACGCACGCACGCACGCACGCACGCACGCACACACACAAAACCAGCATGCACAAGGTTAAACACCAAAAACATCCAGCACCTACAAGGTTAAACATCAAAAACATCCAGTACGCAAAAGGTTAAACTCGAAATGAACACTGTTTCCATAAGCCCCTAATCACTGATATGGCTTACGGGGTCTTCAATGTGTTTACTGTTCTGCGTGGAAGGGGTACAAGCACTAGCAGATCTACACGTACGCTGACTTGGAAGATCCAAAAATCTCCACCCTTTACCCACTAGGCGTACCCAAACAGGTTCGAACTCAAATCTTCTAATTAGACATTCAATGTCATAACCACTAGACTATGGCACCCATCTTGTAACTGTCTTTCTCGGCATCCATGCTGTTGACCTGAAAAATCGTCACACGTCAAAGGTAGCTTGTTACGTGGAGTTTGGAGTTGGCAGCTTGCGTAAGCGGGATACATCACCCTCGGACGATGACAACTACGCTCCATTCAAATCTGCCAGTACTTGTCTGGCTGACTCGTTCTGTCTCTGCAAAAAAATCTCTGCGCTGGAAAGGTTTTGAAGCGGAGAACGAGCCCTATAAAACACAAAGCAGACATCACCAGAATGACTGGATCATAAAGATGGGCAGCGAACTGGACAGTGTCCATGTTGCAGACTGGGACTGAAGTTGAGACATAACATATTGAGGCTCAATCGTCTGAACTATCCAGCCCACAGTAATCATCCGTTTTCACTGTGTCACTGAATATACGCTTGTTAACAGAGTATGGCTTGAAGAAGGAAATCGCTTATGATTACGTGAGTAGCTGTTGAAATCCTATTCTAAAATCAACTATTCACCAAGTCTGTAATACTATGTGATGAATACAAGAAATACTTGATAAAGTAAGAGGAAACGAACAGTGATTATGGGCACTTGGCAGTCCTCTTCTTCCACATCTGCGAAGATGCTGTGCAGGAGGCCAACACTCGCATCACTTCTGACAGACGAGACTGTAGCTGAGCTTGCAAACAGAGGAGCCCATGAATGCCAAATGGATAACAGTGTCAGCTACAACTAAAGAGGAGCATCATACGATCACTTAAGCCACAAAAGGACTAGACAGCTGAACATGTAGAAGCCTTCACCAACCTGCTCTTTGTACAAAAGGACCAGACAGCTGAACATGTAGAAGCCTTCACCAACCTGCTCTTTGTACAAAAGGATTAGACAGCTGAACATGTAGAAGCCTTCACCAACCTGCTCTTTGTACAAAAGGACCAGACAGCTGAACATGTAGAAGCCTTCACCAACCTGCTCCTTGTACAAAAGGACCAGACAGCTGAACATGTAGAAGCCTTCACCAACCTGCTCCTTATACAAAAGGACCAGACAGCTGAACATGTAGAAGCCTTCACCAACCTGCTCCTTGTACAAAAGGACCAGACAGCTGAACATGTAGAAGCCTTCACCAACCTGCTCCATGTACAAAAGGACCAGACAGCTGAACATGTAGAAGCCTTCACCAACCTGCTCCATGTACAAAAGGACCAGACAGCTGAACATGTAGAAGCCTTCACCAACCTGCTCCTTGTACAAAAGGACCAGACAGCTGAACATGATTATATTGTTTGTAGCGGCGCGGTCGCCTTGATCAAGTAAAGCGACAGAAAACATGACTGACTACAACTCCTATGACCACCAAGCTCCATGGCAGGCGGCAGAACAGGTAAAAACAGCCACAGTCATCACCAGATGTGGCCTCACTATATATGGACGGTGAAGGACACAAGAAGACCAGACAGTACAGGTGAACGAAGCGTGTCTGAGCGTGTCAACGCCATCCTCCCAAAGAACAATACATATCTGTTCGGGAAACAGCCTGAACTCTTTGTTGGACTCAAGGCCGGAAATTACAAACCCCAGGGAATAGGAGTCCAGTAATCCGACAATACCAATGATGATCTCAAGTTTGATAGCCGACACAATGAACGCAAATTATTCTTTGTTTTCCTTCTACGTTTTTTTTCTTTTGTCATGTTCTGGTATCTGTTTTATTTTGTTTTTGTCCTTACAATCGATTTACCATGTGAAACTCGGGCTGCTCTCTCATGAGAGAGTGCATCGCTGTAGTACAGGGCCACCATTTTAAAAGAATACTTCTTCTGTACGCGTGCATTCCTTTTTATACGTAGAAATGGATTTTGCTACACAATGTTGCTATGGATAACTCTTTTGTTGCTGTAGGTTCTTTAACATGCGGTGAATGCGTGCTGCCCATAGGACCTCCATTGACCGTCTTATCCAAAGGAAGAATAATACCCAGACCACCACTAAGTACTAGTAAAGGTGGGGAGGGGGTGGGGGAGAAAAGTCACTATACAATCCGTGATCCGAACCCGACTTTCTTGTTGCCTAGTTAGATCCGTTAATAACAATGACAATGACAATGATAATAACAATAACAGACATATACACGAAGCCAGATCTTGATATAAATATGAAATCAAAGCACGCACTCTCATCATTCACCAAAGCATCACTCGCAATGACAAAAACCCAAAGGTTAAAGGACACAGACCGGGAGGGGGAGGACAGGAAGGGAGCAGGACAAAACGGGTGGGCATACAGAGAGGAAAGTCAGTGCTGGGCAAAAAGGTATGTCCTCAAGTTAGACTTGAAGGAAGACGACAAAGTCTGTGACTGTTGTACGGAACAGACACAGAAAAAGAACAGCGACCGACTGTGGAATATCTGTGTCGAGGAATTCGTAAACAAGTAGTATCAGAAGCAAAACGAAGAGGTCGGGCAGGGGTGTCCATTTGGAGATAGTCACAAAGATAAATAGGTGCAGTATCCCTCATAGATTTATAGCACAAGATATTGATTTTGTATGATATTCTTTGAGAAACAGGCAACCAGTGGAGAAAATGAAGCAAGGGAGTGACATGATGATTCTTCTTATTACGAAAAACACGACTGGCTGCAGAATTCTGAATATGTTGGAGGTACGCGACGGAAGATGTAGGCAAGCTAGAGTGCAGAGAGTTACAATAATCGATACGAGACAATATAAGAGAAATCGCGAGTTTAGATGCTACTGAAGTTGAAAGATAACAACGGACAGAACTGAAATGTCGCAATTGATCGTAAAATGTCTAACAGGTTTGAGTGATGGATCTCTGCATGGTAAGTTGAGGATTAAGAACAATGCCAAGGTTCTTGACTGAATCGGAAAGTACAACACTGTTATCTTCTAGTTGAGTAAAACAAACTTTCATAATAGAAAGCCTCTGTTTCGTGCCAATGAACATTGCTTCAGTCTTATTGCCATTCAACTCTGGCTTATTCTGTATCATCCAGTTCTGGATCTTAGCATAACAATCAGAGGCGTTTCAGGAGAGGCATTGTTGTAGAGCTGGGAGTCATTAGCATAAAAGTATTTGATGTTGTGTTGACTGATGACATTGGCAAGTGGTGACATGTAAAGTGTGAAGAGGACTGACCCAAGTTCAGAGCCTTTGGGACCCCATATGCAAGTTAAACCAGCTTGGACTTAAATTCATTTACCATGACTGCCCGAAAATGGTCGGACAGGTATCACAAAAACCGAGAAAGAGCATCACCTTAGATTCCAAAAGTGTGTTCCAGTTGAGAAAAGAGCATGGTGTGGCTAATACTGACAAAGGCAGCAGAAAGATCCAAAACGATTGAGTAGGGGAATTCAGCTATGGCCAGCTGAAAGCAACAAACCATTCATAATGCTAACGGCAGCGGTTTCAATGCTGTGATCAGAATGGTAAGCTTACTGAAAAGAATGGTAAAGATTTTGGCTGAGAGATGATTATTCATCTGTTTCAAAATCACTTTCTCCAGGAGCTTGGACAGGAATGGCAAATTAGAGACAGGACGATTGTTTCTGAGTGTTAGGCTCGAAAGATCGTGTGCCAAGGTGCAGATGGGCTGTCAGGCAGACCGTGGATGACTGGGAGTGCATGCTTATCTATGAGCCAGTGCAAAACTAAATTGCAGTGACTAGCAGGATCGGTGGAATTTAAAAGAGAGGAGAGACGATTTAGATCTTCCGACGAGAAGGATTTAACATTGATGGATTTCAGGATTTACATTTATGTTTTGTTAATTATACAAAGACTTTTGATAAGATAAGACACGAAGAATTGATCAACCAAACGGAAAAGGTCAATATCATGGAAAAGATTCAAGAATAATGAAGAATATGTCTTGGGAACAAACAAGTAGCAATAAGAGTGGAAAACGATATAAGCTCTTTTCAAAACATCAAAAGCGTGGTTAGGCAGGGATGTGTTCTGTCACCAAACTTGTTTTTACTCTACAGTGAAACCATCATGAGAAACCTGGTAAAATGTCCTGGGATAAAGGATTGGGGGGGATGAGAAACAACATTCATTATGCAGATGACACCATCTTAATTGCAGGAAATGAACAAGACGTAAAAAAATCATGTGAATACAATAGAAACTGAAAACAGAAATAAAGGGCTGGAGCTAAATAATAAGACTGAAGTCATGGTAATCCGCAAACGACGACGACGACGACGACGACGACAACAACAACAACAACAACAACAACAACAAAAATCCCGAAAATCTCCTCATCTAAAATAAGAGCAAATGGCACAAAATTCAGACTATTTGGTAAGTTTAAATATCTTGGAACAGTCACGTCACCAGACAGCAGATGCACATTAGAAATAGCCAGCAGAACCGGCCAAGCTGAACCAGCATTCATGAAAATGAAACGCGTTCTTACCAACAAATGCCTATCGATTAATATCAGGAAGAGAGTTCTTCAGTGCTTCATAGAATAGATACGGATCCGAAGAGTGGTCAGTCAATACGAAAAGTCAGAACAACACTGAGGCAGCTGAAATGTGGTTTCTAAGAATGTTAAGAGTTCTACGGAGAGCAAAGAAAACAAACGAGACAGTCTTGAAAGAAGCAAACACAAGAACATTTATGAAGAAGATTAGGAAAAGACAAGCAACATTTACAAGACATTTAAAAGGCAAGAGAAATTAGAGCACCTAGTCACATTAAGAAAGCTAGTGGGAAAAAGAGCACCAGGTACTCCCAGGGAGGAAATATTGGATACTTTTACAGAGTGGATGGGAAGTGAAAAGACAGAAGATATACTTGCAGCGGCAAAAGATAGATTCGTTTGGAGGGTTATGATCGCAAACGCCATGAAAGGAGAACAACATGGGAGAGTGGTCTGAAAAAAGGTGGTCCAGGACTGAAACTGATGTAACAAGTTTATCGGAGTTCTGGACGACTAAGCAGTTAATAATATAGCCTTTAATATGGGTGGGCTGGGCAACACGCTGAGAGAGAGAATGGTTAGACGAAGACAGATACAAGTGCTTGGATTCCCAGTCGTCTTGATCATCAAAGTGTACATTAACATCGCCAAAAACGAGTTAGCCACAAGGCAATACAATCCACTACACTATTATGGGATTGTACCGCCCTGGTCTTCGTTCGTTGTCTTCATAGTCAGGCTAAATCTGGCGACGAATGTGCTCTTTTTACTTCTATTCCTGCTTAGTGCTGGTCGAGCGCCATTCTCTTTCACCCTTATTGACAATATCTTCTTCCAGCCTTGAAGATGGCACAGCCTTCACCCTTTCTCTGACTCACTCTGTCCATCAGCCTCCTGCATGTTCTTTTCTCTAATTCTATCATTAGTGAACAGAAATGAAATATCTCTTGCTTAATAGAAAAGTTGTAGCGAAAGCACTACATTCTAGGCATGTTCAAACAACAACAACAACAAAAACAACAACAACAACAACAACAACAACAAATGATTAGATGACAGAACTGACTGGGATTTACTAACCTTAAACAAGCGTTTTCTTGCTCCAAGTGTTTAAAGTTTACAAATCATTTTACAGAGGACACACATAAACAGAGAGAGAGAAAGAGAGAGAGACAGACAAACAGACAGAGACAGAGACAAAGACAAAGACAAATGGACAGAGACACACACACACACACACACAAGAGAGAGAGAGAGAGAGAGAGAGAGAGAGAGAGAGAGAGAGAGAGAGAGAAGAGAGAGAGAGAGAGACAAACAGACAGAGACAGAGAGAGATTGATGTATATTTTCCAGCGTTAAAGACAGTACAATAGCCTATGGCCAATTCGCCATGTCTACCGTTACTATAATCTACTTGACAATGCTTTCTTTTATTATTATGTTTAAAGCCTTGCTGACTGCGTATACCCAGTATCAGAGCTGTAATTGTTTCAAAACACACACCATACCTCGTTAACCCTGAAAATAAAGTGAAAAGGAAAATCACATCTACATGCCAATTCATTCTTGCGAATTGATCTCTGCGCCCAATTTATTTCCAGAAGGTGAAAAAAAAGCCAGAATGGAAATGTATAAACAAAACTAAGTACACCAAAACGTAAATAAAAACTGTCCTAAATTATCTAAAATTACTTCTCTGCTCATCACATTTCCTTACAACCAAAAACTTCAGTTAATACATGTACTCAATTATCAATCCTAATAGAAATTATGTAAGGATTTACAGAACACGTACAGCTAAATGGACCATCAAGGCAGAAAATCAAGAAGAGACGAAAGAAAGCAAAGGAACAAAGGCAGAGACAAAGACAGTGACAGAAAAAGGGAATTTTCTAGCAAAGAATTTTCGGAAGGTGAGAATACTATTCATACTAAAAGAGCCCCCGGTATCCCCACAGGAGGTAGTTGATAATGCTAAACTAACACAAAATATAAAAAAAATATATAATAATAATAAAGCATTGAGCTAAGGCATTTAAAGACAGAGCGAGAGACAGACGGATGTAGAGAGACGAACAGACAAAGGCACAGAAAGAAAGAGAACGCATCCAGTTCGGAAATTCAATCGGCATGGCAATAGCTATACAAGTTTCTTGTATTGCGGTATTCTCCAAATTGACGTGAAAGCATTAAACTTTGAAATAGAGCATAGAGATCTGAAACTGCTAAAGTGAGTTCATCACATTCTCCACGCTATCGCAACAGTCTGCGTCTCTGGTGGGCATGTGTGCCAGGTGTTTTCATGTTTTCATGTTTCCTGCCGCTGACATGATTTACACGATCTTTAACATGCACAGTTGGAACTGTACGCGTATACACACAAAGAGTGTTTCGGCTCTGTTAGGGCGGCACACATGTTGACCCAAGAGATCAGAAAAATCTCCACCCTTTACCTACCCGGCGGAGGTGGATAGGCAGGTCGAACCCAGGACCTTCCCCCGTGGGGATGCCGGGGGCTCTTTTAGTATATACAGTATCCCCACCTTTTGGAAATTTTGTGCTAGAAATTTCCTCTTTTCTGTCCCTCTCTTTGTTTCTGCCTTGTTGTTTTGCTTTCTGTCATTTCTTCTTATTTTCTGCCTTGCTGATATATTCACCTGTATGTGTTCGATAAAGTCTTATACGTACTTTTTCTTAGGATTGATAATTGGGTACATGTGTTAAGTGCATTTTTGGCTCTAAGGAGGTGAGATATGCGGACGCAATTTTAGGTGATTTATGCCCGTTTTTATATATGTTTTGGTGTCCTTGGGTATGCTTAAATTTGTATTCAGGTGTGTTTTTTAAATCCCCTGTGAGGTAAATTGGACGGAGTGGTCAAGGCCGGATGTTCTTAGATTATGTGCGCGAATGCACTGATATGTGTACTTAATTTTCTTTTCTGTTTTGTTTGTTTGTCGAAGTTTTGTATGTTTTGAAGCGGCTATAGCCCTGATATGACTCTACGCAGTCGGCTGGGCTTTAAACAACAATAACAATAACAATAGCTCAAGACCTTCCGACATGAAGTCAGATGCCTACCCACTTGACTACCGCTCCAGTGGTAGCCTTATCTGTCTGTCTTGGTGGAAAGCAACGGTAAGCTGGACAGACGGCCGTCCCAAGCAGCGAGGGTTGGTTGAGACTATGATTGCACATCTCAATCATGGCAACGCTACAATAAAGCTCGTAATTGTTCCCGGGTTATTTGGGAAGATGTCTCTTTTTAAGTCGGAGGTATCGTGTATGCATACTTTGCTCGCAAGCGAGAAAAAACGGCGTTGTACAGTCTGTGGTCGTTGTCAATGTTTTGTTTGGACAGTGGAACGAGACAACGACGTACTTTGTTTAACGTACGCTTGGGGCATGTGTTTACTCTAGGAGAGTGGGCAGGGAGGGAGGTGGAAAAGGAGGGAGTATTGTTGTGTAGTGTGGGTGTTGCCACATAGAAATGAGAGTGCTTGTCCTGTGTCAGGTGCAGGTGGATAACCAGGACGCCAGTGACGACACACAGCATTATGTGAAGTGGAATTCTCACACGCACTTACGTACAAGCATATTTGGTTACCAATACATATCAGCAAGCGCACGATGGGCGTTGTAGTCAAGTGAGTAAGACGTCAGACTTCCAATCGGAAGGTACGGGTTCAAAGTTGCCTGGGTACCTGCCACCTGATGGGTGAAGGGTGGGGATTTTTCCCATCCCTGGGTTAACTAACATCTGTACAGACTTGTTAATGCTTAAACTCTTTCACGCGTATACGCACCAAAACATCGATATGCACGTTAAAAATCCCGAGAGTCATGTCAGTGTCCGATGGCTTATGAAAATATGAAAACACCCGATATGCAAGTCCACCGAAGACGGAGAATGCAGACTACGTAGCAACATACTGTCTGCACTGTGTGGGCAAAACAGTGTGCAAACACGCATCCGATAAAAACTTGAACGTTTAGAAAAAGCGCGTGCGCGTGCATACACAACACACACACACACACACACACACACGCACGCACGCACGCACGCACGCACGCACGCACGCACGCACACACACACACACACACACACACACGCAATATCCTTCACATGTTGGTTGACTTTTATCAGTCCCCGCGGCAGATAGATTTGAATGTCTTTTTAGACTTGGTGTGAGTGGGTTCTGATGTGAATATGAGCGCGAATGCTCACGTGCGTGCACCTGTGTGAGCGTAGGTGCCTGTGAAGTACGTAGGGGACATTTTGACGTGTACAGGTAGTAGAAAGGGGACGTGTGTGTAATTTGGGAACGTCCTCAAAATACACAAAATCAAAATTGGCTCAAAATCACAAAAATAAGCTTAAAAATAATATACTATTGCGTATAAAATATAATTACGTAATTTTAAAAAATGTCCCCTAATTACTACATATTTTGCTTGTAATAATTTGGGGACGTCCCTTAATTACTACATCCCACTGACCCTGTTCTCACACAGATTGAGTCGCACAGCTTTTCAGTATTAATTAGTTTAAAAGCGTATATCTTTGGCTTCTTTTCTGTCTGAGATTGATCTATTGTTTGCTTTATGGTTTTCTGTCTATTGTTATTGCTGTGTAAGTGCTGATGGTGTTATTGTTTTATTTTATCATCTTCCTTTTAAAGAAAATAACAGATTTTTTTGGGTCTAGCACATCCATTAATAGATTTATTGATTAAATAATTTACATTGGTGTTGATTAATTTTGAAGTGTTTTGTTTCAAAGTTTAATACATTTTTAAGATAATAAAATGCTGTTTGTGTGGGTTGATTTCAATAGTTTATTTATTTATTTAGTTAGTTATTCATTTATTTATTTATCTATTTATTTCTTTGTTTATTCATATATATATATTTATCTATTCATTTATGTGCTTGTTCGTTTATTTGTTTATTTATCTATTTACTTATTTTTCATTTACTTATTCATTTATGTATTCATTATTTTTATACTATTTACTTGTTTATTTATTTATTCATTCATTTATCTATTTATTGACTTACATATTTATTCCTTCATTTACTTATCTATTTATTTACTTGTTTTTTTTAGTTATGTTGATTTTTATTTTTGTTTATTTATTTATTGGTCCCTATGTTTATTTATTTTATGTTTCATTCCCTCTGTTTCTTTGACTGAATTTCATCAACCGTTTCTAATTTTTACTGTATTTCTTTCATATCTTTTCTTTGTATCAATATTTATGCATTAGCTGCGGCGTATTTGTTTCCTATTTCTGTGGTTGCTTTTATATGATTTGATGTTTATTTATTTATTTATTTATCTATCTATTTATTTATTTATCATTCATTCATTCATTCATTCATTCATTCATTTATTCATTTACTTACTTACTTATTATTTGTTTATTCATCTTCTTGTTTGTTTGTCTATCCATTTCTATATTCATCTGTCAATTTATTTTGACTGTCCCCATTTCCTTCATTTGTCTTTGGTTTGTTGTTTCATTCGTTGAATAATTTGCAAAAAACTTTTTTTTTTATCAGTTTATTGCTTATTTTGATTAATTTGTTTTCCTTGATTGAATATTGATGTAGAAGGTGGATTGTTAAAGAAAAAAAAGAGGCATACAAAATCCCTAGACAACAAATATAACACTGAACAAAACGAAGATTAAGGAAGCATTAAAAACAAAAACAAAAACAAAAACGAATGATGGGGAAGGCATGTCAAGTATAGGATTACAATGAAAACGCATGAGCTATAACACAGACAATGTCAAAGAAATTATAAAAAAGAATTATGATAAAATAGTGACTTCCATGAGCCTGTCAGTCAAGTGTTTTGCAAAAGCGTGATATGTAAAGGCAAGAACACATAAAGCAAATATAATAGCAATACCCATGGAAAGAAAGCGTAACAATAATAACAAAAATAGCTATATTCTGTTAGAACAAACAAAAATAGACACACAAATTACAAACACAGAAACTAAGAAGAGTAGAAAAGAAGGGAAGCATTAAAAGCAAACGAGGGAGAGGAGAGCCATGTCAAAGCAAGAGAGAGAGAGAGAGAGAGAGAGAGAGACAGACATAGAGAGAGAGAGAGAGAGAAAGGAGAGAGAGAGAGAGAGAGAGAGAGAGAGAGAGAGAGAGAGAGAGAGAGAGAGAGAGAGAGAGAGAGAGAGAGAGACTGCATCACAAGTTATACACATGACGTGCAAAAGAATACGTAATTCACACATATAGGTTTGAAAAAAAAATCAGTTTAACGACTTCCCATGTGCTCAAGTTGTCATGCAACAAGATTCCAGCCAGTACTTGTGGTGGTCCATTGAGAGAAGAGTTCTAAAACTAGCGGCACGTGTGAATGGCATGGGATCGTCGAAACATTTTAGGGCTACCTTGGCCTATTCATCACCACCACAGCACCACTTATTAACAACCCACCCCCGTTCCTCCCTAAGGGCCCCCACCTCACCTTCAGAGTTCATTAATGGTAGGCTGTCCCCAGCGGCGATTTTTATGTGATGCCACTTCTGAACTAAGGATTTAATAATTAAGCTTTGTTTATTTCTTCAAGATATCAGATATCCCTTTTTGAATGCACAAAAAGAAAAAGAAAAACAAACAGAAAAATATGGGGGAAACTGAAAGACTGACAAGAAGATAATAATAATAATAATAATAATAATAATAATAATAATAATAATAATAATAATAATAATAATAATAAGAAGAAGAAGAAGAAGAAGAAGAAGAAGAAGAAGAAGATTCATAAGAATGAGGATGACAATTACATGTTATCTAATGAAAAATTATCTCATCAAGCGTATAACGGCATCAGCAGAAACAGCAGCAAAAAGAGAAAATCAATGTGAGATGGTTCCTGGCTGTTGTGGAAAATAAATAACTTGGGACATTTCAATTGGTAAAATGTGCGAACAGTGTAGTATAAAAGCGATATTTTCAAAGCACAAGTTAAGTGACAAATGAGCACGTTTATATGAACAAGAACAACTCTACATGCTTCTTTTTATTATACTGATAATGATCATGGCAACAGCAGGAGCTGATGTAGCAGAAATGCTATGGAAAACAAAGAAACCACCAGCGCAATGAAATTGTGTAAACTTGTCAGCATATGTAGTAATAAGGGGGCTCTGCCTGATCCTTAATTAGGGTGACAATTCAAAACAATATGTCTGTTTGAATATAACATGTCTACAAGCTTGCAATGACAACTTTGGCTAAAGCAGTGCTACAATACGAGTAATGTTAAAACGTGTTGTAAATGAGTGTAATTGGTGCTAGTGCTACTAACAGAGTAGACAACAATAGCAGATTTCGTGAGGGAAGTCATTTGAAAACCATGGTAGTAATCGTTGTGTTAGTAGTGATAGTAGTAGTTGTAGAAGTAGTGTAGGTACCGATGATAGCGATAGTACTACTAATAATGAAGGTATCATGTGGATGTTCTTATTCATCAAAACGCTCAAAATTTGTACTGCAATGGGATAATCTCTGAGAATTACTTCGAGCAGTTTTCAAATGGAACATGTAATCTGGATACCAGCAGCAGCAGTGGGAGTATAATGATAATAGTAGTAGTAATAGCAGTAGTGGTAGTAGTTGTAGTGGTAGTGGTAGTGATAGTAGTTATAGTGATAGATGTATTACATGTACAATTTGTATGATGTTGAAACTCCATAGAATACACACAAATTGCAGTAGTAGTCGGATATTCTTTGAAAATTATCTCAAACATTTTTGTTTCCAAATGGAGCATGTTATGTCAATACAAAATCCCAACAGACGCGAAGTTGCATTCATCACAAGTAACAAAACTAAGAGAGGTAGCATGGGTAGTGGTCATTGGTAGTTGTGGAAACTTAAGTAAATCACCTGGCCACTTGAATTGTTAAGATGTACGAAGCACATAGTAACATGGGGACATTTTATTAGCCCAACTTATAGGACAAACAAAACATATTTATATGAATATAAACAACTTTACAGGGTTGTATTATCGTGGTAATTGTGATCATGGCATTGACAGCAGCTGCAGCAGTGAAGATAAACAAATCACCAGCGTTCTGGAACTATGTAAAACTTAATAAAATACGTAGTAAAAAGCGGACATTTTTTATTCTTTGATTAGTGTAACAATTCATCACAAAACAGCGTGTTTATATGAATATGTTATCATTACAAGTTAGCGCCATCACCCTCAGCAAGTGATATACAATAGTGCTAAAACGAATGATAAATTAATGTTATTGCTTCTTTTGTTACTACTACATTAACCAGCAATAGAAGTCATAATAGCAGGATTAATACAAAATAAAACAGTAGTAGTAGTAGCTGTTGTTGTAGTAGTAGAAGTAGTAGTAGTAGTTGTAGTAGTAGTAGTAGTAGTAAAAGTAATAGTAGTAGTAGTAGTAGTAGCAGCAGCAGTAGTAATAGTAGTAGTGATTGGTGGTAGTAAAAGTAATATTGATGGTGATGGTAATGGTAGTAGTAATTGTAGCAGCAGCAGTAGTTCTAGAACTTGTGATCGCAGTAAGAGTGGTGATGATAACAATTGAAGTGATAGTAATAGAAGTATTATAAATCATGTGATGTTGAAACTCCATAAAATACACACAAAATATTGAAGTAATTGGATATTCTCTTACAATTGTCTCACGCAGTTTATCAAAATGTAACATGTTATCTAAATAAAACAAATCTCCACAGATATGTAGCTGCATCATTATTGGCAGTAAAAATCTTGAAGTGGCGTGTGTAGTGGTCCTTGAGGGCCGAGAAAATGAATCACGTGGACACTTGAATCAGGAAGATGAACGAACAATATAGTAAGAAGGTGTATTTTCTAATCCCAATTTCCAAGAGTAATGTAACATATTTCATAAAGACAAACGTCTTCGCAGACGTGTATTATCATATTGGTAGTGACCATGGCATTGGCAGCAGCTACAGCAACGGAAAAACTTGTGGAAAACACAGAATCCACTACTATGCCAGAGCTGTGTAAAAGTTAGCAAAATCTGTAGTAAGAAGGGGGCATTGTCTGCACTTTGGTTAGAATAACAATTTATAGAGTAACTACACGTTCATATGAGCAGAATACTTCTACAAGCTTGCGCCGTCATTGACATTGTTAAAACTAAATAAGTAATCTACACATGAATTGGTAAGATATACGAAGACTGTAATAAGAAGGGGACATTTTAGAATGTAATTCCTGTGACAAATTGAATACGTTTGTATAGATATAACCCATTCTACAAGTTTGCATTAATATTGTAATAATAGTGACCATGACAGTGGCAGGAGTTGCAGCAGCTGAAGTGCTATGGAAAATAGACGAACCACCACCATGTTGAAACTGTGTAAAAACTTACCAAAATATGTAGTTATAAGGGGACACTGTCTGCGATTTGATTACAGTAAAATTCTATACCAAAAAAACATATTTATATGAACAGTTTATATTTAGAATCTTGTAAAGACACCTTCAGCTAAACTGGCACAATAGTAATGGTAAAGTCTATGGTAAAAGTGTGTTATTGATGCTATTGTTTCAAAGAGAATGGCCAATGATAGCAGTAATTGTAATAATGGGATCAGTACAAAACAGCAGTAGGCGTAGTGGTTGTAGTAATAGGGGCGATGGGTGTGATTGTAGTTATAACAACGGAAGTACTAGATATTGTGATGTAGAAATTCGATAAAATGCACACACAAAAATGAAGTAGTAAAGTAGTATTCTCTGAGTGGTATCTCTAAAAAAAAAAATTTCCAAATGGAACTTATCAATGTCTGATTACAAAATCTTCAAAGACATGAAGCTGCATCATCAGCAGCAATAAAATTGAAAGAAGTTGCATGACTGTTGGTCCTGGATAGCTGTGGAAGCCGAATAAATCGGTGGACAGTTAAATTAATAAAAGGTACGAAAACTGTAGTAAGAAGGGGACATTTTCTGAGCCCAATTTACATAAAAACTTAAATGTTCATGTAAATATAATCCTCTTTACAGGCTTGAACTATCATTTTAATAGTGACCATGACATTCGCAGAAACGGAAGTGGTGTAGAAAATAAGAGAAACCATCAACATGCTAGACCTATGTAAAACATACTAAAATACGTAGTAATAAGGAGACATTCTCTTACTTTGATCAGAGTAATAGTTGATTGAAAAACGTTCTGCTTATAAATATGAGTATAACACATCTACAAGCTTCATCTTTAGCCAGTGACACGACTTTAGTGTTAAAATCTATGGTAAATGAGTCATATTGGCGCTTTTGTAACTAGTATCAATAGCAAAATTCGTATGAGCAAAGTCGTTTCAAAATAGTAATGATAGTAATAGTGGCATAAGTAGTGATAGTACTATTGATGGTATGAGTGGTAGTGGTGATGATACATACATACATACGTATGTATATGTATGTATAGATATTTAGATATAGATATATACATAGAGCTAAGCACACCCACATATATAAAAAAAAAAATGTATGTATATATATATATATATATATACATACATATATATATATATATATATATATATATATATATATATATATATATATATATATCTGTGTACGGGTCAATGAGTGGATGGGTGGACGGTAGTGGGGCCCGGTTCCATAAATTGCCACTCACCCAAAGGAAAGTGATGCGTATACTAGAGCTTGTCCTGTCCAGGTGTAGTGATCACTGCATGATCCCTATCTGGCTTGCCAGGCAGATCACTTGTAGGTAGCCTTTCTACATAATTGTAATTGGAACAACACCTTCTCGTGGTATCCCCCATTCCCATACAGCATGTTGTGTCATGACATGACAGGGTACCTGAAGGTATACCAAGATAAAAAGGGAGGAGGACTGTCCCCCTGAATATGACATAAATAGCCCACTGTGGTGATGATATGCCCTGACGCCCAAGAACTGACCCCCATGTATGGTCAAATAAAATGACTGGAAGTCCCTACAAAAGACTTGGCAGATGAAACTATGTTCTCAGTGTCTGTGATGCCCGAAGAGGATTGACAAAGTTGGAACTAACTGCTTTGTGGGTATCTTGGGAGAAGAGAAGGCCAAGGGCAAATCCTACAAAAAGCCAGAGCAGCAAAATCAACATGAGAGACAGCAGGTAGGAATTTTAAGTCCAAACCGATTGGCATAGCGTACAGACGCTACAGATTGCCTCCGGCACTTGGAGAGGTCATTTCACTGATCAAATACCATCCACCTCAATCCAGGGAACCCCAGACAATAAGGTGCTGATAGCCACCATCTGCCTGCTTCAGTGGGAGCTTGGAACTTAGAACTGATCAAAAAATGGGCAGCCATCACAACACTAAGCCAATATATATACATATATATATATATATGTATATATATATATATATATATATATATATATATATATATATATATATATTGTGTGTGTGTGTGTGTGTGTGTGTGTGTGTGTGTGTGTGTGTGTAAACAATACAAAACAAAGAAAGAAATCATCAGTCTTATGACTGATCACTTGAATGTCAGGACCCTGGCCTCTCAGATGACCTGAAGCAGATCAAAGCAGGAAAGTGGAAATCATCGACTCTGAGACGAGGAAGATGGACATGAACACAGTTGCACTTCAAGAGACTAGGCTTGCTGCATATGGCACGCTGAGGGAGAAGGATTATACTTTCTTCTTGCAGAGCCACTCTACCTGGCAGAGCTTTGTGAGGTCGACAAAACAGAACCACTCCACCTGGTTAGAATCTTATCAGGTAGGAAAAAAAAGAACCACCCCATCTATTCAGAGCCTCATGAGGTGGCAGAGGAAGGACCACTCTACCTCGTAAGAGCTTTTCGAGGTGGCAACCACTCTACCTGGCTTAGAGTCTTGTCAGGAGGCATAATTGGAACCACTCCACGTAGTTAGAGTCTTCTCAGATGGCAGTTTTCGAACCAATCCATCTGGTTAAAGTCTGCCAGGTGGCAGAATGAGAACCAGTCCACCTGGCTAAAGTCTGTCATGTGGCAGAATTAGAACCACTCCACCTGATTTAGTCTGTCAGGTGGCAGAATTAGATCCACTCCACCTGGCTAGTCTCATCAGGTGACAGAAGTAGAACACTCTACCTGGCTAGTATCTCGTCAAGTGGCAGAACTAGAACAACTCCACCTGGCTAGAACTGCCTTGGATGACCCATCCCACACCCCACCCAGTTTGAGGCTTGTGAGGTGGTAGAAGAACCTCCCCACCTTGTCCGAGCCTCGTGAGGTAACAGAAGAAAACCCATTCCACCTGGGTGGAGCCATGTAAGGTGACAGAATTAGAACCACTCTACTTAATTTTAAAGCTTTGTCTGTCGGTAGAAGAAGAACAACACCACCTCGCTGGAGCTTCCTCAGGTGGCAGAAGAAGAAGAGCTACCCAAGCACCGAATTGGACACTACAGTGTCCGTGAGATGAATGAGAGCATGCTGCAAGTCTGCTCCTACCACAAGCTGTGCATCACTAACACATTCTTTGAGACAAAGCCTTGACGTAAAGTCTCCTCAAGATGTCCAAGGCACCAACTAGATATAACATCACAAGAAGAGCTGCCCTCAGCATTTTGCTTCTCACCATTATTTTCAAGTCTGGCTAAAACCAAACAGGCTCTACCACATCAACAGGAAGGACACCACGTGTCAAAGCCACTACTAGTTACTAGTACCAGCAATGGTAGAAGTTGTAATAGTAGGATCAATATATAGCAGTAGTAGCTAGTGACAGAAGTAGTAATAGTGTTGGTAGTGTTATAGTAGTGCAAATAATGCAAGCAATACAAATCATGTTGTGAAACTCTACAAAATGCACAAAAATTATAGTAGTAATTAAATACACACAAAATGTAGCAGTAATTAGATATTCTCTGAGTATTAACTTCATCAGCTTTTTGCCAAAGTTTTCTTGTTTCCATGACTTTTGTATGCCTTTTTTTCTTTCTGTGTTTGTGTCTCTTCCTCTGTCTGTCTGTTTGCCCCTCCCCCCTCTTTCTCTCTCCATGTGGGTTGGCTGGTTCTTTTGATAGAGCTGTAGACTCAAGATCTGATTCCTTGAGTTCAGTCTCTGCTAGGAAAATCAAAACCCAGCCTGGTGCCAGTATTTGTTTCATAAGTACCTCCTCCCCATTTCAAGACCTTGCCAGCATACAGGGTTTTACACAGCTCAGGGAATCTGTTGGATAATTGCTGGCAGATTTGGGTGGTGCGCATACGGAATATGCCAAGTACAATGAATCCCTTTTGAGCAAATGACAAAATCAAAATTCTTTCTCTTCTTGTAAAGGCACACTGTCACATCATATACTTTCCTGAGTTATTGTTATGTTTTATTTCAAATTATTTAGCTTACTTTAATTTGCACTATAACATAGATCACATTTATACTGCTTTGTCTGTTTTCTGTATTGTCCTATGTACATATATCGTTTATAGTCTTATTAGTACATTGTATTGTATCATCATATAATGCTTATATTTATTACAGTTATATGCATATTGGTCTTACTGTATTAACGCTGTATTGCATTGTATCATCTTTATAACTAATACTTACAGTTAGTGTTTTTCAAACGTTTGTTGTTAGGTACTGTGATCCCCTGTTGGGAAAGGGCAAGATGGGTAAAGTTATGATGCTGATCTATCACGCTGGAAATAAACTGATCTCTGTCTCTTTTTCCCTCTCTCTCTCTCTCTCAGTGGTGCCATTGCCATCCGTGTGCATATATGGCAACTTTTCGTTTTGTTTCCAGTTGTTTGCACCACTGTTTTCACTGGCTTTGCATCACTGTGTAGAAACCTTTCTGATGGGCTGAGACTAGACTGTTTCATAATGCAATACATGTACACAATCACGTCTTGAAAATGAAGTAAGCGTAAAACTATAAGTAAGTTTGGAAACAGGAGACAGATAGTCATATTAGTTGTTTGCTTGTTTGTGTGATCAATTAACATTTTTGGTTCAGCCAGAGGTACAGTCTATTTACTTGTTTTATCATGTATATTTAATCATAGTTCTCATCTTTATATATGACAGAATCTTTGGTTCCAGGGTCTGTTGTGAGCCAGATAAATGAGATCATGAGTCAGTGCTACAAATTGCAGAGAGAGCACACCAGAGTGAGGGACAGAGGAGAAAATCTCTCTATTTATTTTCATTTAAACAGTTTGTGATGCATGCAAAATCATGTGAAAGATCTGTGATGTGGTTGATATGAGATAATCTGGCTTTACAATGTATGTGTGTACATTTATTTTGAAAGCTATTCCACTAAAGATCATATTTATCATGATCAAATTGTATTGATGTATCCGAACATGAAAACAACTTGTTTTCGTACATTGTTTTTACACAAGCCATGAGGACTTTATATAGAATGATTTATTTGCCTTTCCTTTCATAGTTTTGCCCTGAAATACTTTGTTACAAGAAGGATAGATTAGTGTTGACATTTGAATAGGACAGCAGACCAGTAACCATGATGAGTATTCCATATCATCCTGTGGTACTGATCAAGAGTATGCATTTGGTGTTGATTTTACTCATTACATTATCAAATGGAGATCAATTAAGGGCAGGATGTCGTATACAGATGTGAAGATGAAACTGATCCACGTCCACCTGAAACATCTTTGGAGTACACTTTCCCACGTTGTTCGTTGCACCTGTTGGACTCGCTGGACTGTCTTCTTTAGGTATCCTTTCTTAATCTCTTGTATCACCATGTCTCTTTTGCTTTTCCGCCATCTTTGGCCACCATTCCGTTCTTGTTGATCACAATCCCTGCCTACTGGTTTGTGAGTGAACTATTACAATAACTTCTGTGACCATCGGGCTTTTCTTTGCTGAATTCGCTGCCTCCTAGACTTTCACTTTCTTTCAGTCTCAGCTTTGGCTGGATTGATCTCACAACCTTACCTCCCGAGCCCTCAAGCATGTTCGACGATGGATTTTAGGTTTAGCTTCAGCTTTGTCTGGCGACACAATGGATCACAACATCAGTGATACCAGGTTAGCCACCAACATTGTCCGTTACTTGCAAGTTTTCATGTTAGCCACCAACATTGTCTGTTACTTGCACGATTTCATATTAACCAAAATTGTCCGTTACTTGGAAGATTTCATGTTAACCCAAAGGTGCGCGCGCGTGTGTGTGTGTATGTGTGTGTGTGTGTGTGTGTGTGACAAAAACTAAAAAGTAATATGACAGCTGTCTGTTTGGATGGACCTTTACCAAAACCGAGTTAAATGTATGGACTGGTTAACTTGTTCTCCACATTGAGAGCACTTCACGACAGTACGGTGCCACCTTGTTGTCGTTGTTGTTGTTTTCTACTTGTATTCATGAGTTTATGTTGACCTACTAACATGAAATTGTCGCCGTAAGTTTGTCAGGGACAGCTCTTTTGTTGCCATGGAATCTTTAACCTGCGCTGAGTGAGTGCTGCTCACGGAATCGTGGTTTATAATTTCATATGAGAGAGTAGCACGTAGACCGAGTACTGACATTCCAATGATGGGGATAAAAATCCTAGAGCGATCCGTGAATCAAACCTTGGTTTTTCACGTGCTACTCATGTACTGTAATCCTTTGACTCCTGCATCCTGCCCACTAGCATCCTGCATTGTCAACCGTGCTATCCAAGCGAAAAATTAACCCTTTAACTCCCTGACCCTATCCCCCAGTGATCTGCATGATTGGTTCACTTCTGGCGATGAATGTGAACGGTTTTTGTATTTTTATTTGTGTGTTTTCTTCAGGGAGGACAGTGGCAGAATGGTTCAGATGTTTTCCTCACAAAAACTGAACTGAACTTTCCAGGGTCCGTTTCCCCGGTGAAGCCTTGACTTTTCTGATTAGTTTGAAATGAAAATCCAGCTGAAGGTCGATTAATTCCGAAAGTTTACTTGAAAAAATTGAGTGTGACGCATGTGCCTTCTGATCTATTGGCAGGACGGTGGACGGTGGACGTTGCAGACCAGAGACCAGATACACCACCCCCACCCAGGCTGAAGGTCGATTAATTCGGAAGTTTACTTTAAAAAAAAGTGAGTGTGACCTTTGTGCCTTCTGATCAATTGGCAGGACGTTCTAGACCACAGACCAGAGAGTATCGCTACGATAGCCCCCATCAGAGGCAGAGGCAGTTATCCAATATAACTATTTAAAAAAATATTTAGGTAGCCTACATGTTACAAGTTTTTATTTCATTGCACATAAAAGTGTGATAATCAAACTATTACATAACCAAAAATCAACAAAATCAATAAATATTTAGAATTGAAGACTTAAAAGCAGAATGAAGACAAATCGCTGAAAATCGCCAAGGAAGCTGGCCTTAAATGCAGTACATGTCCAAAAAATCTGATGATCACAAATTTCCTGTAAAACGTGTTTTTGAAAATTTCTGCACATTTGTTTCAAGTCAGGAATCTCACATGTTGTTGATGCATATTGTGATTCGCAACTTTTCTTACTTGCTGTCAGGAAGAGATAACATTGTTTTGTGTCATGACGTTGTTTTATCTACATTTAAGATATTCTATTATCGTTCATGTTCTCACAAATAACAATTCATTGTATAGTGTATAACGATATTTTGTTCAGATGGGACGAATTTAAAAACCAATGCTGAAACAGTGTGTGCTGTATAAAAGTATGTTTTTGAGATAGATCATAGGGATGAAAATGATATAAGCTAACGTGGTTGTAACTGATTTAACAAATGCAAATATTCAATACGATCAACCTGAGAAATATAGTCCACTATTCAAATAATTATCGTTTAGGTGTATGCTTTTTTTCTTCAAAAGATAGTTGTTACTTTTGGTTTTCTCTCTTTTTTCATAATTATGTTTAAAGTTTTCATCCATATTCCAGCATTCTTTCTGTGCAGTATCAAAATATTCACTTTTTGTAAGGACTTTTTTTTCATAATTTTGAATCTTGATATATGATATCTATGGATTTGATATTTTGGACAATCTTAAGCAGTTAAGTATCACACTTGATATCTGCCATGGTAAGAAATGCATTTTTTAAAATAAATCATCTGAAATAATGGTTTGTTGTCTGATACTTTCTGCAGTGTTGTACTCAGACACATTATTACAACAAGGGCAAATCAATACTGACATCCAGAAAACATGGAAGATCAACGTCTTCATTAAGCATTCCACACTAGTCTGTGGCATTGATCATGTAGAAGCAGCAGCTATTCACTGTGCTTGTTATATTATTAAGTGAAGATCAGATAAAAATAGTAGATAACCTTCATCTTTGATCCTTATGACTTAATGACCTAAGTATTGAACAATCTTATTTTGTTTCTGTGTATTCCCAACTACTTTATAAAAGGATAATCAATTTGGTGAAAACCCATGCACAAACAAAAGAAATTTTGAAGAGAAGAAGAGGAACATTTAAATCAAACAACAATTCAGGACAATTTAGTGCCAAATAACAACATAAAACAATTAAGGAACATTTTAAAACAATCGGCCAACTGGGGATCTGAAAATTAGCTGGACGTTTGGAATAATGTCACTGTTTTTGTTGTGAAGAATATTGCTGATGTCAGTACACTGAAAACATCGAAATTACTATTTCTGTACTTAGTAAGATGGGACATTCAAAGAACAAATGGTGAATTGATAATGCCTTTGAACAGCTACAGACATTTTGTGTACATTTTGTCTTCAAAGAATTGATCAGTCTGTAGATGAAGGACGCTAGCAGCCTGGAGCAGTGAAGGATCAGGCTCTAAGCAGCTGAGAAACTAGCATAAACTGATCTTTCTAACATAGAACTAATTTCATCAGCTGATAGTCCTACATTATTGAGCGTTTTGGTATTTGCAATATTTGATGCACCGTCTTTAGCTGATTTGTCCGAAACTTCATTTCAATGAGGACCACAATGTGATGGAAACAGCAAAAAATTATATTTAGGTCTACACCGTTGGATAAAAGACACTGCATTGCATGTAAATGTTTCATCTAAAAAAATAGTATCATTTTGAACGTAGTTTTCGTCTTGTTTTAAACTATGAAACACTAATTTAGAAATCGATATAAAGAAAAAAAATACAGATATTGTAAGGTAAAATGTTATTATGCTTAAGAGTCATCAATATCGCGCATAATTCTGATGTAAAGATAGAGAAGCCTTTTCCTATGTAGAATGATTTCTGAACTTTCAAAGCAGGAATGACAAACCCAGCTTCACTATCATTTGTGTATCTAATACAGACCCGACTGTGAAAAAATGTAGGTGTTTAAAATAATATGCGGTTAGATGAGATTTCACTTCTGATACTAAAATACTTATCTCTTCTATTTTATTGAAATTAGAGGAGTCTGTGTCAAATTTAGCTCTTTTTGAGATCAGGGGGAAGGTATGGTTGGAAAGCATGGCATTGCTGGAATTTTATTTACATCAATATCTTTTTCGCTCAGGAGTTCATCTGCAAAACTTCTAATAGCTTGAAGAGTATGCAACTTTCAAGCTTTCTGAGGATAATCAATTTCCGAGTTATATAGTGATTCATCCTTAACTGACTTCTTTACGGACAGAGCTTTGACAACATACTTTGACACCGTCATTCACGTTGCTCTGTAAGCGGCAATATGTTGCTTTCTTCATATGATTTCATTGTGTTTGTATGAACAGACATTCCGAGTGCCAAGTTAAGAACTTTGTTGTGTACACTTTGTAATTTTCTTAAAAATGTATTCGAGGCAATGAAATATACCTCTGGTCCATAATCAGTTTCGATCTAACCAAAGAAATCGCTATGTGCAAAGTGGTTTAAGTGTCATGGCTCCAAGGCTGTTTGTTGATTATTGTAAGAAATTAAGTCTTTCGTTGGCTTTCGTAATCAACTATTCTACACGGTGCCTCTAGTTCAACTTTGATTTGAAATACGCTCAAAGAAATTTAACATCGTGATCATGAACAAGCGTGTTACCATCCAATTTTAACATAGGGAGAGTTTGAGGGTTTTCACCATTGTTAAAAAAAAAGTACAAGATATATCTTTTCATTTGATAACTCCAGACCACTGTCTTTCATGTAACTACTTTGGTTGTCAAGTTCACGCTGGTAAAGCTTTTGTGCGTAATTAATTGTTCTTTTGAAATAATTTTTTCGAAGAGTTGTTTTGATCCAAATGGCGATATCATCGGCATACTGTGCAACATTAGTGTTCTTCGACAAATATGTTGGTAAATTATGAGTAAGTATATTGAACAGTATGTGGGCTATGACTGACCCCTGAGATATGCCCATATCAATGTCTTTAAATGAAGAGTACACAGTCACCAATCTTACACATATAGATTTATAGGATAAAAATGTTTTGATATAATACATTTTACTTGTTCTACCGATGGTCTTTAATTTGCGATATAAAGTCTTGAATGCCACACAATATCGTATGCCTTCTTCACATAAAAAAGTAGCCAAAGTGCTTTTTCTATGAGATAGCTGCCTTTTGATCTGATTTGTAAGTTTTACTGAATAGTCTGTGATACTTCGCTCTATCACAAATAATATCTTTTTTTTCTCTCTCACAATAATGAAACAATCGCTTGTGAATAAAATAATCTTTTCCCTCATTTTCAGTATGGGAAGTTAAAGCTTTTGGTTTGAAACTGTTAATATTTAATCTACTTTGCCTTGTCTTAATGATGAGAATTACCACGGACTGCTTCCAGATTTCTGGAAGAGCTCCGTTAATCCAACATTTTTGATAAAAATAAGTGTAGTAATTCCTTCCACCTCAGTTTCAGTTTCTCAAGATGACGTCTCCGCGCTCGAATGAATCTCATGTGCACAAACGTCGCAGGTGCCACGTAATGGAGAAGCTCCAGAGTGATCACGGCACAAACCTTAAGCTCGCACATAAGTCCATGGGCTGGCCAGGTCCTGAGGTCCTACTAGATAGTTCCATAACCCTGGGGTCGTAGGGGAGTGAGGTGGCATGGACCTCAACTTTTCCCGGGGCCAAAACCACGATGGCGGCGCCCATCCCCTCGGAGGGAAGTGAGTTAGCATCTGATAGGAAATACCATCCAAACCGACAAAAGATACATTGGATGAAAGAGATGCGAACGTTTCCATGAATTCGTCAAAGTGAATAGTGAATTTGAGGTAATGGCTCTCCTTAGACACTGGATCATCCTAAATGTCTTTTCTTTTTTGTTCTTGTTCTATCTTGTGGCTACCATAATTTGATTTCAAGTTAACAAACGGCTATTACCTGAAAGAAAAGAATAAGGAATGCGTTGGCTTTTTCAAATGAACTTGAAAGCAAATTATCTTTAAACTTAATAGACAAGGTTGGTACCGGTATGTCAAGGTGGCACTGGTATGTCAGAGTGGAGTTGAAAATGGAACTGATGAGATTGACGTTTGTTTCAATATGAATGTGGCGTGTTTCATGAATGGGGCAAGGTGATAATTGATGTTAACACTAAGGTTGCTCTGCTGACTATCGCGCCCGTACTTGTAGGTTCGAATTTCATCCGTCTAGTCAAATCTTTTAGGGGTCTTTCTGCTCCAGCGGACTCCTACCCATATCTGAGTGTGCTACGGAAACAGGCATTTAAATCTCATCCACTTTATGGATATCGTCATTTAGGTTGTCATTCAAATTTCCTTATCAACACCGAAGGCGTCTGTTACTTTCAGGCTTGGTTGATGCCAGCAGATAATATCATGAAAGTAAGCGCAAAGCACAGCCCTGTCAAGAAATCGCAATGAAAAACTGATTGAACTCCGTGGCATCATGATTATCGTCTCTGTAGTCATGGATTATCATAGCATTGTGGAAAAGAAACACCATCAAAGAACTGACTGATCCGGCAGGCTTTCCCAAACAAACAGCGAAACATTAAGAAGTGGAGACGTCTCGTCGTGCATAAGAAAAAGTCATGAGGAAAAGTTCATAGAAAACAATCGATCCCCGCAAGGTTGAGATTTCCTCCAGAGCAACCGGAGGAAAGCTTTGGGCTCAGAATAGGGCAGTCATTGTGGCGCCTTCAAAGTTTGTGTCATCTTGGAGGGTAGTTCATATTACTGTACTGTAGATATGCTAGCTAGTAATGATGTTATAACTGGCGAGGAATTTGTAAGTGGACACCAAAAACAATTTCGTTCTCTGTGATTGTATTGCTCTGCCTTAAACTCCTAAAACAATTCGCTGCAGATATTTGTGTGTAATAACTAGTGGGTGATTGAAGGGGATGATTTCTCCTCTCCCCTCTGGATTCATGAGAAGGGGGCATCAGTCTCTTCCCGCCCCTCAGTGGGTTGCAAGGGTATTCATTTTCTTAAACAATCAGTATTCCTTTCTGGGCTTGCACGCTACCAAAAATGTTAAGATGGAAACAAACCTATCTCTCTCTCTCTTTCTGTGCGCGCGCGCACGCGTGTGTCTGAAACACTGTGTTTACAGATAACAACTATAACAACAACAGTAATAAAAACACTAAAGATAATGTTGATGTTGATGATGATGATAATGCTGATAATAATAGTGATAATAATAATAATATAATAATAATGATAATAACAATAATAATGACTACTACTTGTACCGTGCCTCATCTCACAAGAACTCTAAGCGCTTCACAAAAAGGCAGATATACGTAAAGCAAGTACATGTCAATCCCTACTGCTATCAATAAAATATGAAAACAATAACAGATTAAATATATCAATACAATATTAACAAAAAGCAGTAAACCTGGTTGGTGCGTCGTGTGTGGCTATGTCCCGGAGATTGTCATCTCTCCACCTTGCCATTCGGTCTGTAAACAAGGTAACTGATGACTGGGTCCGAATGGGTCATACAGCGTATGGACAACCCCCCACCCCACTCCTTTTGTTTGATGAAATAACTATCGAGTGGCGTCGGGAGCTTGGGAGGTGATTATCCGAAGAGTGGCGAGGCATTGGTGCTCCGGGTTCCATCCGCGCCCTCGTGGTGTTTTCTTTTTTTGTTTGTTTGTTTATTTGTTTATTGTTAACAATATTAATAAAAAGCAGTAAAATGAATTTTAAAACATCCACTTCCACATACCAACCGATCATGCAACTGAAAAAATAACGTTTAAAAGTACATAAGCAATGAGTACTTTTCCTCTCTCTTTCACACACACACACACACACACACACACACACACACACACACACACACACACACACACACACACACACACACACACACACACACACCAGTTGAAAAAGACGCACACACCTGAAAAAGATGCACACTCCATTCTTCCCAATGTACATAAGTTGTTTGGGAGGTGGTGCGTGGCGAAGAGAAACAATCGTATGTCATGCACTGGTTACAGAAATGTGTTTTAATAATTTTAATTTTAATAATAATTCCTTTTCTCACACTGGACCAAGCAGCAGGGAAGTTTCAGTCTTTTTCTCCTAATTTTTGTATCTGGTGTTTGTTTGTTTGTAATCTTACGCTTGACCGAAAATTTGCGCCTGTCTTGTCTTGGTGTATTAAATACGCGTTCTTATTCTTCTTTCGTGTTTTTTCTGGTTCCTGTTTGCTTGAACGCGGGCAGTCACACTTGTTTTGGATTTAACAATTTAGCCAAGCTGACATAATCCCCAAATCCATCTGCATTTTAAACATCTCTACAAGCCTCCCTCATTTCAGTAAAAGTCTAATGTACCCCCATCTCACGGAGTCAAAGGCAGTCACCGACCAACAACACACCCAGAAGATTCTCAAGAGGTTGTGGGAATTTCAACGGCTGCGGCCCAGCGCTATTTTCATCCGATCTTGCTACACACAGCGACGGCCAGACCATAATGATTGTGTCCCGAGGTGGCCATGCCTGCAGCGCTATGCAGTAAAGGAAAAGGACACTCGATAGTAGGCCAGGCCGGAATGTTGAAACTGTTATCAACCGTTTGTGAACACTTCACTGATTGAGGTCATTTCCGCTATTTCTACGTCACTTGGTTAATCCTGGCCCTGGACTCCACGTCACAGTTTGAAGTTTGAAACGTGGCCATGGATTTTGTTGAAGCAAGATTTATCATACACAAAAAATAATTCCAATGTGGAGAAGGAATTTGTTGAAACAACATTTATCACACACAAACAATTCAGTACGCGCTCGATTGATATGTAAGACACAGAAGACACCTCTAGTCAGAGCAAAATCCTATGCTCAGAGTACTATACAACAATTTAAATGTATCATCATACAGATGAAGGCAATAATTATATCAGTGTAATTCTATGACTTTTTTGGTCAAGATCTCTCTCTCTCTCTCCCCTGCTCATTATCTTTATAATATTTATGGAGGTATATATCTACTGAAATCACATGTTTTTGTGTTCTGAGAAACAGCCCAGTGTGAAATATACCAAAAGACGCCTGATAATGAGTACATCTGTTCACAGTATAGCTTTCTCAGATTTTAGCAAAGAGCGTACAATCAATACGTTCAACCTTCCTGGTTAACGACCGAACAAAAACAATGAGTACGGTGTATCCCGTTTAAGCACAAATTTAAGAAAATGCTGAAAAAAAATGTTTAAAGCGCATTGAACCAGAAGGGCGCCTTACAAAGCAAATATGGGCTGATATCTGCACGCCACCTAGCAACCAAGTTGATAAAGTTGTCCCCCTGTGCTGGCAGAAATGCCATACGGTAACTGACGGGCACGGTAATCAAGTGGGTAAACGTCAGACCTCCAATCGGAAGGTCCTGGATTCGATCCTCCTAGATATCTCACCCTGGTGTGTGCAGATTTTTGCGATCTCCCATGTCAGCCTAGATGTGCTAAAATCCCGCTTCCTGTGAATACACATGCAGAATATCCGATATCTCATCTCAACTATCTCCATCGCCGTGGAGGACGGTGGGTGCTCCACTCCTTGTCACGACGGATAGCCAGGCGACATGGTCTCTGGTCCTGTGTATGATGTCATGGGGCCCCAGTTTGCAGGCGTCAGCGATGTTGTCTATATAAGATTTTGCTGGCGTTCCTTGTTTTCTCTTTGCCTCGACTCTCCCCTGCAGGACTGATGTCATCAAGTCAGTTCTAGTGTTTCTATTCATGTGCCCGATATCCTTCAATTTACTTTTGTTGATCTCTGGGAGCGTTTTACGTTGGACAGCTAATTACTTTAGCACACTTTCATTGGTTCTTTTGTCTGTCCATTTTACTCTGAGAAGACGCCTAAAGAACCACATTTCTGCGGCATTTATTTTATTTTCCCCATTTTTCTTCAAAGTCCAGGCATCAAATCTGTGCATGACAAGAGGCTAAATCGAGCAGCTTAAAATTCTTACTTTCAGTTTAGTTGCTATGCCTCTGTCTTTCCATATGTTGTTCAAGTGGACCACTTTTTGCTTGGCCATGCCTAGTCTTGATCTGATGTCCTTGCTGCAAGATCCTGTGTTGGTTTTGACAGAGCCCAAATACTTCAGTTGTCCACGTTTTCCAGCTCTGTTTTATCTATTCTCATGCTCAGCTGTGGCTGCTTAGCTGATCCTTCTATGTGCATGACTTTGGTCTTTTTGGCATTCCGTTTCGGTCCTGCCTTGTTTCCTGCAGCATCTGCTCGATATAGAATTCTCTTCATACTTATGATGTCTCCTGCTAATAGGGCGGCGTCATCAGCATATCCTAGGTTGGTGATATTCATATCCGATACAGACGTTGGAATTCCTGTCATGCCAGTGGCCGATTGATGGAAACATGAAAACATCCAGCATGCGCGCTCACCAAAGATGCTGTCTGTGCGACTACAGAATGGATCGTGGTCAGCTCGCCTAACAGATTG
>JAPXFY010000019.1:27021033-27046033 GCA_030674185.1 Monoplex corrugatus
GTACGGGTCCTTTTCTCGTCCCCTATTTCAAGACCTTGCCAGCATATAGCATTTTTCGCAGGCTCAAGGAATCTACCGGATAATTGCCAGCGCATATGAAATAGTTCCAGTGCGATATTTCCTCTTGAACAATCTCCTGACGGACGCGGTATTCAGGTGGGTAAACTTCAAGTCAGAAAAGCCTGGGTTCGGATCGCCGAGACACGTCCGCCTGGTGGGTAAGGCTGGGAGACTCTTCCGTTCTCCCAGATCAACATGTGTGTAGACCTGTCGGTGTCCAAACCTCTTTCGTGTGAATGCGCATGCTGAAAGCCTCGTCGGTGCCTGGAAGCATGAAAACACCCAGTATGCATGCCACCGTAGATGAAGTATGCAAAATCTGCAGGAATATACCGCCTGCATAGTGAGGGCAAAATAACGTGCACCTGCGCATCCAAGAAAAATCTATTCGCTCAAAACACGACGACGACGACAACAACAACAGCAACAACAAAAACAACTACAACAACACAATCTCCAAACATAAACAAGAAGCACAGAAGGCAAAAACAATTTAACGTATGAAGCGAATATAAAAACAACAACTGAATCCTGATCTTATCTCCCCATACCATAATTTTTAACTGGAGAAGACACATTGGGTTTCTGCTTCAGTATTTTTGAGACAGGGTTTCTGCACTCGGGATCAGCTCCGTACGCACCAGAAGCCGAAGAAGAAAAGGTACAAATGATCAAGCCATAAAAACATAAGACTGTGCAGGTTAGGTCTTGGGCTTCTTACATTCTCCCATGGGGAATGCCGGAGGATCTTTCAGTACAAATAGTACACCTGGAAATTCGTAAAAATTGCTAGAAATGTTCCCTTTTCTGTCATTTTCTTTGTTCCTGTCTTGCTCCTTTGCTGTCTGTCATTTGATCCTTTCTCATTTTCTGTCTTGCTGGTCCATTCACCTGTATGTTTGCTATATAGTCTAACATACTTTCTATTGGGATTGACAATAGGATGCAAGCATTAATTGCATTTTCAGCTCTAAAGAAATGTGAACTGCTTGTTGGCAATTTCAGTTGCTATAGGCCAGTATATACGTGTATTTAGTGCGTTTAGCAATGTTTATGGGTTTGCATTCAGTTTTTAAAAATGCCCCTGTCTGATAAATATGCCGGTATGGCTCACGCCAGGGGCATATCCTTAGATTATTGGCGTGAATGCAATATTATGTGTACAAATGTTCTTTTCCAGACTTTCCTCTTTCCAGGATCATCGATGTGTTCAGATGTGAGTGTTTTGACTGAGATGGTTTTAGCCCTGCTACGGTTCTGAAATTTCACCTGGGCTTTAAACACTGATACTGATAACAAATGTAATTTTAAAAAAAGCGTTGACCGGGAAACGAGCATAAAAACACAACAACAACAACAAACAAGCAAACACCAAACTACGAAACAAAACAAAAAATAACCTGTGGCCAACGCGAGGGTCAAAGCCACGGTTTCTATGTAACAAGTATGGTGTTCTGACCAACTGAGGTAATGGGGCCACTACACACACACACACACACACACACACACACACACACACACACACACACACACAACACACGCACGCACGCACGCACGCAGGTATGCACGCACACACACACACACACGGGATACGCTCGTTGCATGCGCATGCGTATACGTGCACACACTCACACACACACACACACACACACACACACACACATATATACACACACACGCGCGCGCGCGCGGTTACATACACACATACAGCCCTGAGCAATCTGTTCAAGCCTGATCGTTCTAATGTTATGATTGCTTTTCTATTGTCCTATAATTTTTTTTAATGTTAATTAATATGTTAAACTGTCTTTATGATTTCGTAGAATCTTCCACCCCATAGACACCTTTTCTTTTTTCTTTTTTTTCCGTCTAAAAGCACATATGTGAACAGACGTTAAAAGAAATAACGAACGAACACACACACACACACACACACACACACACACACACACACACACACACACACACACACACACACACACACACACACACTCACAAAGCCACACACACCCACTTACGACTGTCCCGTCTGACAGTCGAACTCATGACCTCAGCGTATGAACTCGGTGGTATAACCATCCAAGATAACACGGCCAATAATAATAATAATAATAATAATAATAATAATATAATAATAATAATAATAATAATAACAGTACTACTAATGAAAACACTTGTGGTCTGCATGGGGGTCGAATTCCTGGTCGTTGCTATAAACACTTTTAACAGCAAGGTCATGGTGCTCTTACCAATTGAACTCAACGTGCTATTGAAAAATACCTTAAAAACACCTGTGTCCAACCTGACAGTCAAACATTGAACAATATGGTCGGCTGTCTAACAAAACACAAAAGAAAACAAAAAACAAAAAAAAACAAAAAAATAAAATATAAAAAACAGGAAAACAACAACAACAATAACAACAACAATAACAACAAAACTTGTGGCTAGCGTGAGAATCGAACCTGTGATTCCTGCGTTACTATAGTGAATCATTCTTTCATAGCGCTCTTCTCCATACATCTGGACTCATTGCACATTACACATGATCAGACTTTTTATTGTACCGTATAGAACTCAAGCACTGCAAAGCACTGTCTGCATCTTCAGCGGGTGAGCACATTGGGTGTTTTCGCGTTTCAATAAGCCAACCATTGACATAACTTACAGGATCTTTAACATGCATGTTCGATATTGTGCATGCGTATACACATGAAGGGGGTTTAGGCCTGGCAGATGCGCACACGCATTGACCTGAGAGACTGGTAAAATCACAAACAGCATATCGCTCTAACCATCTCAGGTGGCGGGGCCACAAAGAAGAGAACAGGGGTTTTCCGTGGACCCTATAATTATAGAAAAGGGGTATGCGGCAAGCACAAAGCTAGAGCTCCCGCCTTCCAGTTTGACAGTATGGGTTCTATTCTGGCTCAAGAAAAACCAATCGCCGTGGTGCAGTGGTCAGCTTAACGGACTACCGACTGGAAAGTTGTGAGTTTGAATCCCATGTCTTTTCAAAGCGACTCTTATCCAGGGCTCAGGTTCAGATTCATACTGCTTATAGCCCAGCTAACTACTAGAGCTATATCAGGGCTAACACCACGTTAAAAATTGTTTTCAATTGATTTTTTTTCCAAGTTTAAGTAAAAAGACCACAGTTAAAAACCAAGCTCACCATTATTCTTACAAGTCAAAAATGCATTTTAAAAATCTTTCCATCTTCGTAGAATCACTTTAAATAAAATCTATTGATCTCTTGTAAAAACTTTAAAACTGCATCCGGAGGAATATCTCTGAAGATTTTCTTGAAGGAATCCGCCGTAGTGTTTTATGTGTCACAGGGTACACGTCCCAGCATTCAAGAAAGTGTCTTACGCCTTACGCCCAGTGGCTCGTCACATGGTACATGGTGCTTCATCATTTTTTAAAAGATAGGAATGAGTGTAGGATGTACGATCCGTGTGTAACCTACACAATGCTGTCTCTTTCCTACGGTTCCCGGAAACAGATGGGAGAATTTCTGTAAGATCGGGATGGACTGGGAAAAGTTTGTCGTCCCTCTGCTTACTCCAATCCTCCTGCCAGAGATTTCTCATATGACTTTGGGTTGAGAGTTGTATGTGCTCATTTTGGGAAGACTGGGACCACAAGTCGAATTTCATTCACTTTACGGACACGTTCTTGATGGCAAGGGCCATTACTTGAATTTCCTGACCAACAAAAACGCAGGTGCCTGTATCTTTCAGGGCTGGTTGACGCCAGGATATTATGATAGTAAGCGTGGAGTACAACCGTATCACGCAATCACAAATCTGCGCATCGCTGATGGAACTCCACAGCATCATGATTATCTTTCCCATGATCACTATCAGTACAGCATTGTGACAAATTGTCCCATATTCTGTGGCCATTAATTTGGCGTAGGAAATGGGACAGGAAAAAAAGAGGGAAAGGAGGGAAAACATCTCGCTCAGCAAAACATTTCAGTCTATTAAGCTTTTCTAGTTTGGTGGGTAGGTCGGGGGGGGGGGGGTGTGGAGATAGGCAACCACCCTCGTCGTGTTGGCCCCGACAAAACCTAAGATTTCAATCACCTCACTCTCCTATGGATTTTTGTGACATTTTCTTACAGTTTATAAACTGTTCCTTACAGCACTATTTTCCAAACTCATCTGAACTCACCGCGCATAGCACATAATCAGACTTTTTACAAGAGCACGGAGAACACGATTATCTGTCACAGACGCAAGACTGATATCAGTTTTGCTATGACCTGGCTATCTTGCACAGCGCCTATGTCACCTTTATATCTTTTCGCACTGAACACCGGTCTAGTGAGCTTGGAAACTGAGCTCGTTCCAGCCTGGTCTGGTCCGTGTCAGACGGCTGTCACTTTTCATCCAATAAACAGTTGCGATGCTGTCGTGAAGACAGCAATCGGCATAGATTTGAGAGAGAGAGAGAGAGAGAGAGAGAGAGAGAGAGAGAGAGAGAGAGAGAGAGAGAGAGAAAGAGAGAGAGAGAGAGAAAAGAGAGAGAGACAGACAGATAGATAGGTAAACAGGTATATAAGTAGACAGGCAGACAGACAGACACGCAGATAGATAAATAGATAGACAGACAGACAGACAGATGATAGATAGATAGATAGATAGATAGATAGATAGATAGGCAGGCAGACAGATAGATATGTAAATTATCTTAAGATGTTGAATTTATTGTTGTGAGTCTGGATGTTTGAAATTGAGACTAGTTATTTTGCAAAATGATCTAAGACACAGCAGAAGAAATAAATGATAACTAAATTACAGAAGGTAAGGTGAAAATTGTTTCCACGTTTGGTAAAAGAAAAAAGTGTTTGCTAGGTTCTGATGTACTGTGATGTTATTTAAGCTGCCACTAAATTGTATGCAGAGAGAATGAAATATAAAGTATTGATATCTGATAGTAGGGAGAGCTACCATTGTATGTATGTATGTTTTTTTGTTTTTGTTTTTTGTAAGAGCCACAGCGTGTGTTTGGTTGGTTGGTTGGTCGGTAGATAGGTTGGTTGGTTGGTTGGCTGGATGGTGGCTGGCTGGTTGGTTGTTTTTTAATGTATGGAATAATCATGAATTTGTTTTGTATGTTTTCTCTAAATGGTGCTCCAGAGCGGCGGCGGTCGTTTGACGCTGTTTCAAAATTCGCTGGTAATGACGTTTTGCTTCGTGCTATAGTATTGCAGTGTGACGGAGACTGTGGATATTTGTCAGTTCTTCGTCAACGTCGCAATGTTCGTCAGTTCCCTGTGAGGATTACTGTGAGAATTGTTTGCTTCAGTGTGTTAGAGATTTAGTTCAGCTATTTATCTGCGATTTTCTTCTGCTCAACGCCATGTTAGGAAAGTTGTCTATTGTTTTACCTGCTAAGTGTATGTATTCTTTGCTGTCTTTTTGACCAAAGCAAGTTGGTCGAAAACTTGCGCCTGTCTTGTTTTGTTACATTACATACGCCTTAGCTTGTGATTCTATTTTTGTGTTTCTATGGTAAGCAACTAATAGTTTCCTGCTGAACGTGTAGTGCGTGGCTGCTATCAGAAGCACTGTTTTATTCAGTAACTGCAGGATTAGGGTACTAATACATTTTAAAAAAACAAATGTATTCTTGGTGTAGCTCAGTCCTGCAGATCTGTCTTAACCATAATGGAGGTATATTTGTGAGATTCAATGAGAGATTAAGAACACGCACACGCTCCATCTATTTCACTTTTCCTTTATTCCAACACAAGTATGGTGAGTGGCAGTACCCATCAATCCATTAACCAAACCAGAAGCAATCCATTTTCCCACAACCTCCCGATACTTACCTTCCGTGATCTCCATGGTGAGTGTTACAGTTTTGGAGATAATAACAGTGATGACAATGCAGGTCTGAATCAAGGAAAAAGGTCACTTCACTAACGTAGGTTTTTATTCATGCTGGGTTTCAGAAACTTATTGTGCTCGTTTTAGCTCGCTGCTTTTCACGAGGAGCAATGCGAGTCTGTGTAGGGCATTGTTGGAACATTATCAATTAATCAGAACACCACATCCTTTTAGACTGCCTTTTCTTCGGAATATCAACGTCCTTTAGACTTTCACTTTTATGTCGGTACGCTAACGTTCTTCAGATTGTGGCTTTTGTGCTCGTTCAGCCATTTATACATTTTTTTATATTCTTATTCTTCTCTGTCTTTTTCTTCTTTCACTTTTTACTTGAAAGAGGCCGGTTATTTCTGGTACGTTAATGAAGTAACTTTATGACATGTTTCTACATCGTTGAACATTTCTTAAACCTTTGGGCAGCCTCTCGTTTTTTCCTCGTAAGTGTTCCTGGTAGAAATATCAGAGCTACATTTAGTTGTTATGTGTTCTCCTCTCTCTCTCTCTCTCACTCTCTCTCTCTGTTTTCTCTCCCATCCCCATGCCCATTATCAAGATCCAGTTGTACTATGGCATGAATATTTAAGTCGTTCCTTGTGTGTTTTGTTAATATTTTTCTGAAAGTTCTTGACAACAACGTTGAACTAATGATCAGTCAGTTTACCTAGCTGGTCCTTTAATCAGTCAAATAGTCAAGCCAGGTACTTTAAAGCTGTATTAACTATGATCAGATGGTCAAGCCATTTTAACGATCTCCCTTTCTATACAAAAAAATCTTATCACAGAAAAGTCAGCGTTTATATTTTTCAAAGTCACTGTTACCTTAAAGAACCTCCGGTTGAAATAAAACTTGCCGTGTGTGGAGAAACATGGTAGATCGTGAGAAATTGCAGTTCACACATCTTCCTTAAAACAAGTGTTGATTTTAGGCACTTTTTGTCCGTGTTAACAATGACTTTGAAGTTCTACTTTCCAAATTTTCATTCACTGTCATGGCTCATCAAAACAGTCCACACTTTTAACTAAATAAAATGTGGTAAAGATCCAACCGTAAAGACCTGAGAACATCTTGTTCTGCGGACAAGAGGACCAGACAACTGACCATATATTGCAGTGATGTCGTCTGTATCCATTGGAGCGACAGGAGACATGGCTGAGAGCTCTTCTGACCACCAAGCATCATGACAACAGGCAGGAAGAGGAGAAAACGGCCACAGTCATCGCTACGTGTCGCGTAACCATGTGGGCCGTGAACAAAACATTTTACTTACATGTTTTTGTCAAAGACAGATAGACTGATAGACAGATACACAGACACAAACATACACACACGCACGCACACACACGCACGCACACACAGACACACACACAGAGAGACACACACAAATGCACATACACACACACACACGCACGCACGCACGCACGCACATACACACAACACACACACACAACACGCACACACACCACACACACACCCACACCCCCACACACACTTGCAGTTGATAAGGAAGGGAAAAAACCTGCAGACTTACTATCCTCATCAGTCAGCAGAAGTTAGATTGTAACATATTGTAGCATAAGTCTCAAGACGTTACTGCCTTTCAGAGAACGGTCTGTACTACAAATTCATTGCCGATAACTATGTATCGCTGCTAGGTTTTATTGATTGAAAAATTATGATAATGATGGTGATAATAATAATAATGATAGTCATAATGATGATGATGATAACAATAACACTGCCACTGCTACTACCATGATGATAACAATAACACTATCACTGCTACCACTACCACCACCACTACTACTAAATATGATAATTATAACAACAATCAATAAAGCGATATCAGTCAACGTGGTGAAGCGGTTAGCACGACAACTACTGAGAGGAAGATCGTGGATTCGAACCTCGAACAGTAAAAACAATGAATGTTATGTATGTATGTATGTATATAATTATGTATATGTATGTATGTATGTATGTATGTATGTATGTATGTATTTTCGAACAGTCAAAAAAAGTATGTATGTACGTATGTATATATGTATGTATGTACGTATGTATCTATGCATCTCTATATACATAAAAACACACACACACATGTGTACATATATATATAATATATATATATATATATATAAATATATATATTATATATATACACATACATATATTATATGTATATGTATACACTGGGATTTTTCAGGACACATGTAGTGGGGTCTTTTGCCCTGAGCGGGAGAGAGAGGTATGGGTTCATTAAAAATACTGCGGACCCGCGATCTCAACCAATGCATAGCTGTATAACTGAAGTTACTGGTAAAAGTTCCTTATCAACATCATAGATGTCTTATCTCTTGGACCTAGCTGATGTCAGGATGTATTATAAACATGCAAATAGACACCATATGATTTTCTCCGCTTCAGGCCTTCCATTTCGCGGCTGATCGCCAATAGTCGTATCTCCCCTTAATGCTACAAGCAAACGGAAAAGGGGAAAAGGAAGAAATCAAGCGTCGAGTACAGACAGCCCTGTCATGCAGTCTACTGCAAAATGAAACTTCCGTAGCATCATCACATTCATTCCCAGTCTTATCGTTACAGCACGGACGCAAAACGTCCCTGGTTCTGCGACTCGTTTCATGTCCTACTGTGATCATAACCCAAGTTTTGGTCGGGTTTGAGGCGTGTTATTGAACCGAAATGAGCGGGGGGTGGAGGCGGGGTAGTGACATACAAGCGGTGCAAAATAAGGGGCTACAAAACCAAAACTAACACTGAAAAAGAACAACAACAGCAACAACAAAACCCAAACGAACGAAACAAAACCCTGAAAATACATCGTATTTCAGGAGATCTTGTACGGACTATGTGCAGATGACGTTACTCCGGGGTGGGAGCACAGACATCCTAAACATACACTGCGCACGCTGTGTGTGCGGCTGGCCCATCGCGTCACCATCTTAAGAAGACCGGTCTGCTCGTTCTCGGCAGCTGGGCGCAATACAGTTTAGTAATGACCGGCGTGTTTATTTGACTGAAAAAACGTGTTTTTCTTATCGCTGTACGACTCGGGAGTGCAAGGTTACTTCTGACGCATCGCACCCCCAGTGCAGGTAAGGCATCTCTTCCCCACAGACGCACCGGTCATACAGTGCTGGTCAAGTTTTGAAAAATTCTGGCAGCTTTCACTGTAAAAATATCGGTAACAACTACCAGTACTGTTTAGCAGAAGGTTTTAGCTAAGGGACAGAGTCTGTTTAGTTGGTGTAGCTTTACACTTGATGCTTTGACCGATAACGGATTAAAGTGACCCCCCTGACCAGGAAATTCCAATGCCATGTGTTAGGTTTGCACTATCTTCCTTGATAAACTGTCTGCTAGGTACCAGGCGTGGGAATTCACGAGTTATTATAAACTTTACCATCTAAGTTGACTGCTCTCCTCTCTCTCTCCTCTCTCTCTCTCTCTCTCTCTCTCTCTCTCTCACACACACACACTCTTTCTCTCTCTTTCTCGCTCACTCACTCGCTCTGTGTGTGTGTGTGTGAGAGAGAGAGAGAGAGTGAGTGAGTGAGAGAGAGAGAGAGATTTGCAGTAGCATTATGACCTTATGATGACAGTGAATATGGGTTTGATGATAGACTAAAAAAAGCTCTCTGTGTTGTTTCACCACATAAAATGATGACAAACCAGTAAACTGAATACGCCCATGTGCATATCTCTCTCTCTCTCTCTCTCTCTCTCTCTCTCTCTCTCTCTCTTCTCTCTCTCTCATGTGAATATTTATGTCGTTTATGGACAACATCACAGAAAGACAAAGTGCAATTTTTGTGGTGTTGTCCAGCTTTAAGAAATTTCTGAGTAAACTACTGCAGAGAAAAACATCTTCAGCCAAAATATTACATTAATCCATACAGTTTTTACAGTGTCAGATTGAATTTACTCATGTCGTAGAGTATGGCGTCTACTGTTTGTAATCTGGCCATATACACCTAAATAGGACTGATCAGAATACATACCATAAATGTGTTACATGTTTAATGTTGATGCTTGCTGCGGTCAATTTCTTTAATCTGATTTGTTATAATTGTCAGAGTATTTCGTTTATGGGTAAGGACGCTTACCCAACTTTTCTTTGTTCATTTACTTTTGCTGTTAAGCCCATGTTCCCCCTTAAGTAAGAGACTTTGATCTTTTTCAGAATAATTATCACAATACGTGAATCGTGAATATCTGTGTTTGTTCGTGCGTGTGTGTGTGTGTGTGCGTGCGGACGCGCCCGTGCGTGTGGTGTGTGTGTGTGTGTGTGAGGAAGAGAGCCAAACTTTACACACACACACACACACAAACACATACGCATACACGCACACACAAACACACACACGCACACACACTCACCACACGCACGCTAATAATGGGTCAACGGAATTTCTTTAGTTATTTCTACGGTACAGCCTGGCTTTCCCCTCTGTCCTACACTCATTTACACAGTGTAAACAACAGACAGCTGAACGCTGGTAGGTCTCCAAAATGGTGGCCACTTGCAGCTCGCGGCGGGGCTGTTTCGCCTCAACGCTCGCAGACAGGCGTGCGCAGTCTATATTTAGGATGTCTGTGGGCGGGAAGAGTTACCTTTCCTTTCCTAAGGTACGGGTCGGGTCGCGTCTGAGTCACAGACATCTAAGATGTCTGTGGTCTGAGTCCGCGGAATGGTCTGTGTCGGCGGGTCGCGTCATATTCTTACTGTTGCTTAAAGCCCAGCCGACTGCTTATCAGGCCATAATCAATACACACACAATACTGCAGCAGGAAAAAAAAAGAAGAAAAAAAAGAGAAAATTAAGTACACATATCAATGCATTCGCACACATAATCTGAGACGAGAAAATTAAGTACACATATCAATGCATTCGCACACATAATCTAAGGAGACGCCCCTGACACTGACCACTCTGTCCAATTTATCACACAAGCGATTTAAAAAACATACCTAAATACAAATTCAAAACATAACAAAGGACACTAAACTCATAAAACGGGCCTAAAATTACCTAAAATTGCTTCTGCGTATCTCATTTGCCTAGAGCCAAAAATGCACATATGTACCCAATCATCAATCCTAAGTACCCAATCATCAATCCTAAGTATGTAAGACTTTATTTGAACACAAACAGGCGAATAGACCAGCAAGACAGCAAAATGATAGGAAGAAATGACAGAAAGCAAAGGAGGAAGAAAGAAACAAAGAGAGTGACAGAAAAGAGGAAATTTCAAGCACAGAATGTCAAGAAGGTGGGGATACTATTTATACTGAAAAAGCCCCCGTCATCCCCACGGGTCGGGTCGCGTCGCGTCTGCGAGTCCGCGGAATGGTCCGTGTTGGCAATGTCGGTTCCATGTTTTTTACTGTTTACCGCGTTGACACTCACCATCATCATCATCATCAGGTGCTCTGCCGCATGGCGTTGGCGACCATGGACTTCCAACCATCTCTATCTCTCGTTGCTCCCAGCATCTCCTCCACCCTCCCCATCCCCAGCCACCCCGCAAGTCCGTCCAGCACTCTCTCCCTGGGTCTACCTGGTGCTCTCTTTCCCTCCAGCTTTCCCGTTGTGACCAGGTGCTCCAAATCCCCCTTCCTCATAAAATGGCCTATAAATGTTGCTTGTCTTCCCCAAATCCTCCCTACGAGTGATCCACCTGTGTCCGCCTCCATCAAGACTGTCTCGCCCGCTCTCCCTGTTGTCCATGGAACTCTCAACATTCTTCTGAGAAACCACATCCCGGCTGCCTCAATCCCGCTCCGTCCTGCTTGTCGACTGTCCACGCCCCGCATCCGCACAACAGCATTGGTTCTATATAACATTCAAGGACTCTCTTTCCGATGTTAACCGACAGGCATCCGTTGGTAAGAATGCCCGTCATCCTCCCGAATGCTGCTCCGGCAATTGACACTAGAAGGAAAAATCGATGAAAGAAGCGAGGAAATAAAAAATTAGAAATGGCAAACAATTGTTGTGTGAAGGATGTCACAACAAACAGCTGAGAAAAAAGACAAACACTACAGATCACCACGTGTGAACGAGGGGAAAAGACATGAGGGGGCTGACATGGCAAAGATGGAGAGAACACCTTGCACAGTTTCTGCTCCAAGTCTTTATATTTGATTCAAATACCACTTACAGATTTATTTATTCTGAACACGTTGAAAATAGTATGTTTTTATGAGTGCTACAGATTTATTTATTCGTTTTTGATGCATGCATGATCTTGAGAGAGATCTACTTTCGTTTGTATTCTCTCTCTTTCCCCTTCCACCTCTACAGCGATTGAGATGTGGGTGTATTTGTGTATTCCAAGTTACATCTTGCTTTCAGTCACTGATGAATGAACAGGGTATGTAAATCACTGATGTAAAAAAATATTTTCATTAGCAGACATAAGTTTTCCTTCTTTGCTTTCAGTTTCCATGAAGGGATACTATCTCTTACACAGAGCACTGAATTGGTTTGTTTCCATTTCAAGTGTGTATATGTCCGTGTCTGGATGCGCGCGCGCGCGTGTGTGTATGTGTGTGTCACTCTGTGAGTGTGTAACTCTGTGAATGTGTGCTTTCCATTTGATGTGTGTGTGTGTGTGTGTGTGTGTGTGTGTGTGTGTGTGTGTGTGTGTGTGTGTATGTGTGTGTGTGTGTGTGTGTGTGTGTGTGTGTGTGTGTGTGTGTGTGTGTGTGTGTGTTGTATGTGAGCAGGTGTGTGTGCGCGCACGCGCCTATGCATATACACAACAGCTTATATGTATAAATTACATAGCCCGTCTTCTGAATCCTGTGTATACTTCACTGGATGCCAGATTTTTTAACTGCTCGTGAATGATAGTCATTCTAACACTTTGAAATATGGAAATAGTTTATCATAGTATATTTTACATACACAATCAGTTTTAGTTTTGTTAATTATGTCTTTTTATAATTCATGTCCATGTGATTGAAGGCTTGTATAATGTATATCACTAACCCTGGCTGGAAACTAGCTCTGAAGCCTGGACATGAGCGCCAGAAAGATGTGAAACAAAGTAGGCATCAGAAGAATCAAACAGAAATTATAACAATCAGAAAAAAATCAGCCTCAGATGGTGATGAAACACTGATGTGAAAGGTGATGGACATCTTGGAATACAGTCAGTCTGATAAAACCGAGACCAGCTGAAAGAGACTGACAGTCTCACCGCTACTGTGTGACAAGAATGAGTTTGGTACATTTTGCCAGATGATTCATAAATGAGCGATCTCACAGCAGAAGAACAATGACAGACGAATTGAACAGACCGACTCAGGAAAATCTGCAGTTCAGACAGGCAAGTGCTTGCGAATAAATTACCTTAGAACTTTTGCATAACCAGGATGGCACAATCAAGTATTTTACATGACTTTACATCACTGTCAGTTTTGTTAGATTTTCTTGATTTTCAATTACCTCGGATAAACAGAGGAGCACTCACTCATTTTCATATTTAGATGTTAAGTGTGATATAGGCCACAACCGCTGGTTCTTTGGCCAGATAGAGCTCGAATTTGTACGAGTTTGCCATTCAATTCAAGGGATAACATGGCAATGGCACATCAAAAATTGACTGTTTTGAAATATTCTTTGAGAGGTCTTCCAGTTCAGACACAAGGGCATTGACATGGTCACATTCATCATCATCATGTGCCCCGTCGTATAGCGTTGGCGATCATGGCCCTCCATACGAATATGTCCCTTGTCGCTGCAAGTACGACTCCAGCCCTCTCTGTCCTCAGCCACTCTGCAAGTCCGACCAATATTTTCTCCAAGGGTCTACCTGGCGCTCTCTTTCCCTCCAGCTTTCCTGTTGAGATTAGGTGCTCTGATTTCTCTTGCCCCATAAAATGTCCTATAAATGTTTCTTGTCTTTTCCTAATTAGCACGGTGTCATCTGCGTAACGAGAACTGTTTATCATTTTTCCTCCAACCTTTATCCCGGGGCATTCTCCTCGGTTTCTAATAATGGTTTCGCTGCAAAATGTAAACAAATCTGGTGACAGAACACATCCCTGCCTAACCCGTCTTTTGATATTTTGGAAAGAGCTTATATCGTACTCTATTCCCATTGTTGTTGTTTGTTCCCAATACATATTTTTGATTATTCTTTTATCTTTTCCGTCAACATTGAGCCTTTCTAGTTGGTTGATCAGTTCTTCGTGTCTTACCCGTCCAAAATCTTTGGTGTAATCAACAAAGCATAAATATAAATCCTTATTCAACTCGACTGACCTCTCTATGATAGTTCTTAAGGATGTATGTGGCACTAATACTTCCTTTCCCCTCGACAAATTCACATCGTTCTCCTGCTATTTCTCTTTTGATTCTGTTTCTTGTCCTCATCATGATTATTCTTCATAGAATTTTGTTACACTCATCAAGCTGATTGTACGATGAAGTTCCCAGTCTATAGCCCCTGCTTTCTTTGGAAGTACAATAAAAATTAATTTTGACGTATCTTTAGGGATTTTTCTGGTGTCATAAATTTCATTCAGGAGAACTGTTAATTTTTGCAATACCAAATTCTTCTATGGCTTCAATCATTTCTGTAGTGATACTGTCTGATCCTGGGGCATTTCCTGGTTTAATCTTTTTCAATGCTGCTCTAACTTAATCTTTCATTACGGGTGGTCCTTCAGTGTTCTTTGTTGTAATGTGTTCTTTGTTTCTTTTATCGTCAAAAAGGTCTTTAATGTACTCTCCCCAGCGATCTAATATTTAGTTTTTTTTTCCGTAATAAGTGTACCATCTTTAGATTTTAAGTAACCAGTTGATGTGTACGACTTTTTCCTGTGGGCAATTTCTGTTTATATATATAAATTGAGGATCTGTTTTGCGTCGATCTTCTATTTCTTTGCACTTTGTTTCCAGCCAGGTTTCCTTAGCTTCCTTCAATCCTTGCATCTATTCCTGATTTCCTTGTGTATCTGATGGATACGCAATTTCATTTCTTTCATCTAGCCCTTGCTCCATAGGAAACAACAACGTCCAATCTAAATGACAGAATATTGAATTAAATGACAGTATACTGCACGTCATTACATACATATTAAACTTAAGAATACACAATGCAACATTATATCATTTAACCATCAGTAAAGGAAGATACGTGCATAACACAGACCAATGCATATACATATTATACAATGCAGTATGATTATACGTTAAAGTACACCACAGAGAGAGAGAGAGAGAGTGAGTAAGAGAGAGAGACAGACAGACAGACAGACAGATAGAAAGACAGAGACAGACAGACAGACAGAGAGACAGATAGAAAGAGAGAGAGAGAGAGAGAGAGAGAGAAGAGAGAGAGAGAGAGAGAAAGAGAGAGAGAGAAAGAGAGAGATACAGACAAACAGAAAAAACTAGTGTAAGACAGGTGCCATCTCTGTTCTTCACGCCCTGGAAAATGACAAGCTCTCCCATCAAATTACGGTCAGAAGAACCAGAGGAGCAGTCTTCCAGCGGATCCCTGCTCACTGTGGGATGCCGCAAAACGAAACAATAGATGATTTACCTAAAAGAGGAGCACAGGAAGACAAAACCGACAGCAGTGTCAGTTTCAACGAGATCAGGAGTATCATCAGATCATACCTTAAGCGAAGGACAAAAAGGCACGGGAACCACCTTCTGTCCAGAGAGCAGCAAGTGGTCCTGATGAGGCTCCGCACTGGTCACAACTGCCCCAATGCCCATATGAACCACAAATTCACACTGACGTTATCATCAACCTGCCCTTGCTGTCAAAAGAACTGAACGACTGAACGTAGCTTGAAGCCATGTCACATCTATCAAGTAAAGCGACGTGAGACATGGCCGACTTAACTCCTCTGACCACCAAGCTGGACGGCAGCCAGCAGGTGTTGGAAGAAATGTCAACATTCATCGTCAGATGTGGCTTGATCATGTAGACAAACGAAAAAAGCGCGACAGACAGAAAGAGAAAGAGACAGACTGAGACTTGCATCACACGATCCTACAATCAAAGTGTAACAGAAGACACAAATAGCAGAGGGGGACAGTCAGAATAATGAAAGGCTTGTGGCAAATGTATGTGTCCTGCTAGGGTGCTGGGAGGTGTGTGTAAATTTAGACGAGTACACTGTGCAATCATGTTCTAACTTAATGAGGTATTGTACACAGGTTAACGACCAGAAAAAGGAAGAAATTTGAGCGAGGCCAAGGGGAGGGACGCTGTTTGAGTGAGGTCAGTGTCCGCTATTACATGAAAGGGTCAACCATGGCGCAACATGGTTAATGATAACGAAATAGCTATGTACGAGAGATCAGAAGAGAAACAAAGAGAGAGAGAGAGAGAGGTGGGGGGGGGGGGGAAGAGACAGCGACAGAGATGGACAGAGAGAGAGAGAGACAGAGACAGAGACCCAGACAGAGGGAGACACACACAAACAGACAGACAAAGAAGGAGAGAGAGGGATAGAGATAAAAAGAGATAAGAGAAAGAGAGAGAAGAAAGAGAGAGAGAGAGAGAAAGAGAGAGAGAGAGAGAGAAAGAGAGAGAGAGAGAGAGAGAGAGAGAGAGAGAGAGAGAGAGAGAGGAGAGACTGATCTTTATTTTCTAACGGTAAATATAGTGACACAATGCCAGTGTCTGGTCACGAGAACGAGATTCAGATTCAGATAATTCACTCATGTAAGCTATAGTACTTTATGACGGGGTGTGAAGTACACAATGATATCCAGTTTCCGGCATAAGCATGTTGAAAACCCATAGCATTACACAAAGAACAAGAGAAAAAGAGAGAGAGACACATACATACAGACAGATAAACAGACAGACAGACAGAGACTGGCTGTTAGAGCCAGAGGGGAGAGGATGAAACAGACAATGACAAATGATAATAATGATGATGATAACAATAGCAACAGAATAATGATAGCGATACTACTACTACTGCTACTACAACAACTATTGCTACTATGACTACTACTACTATCATTATTATTACAATACTAATAAAACAATGAAAATAAAAAGAAGAATAGGGATGCTGGTAACCATGATACTAAGAGTATATTTAGATGGCGTTAAATTTTGATGTATAAAAATCAAATCAAAGCTCGCAATGTTGTCGTTCCGTCAACATTTACTTGCTGTGACAAAAAAAAAAAAAGAAAAAAAAAAGCCAAACAACAACGACAAAAACAACCAAACAACGTTGAAGTACACTTACAAACACTTAAATGGGGGAAAGGGGCAAGAGATAATCGAATAAGCTGCAAAGATCAAAGAGGAAATCAGAAAGGAAAGGTCCACGGCCATATTCACCATAAATTATAATCGTTCTTGTATAGTGCTATTTTCCAAACTCAACTAAGCTCACCATGCGTTGTGGTTGTGCATAATCAGACTTTGGTAGTGGAGGATGCAGAACTCGAGCTGTTAAGCAAACTGACCACACCCAATTATGTTGTTGCACAGTCTGCATCTTTGGTGGGTGTGCATGTTGAGTGTGTTCATGTTTCCATAAGCCACCGGACACCGACATGACTTACAGCATCTTGAACAAGCACCCTTGATATTCTGCGTGCATAAATATACACTAGAAGGGAGTTTAGGCATTAACAGGTTGACCTGAGATATCAGAAAAATCTCCATCCTTTATCCACCAGGTGGGATGTGCCCAGGCAGAATCGAACCCTAGACTTTCCAACTGGAAGTCTCATTTCTAACCCATATGATTACCATGCCCTCCCAGTTCGTACGGATTTGCTTGCGGCACATCTATGTGCACTTCTGTGGAGTAATGACAACAGGTACATACACTGAAAATCAGCGTTGTTTGGTTATCAAAAGAAAATGACCGCCATGAGCTGCGTTGTCTAGGACAGAAAATGCAGGTACACATCTTTTTTCTCAAGATAAGGAAAATAGGGTAGTCTCTCTTGATATGATAAGAACAGGAACTTAAAAACAAGAAAAACAAGTTAATAAGAAAAAAGAGGACTCGTGTGTGTGTTTTTGTTGTTGTTGTTGTTGTTGTTTGTTTTCCTGTTTATTTGTCATTGCGAGGGAGAGAACAAAGGCGGCAACAGAAAAAAACCCAAGACAACAATAAATCAAGATGGGGGGGGGGAGGGGGGCTTGTTTTCTGTCTTCCTGTGTATTTGGTCTCATCATCGCAAGGGACACAACACTGTTTCCTTTCCTTGGGACTAGAGGCGGGTACCTGTATTTATTCTACGCATGCTATGAATGAATGAAACTCATATCAACACAGCGGGTGTTTGACCAGACAAGGGAAAGAGATCTGAGTGAAGACAGGGTCCTATATTTTATGGTCAATCATGGCATGACAGAATCCATTATCACTAAATGAGGAGTGGAGTGTTCAGAACAACGGTCATTAATTCGAACCTATTTGGGCATCAATGGTGGGTAAAGGGTGAAGAATTTTCCGATTTTCCAGGTCAGCAAGTGTTAAGGCTTGCTACTGCGTGATTCCCTTGCATATGTCTTCGTGTGAAGAAAATCATAGCCGCATGTCATAGATCCTGTAAGCCCTGTCAGTGTTTGGTAGCTGATGGCAACACTATTCTGTAGCATTTGGCAACACTATTTTGTAGCTTATGGCAACACTATTCGGTAACTTATGGCAACACTATTCGGTAGCTTATGGCAACATTATTCGGTAGCTTATGGCAACACTATTTGGTAGCTTATGGCAACACTAAACATATCTAGCATGCAACCCCAGCCCCTTTCAAAATTAACACATAAAAGCAAAGAAAAAAGGGGAGGGAGAATGACTGCCTTATGGCAGATTAACACACACACACACACACACACACACACACACACACACACACACACACACACACACACACACACACACACACACACACACACACACACACACAAGCGCTGTACTGATGCTGGCTCAGTTCTTCTGCAATCAGCTTTTCTCAGAGTCCAGGCTTCGTAGCCATAAATCATGACTGGCCAGATCAAGCACTCAAGGTAGGATAAGAAAAACCGACATGGTGGATAAGCTGGCAAAATGAGGAGCCAAGGAAAACTAAACAAACAACAATGTCAGCTACAGCGAGAAGAGGAGCATCATCAGGTCACTCCTTATGCCACGGACAGAAAGGAACGACAGCAACCTTTTGCCCATAGTGCAGCAAATGATTATAATAATAATAATAATAATTACAATATTTATATAGCGCAAAATCTTGATAAAATCAAATCTAAGCGCTGAAGCAGACACACACGCAAGCACGCACGCACGCACACACACGCACGCACACACACAGACACACACACACACACACACACACCCACACACACGCATGGCTATAAATGGGGAGAAAGAATAAAAGCAATAAAAGAAAGAATAAAAGCAATGGAAAATTATAGAGAGCATAGCATATACAATTATATATTATAACCATGTGATTCCCTCCGAGCGGAGACAGGCTGCAGAGGGGGGGGGGGGGGGTTGAGTGAGGTTAGGATTTTATGCGGAGGAGAAAAGGTGAGTTTTGAGAGCGGACTTGAAGGAGACAAAAGTAGGTTGCTGACGGACTGAGAGAGGAAGTTTGTTCCAGGAGAGTGGACCAGAAACAGAGAAGGCTCGTGGACCATAGGTATTGAGCTTAGTGCGTGGAAAGCGAAAAGTCAGAGGATCAGAGGCAGAGCGGAGGGTACGTGAGGGAACATAGATCTCAAGTAGGCTTGACAGGTAATCGGGGGCTGCGTTATTGAGGCTTTTGTAGCACATGGTGTCTAGTTTGTACTGTATGCGCTTTGATACAGGGAGCCAGTGAAGTTGTGCCAGGAGAGGAGATATGTGGTCAGCTTGTTTCTTTTTGAGTACAAGGCGTGCAGCATTGTTTTGAATTCGCTGTAGGATGTGAATGGTGGAGGCAGGAAGACCAGACAGGAGTGAATTGCAATAGTCAATGCGAGACATTATGAAGGAGAGAACGAGTTTTGCAGTTGTTTCGACAGAGAGATACTTCCTGATCAGCCTTATACGATGGAGATGATAGTAGCAGGATCTGGCAGTTTGAGAAACAAAGTTGTTCATGGAGAGAGTAGAGTCAATGCAGACACCAAGGTTTTTAGCTGAATCAGAAATTGGGACTGATGTGTTACATAATGGGAGAGAAAGAGGAGGCAGCTGAGAAAGTTTCTGACGGGTGCCAATGAGGATAGCTTCTGTTTTTTCGTCATTAAGCTGAAGTCTATTGTGTGTCATCCAGTTCTTAATGTCCGAGTAACACTCAGTGGTGCGAGTCAACAGGCGCTGTATATTATCAGGTGAGTCACTGTCTTGAAGTTGGGTGTCATCAGCATAGAAGTGGTGTTTTATAGAATGGGAGTTGATGATGGTGGACAGGGGGGAGGTGTAAAGAGTGAAAAGAACAGGGCCAAGGACAGATCCTTGTGGAACACCACATGTCAGGTATGCAGGTTGAGAGTAAGTGCCATTGATGAGAACGGTTTGTTGGGCCGTCACATGGCCTCAATCACATATGAACAGAAAGTTAAAACTGATGCCTTCACCGACTTGTCCCCACAGTCAAGAGGACCAAACAGCTGAACACATATTGCACCTATGTCGTCTCTGTCAAGAGGACAGACAAGAAACTTGGCCGACAACAACTGTTCTGATCACCAAACTTCATGGCAGCCGACAGGAACGGGAAAAATCTGCCACATCCATCGTCTGGTGTGGCCTGACAAAGTAGAAAGCGAAAGAAATAAGAACAGCGAATAGATTTGATCTAACTATAAAATGAAGTGCGTGCACACTGTCTCACCAAAGGTCCATCCCTAGAGACAACGAATTATGTGTACAAGGTTAACAATGACTGATCAGACCATAGACCTATATTATAACCAAGTGTATGATCAGATTATAAAGTCAGTTATTCAGAGACATGGTCTGTTTTTGTTCCAACGTCTGCACCGCTTGAGTGGCGTTGATCTCCCAACGCTCATTTCGGCTCCACAGCACACCACCAGTCCTACGTCCATTTAGGTGAAGTTTAAGTGCTATGAAACCCATGGGAGCCATAAATGTCGAGCCGCAGTAGACCACCCACCAGAGACCCTGCACTGCTGCTGGGTCACTTCGGTGTAATTCAACAGTGCCTGTTTTGATCCAACTTACTAAGGAACACTATCTACTAAGCATATTAACGTTAGTAATCGCACAGCCGTAGAACCAGAGCAAGCGACAGACCCTTACCTGAATTCACCTCGGAAGAGGTAGAGGAAACTGAATCAGGGTCACCAAGAGATCAAGGCATAAAACGTCACGTAATCCGGGACTATTTTTACTATAATAACTGATGATTTCATGGTAAAAAGGATGATGATCACTATGCTATGGAGTTCCATCAAGAACTGCGACTGCGTGACATGGTTGTACTCTACACTTACTATCCATAATACGGCCTGGCTTAAAAAGGCCTGAAATACTGAAACCTGCAATGATTGGCAATCTGAGTTGTTCGGGACTTGGGTTTCTAGACTGAGGGTGGGAGAGAAAGACAAGGTGGGAAGGAGAGACAGACACAGAGACAGACACAGACAGACAGACAGAGAGGTAGACAGACGGACAGACAGAGACCGAGAGAGAGAGACAGATAGACAGACAGACAATAAAAGAGACGGCCATAAAGAACTGAAATGAATGTTTATTTTCCAACGACATAGATACTACGACACACAATCCAGCGTTGATACCAGCCGTTGACAATCCGCTTGTAATAAAATGAGACAAAGAGGGTAAGTCAGATATTGCAGAAGAACTAATATTCATAAAAAAGAAAAAAAAAAGAAGAAGCGAGCGAGAGAGAGAGAGAGAGAGAGAGAGAGAGAGAGAGAAAGACAGACAGACAGACAGACAGAGTGACAGATGAGACAGAGACACAGAGACAGGGATACTAAGAGAGATGAATATGATATAGATAGGAACCACAATAACACGAAAATAGAATCAGAACGCGTATTTAATACAAGACAAGACAGGTCAAGCGTGAATGTACAATCACAAACAAACACCAAATACAAAATTATGATAAAAAGACTGAAACTTCCGTGCTGCTTCGTCCAGTGGGAGAAATCGACTAAATGAAACGTGTAAATGAGTAATGATAAGAAGTGGGAAGAGGGGAGGCAAATATGATGTCAAAGGGGAAGTAGATGAATTCTCCAATTTGAAAAGTGGTCATGCCATATTAGTATTGTTTTGTCCTGAAGAGGGTCAAGGGCTATAACTATGAGGTAAGGCTGATGTAAATGGATCGTGCCTAGTGCAACGAATCCAGTCTGACCTTGGAATAGGAAGAAAAACATCCTAAACCAACAGCCAAGGGGCTGAAGGGAAAACCGGAGTACCCGGAGTAAAAACCCTTAGCGGCTGGGCCTGTCTTGAGAAACGAGAATTAGAACAGATGAAAAAAAGGGTGGGTGGGTTATAAATAGATAGATAGATAGATAGAGGAGTAAATATTGGTGGTAGAAACCTGTCAAATTTACGCTACGCAGATGACACAGGATTACTGGCAGACAACATTCCAGGCTCTAGGAGGATCCTGTACAGGGTAGACCGGGTTGGAAAGGCAGCTGGGCTGGACTTAAATTCAAAGAAGACAAAGGTTATGCGTGTTGCAGGCAAATATAACACTAGACAGGACCAGATCATGCTAAACCAAGTCCCTCTAGAAAATGTCAAGGACTTTAGATATTTAGGTTCAGTCAAGACACACGATGGAACATGCTCAAAAGACATAAAGATGAGAATTGGAATGGCCAAGAACAGTATGGTTCAATTGAACAATATTTGGAAAGACCACAGCATAACAGCAGACCTTAAGATAAAACTCTTAAAATGTCTTGTCTGGCCAGTGATGTTATACGGCTGCGAGGCATGGACAATGAAGAAAGAGGATGAAAGACGAGTGGAAGCAGCAGAGCTGTGGTTTTACCGAAGACTGCTGAGGGTCAAATGGACGGATAGGCGCTCAAATGAAAGCATACTGAATGAGTTGGGTACTACACGCAAGCTCCTAGTACTCATACAACGGAGGAAACTGAAATATGTTGGACACGCAATCCGTAATGAGAGAACAGACTTGATGTCCACTGTCCTCCAAGGTAAAGTGGAAGGAAAGAGAAACAGAGGACGGCCACCTGCATCACTTGCTAGAAACATCACAAACATCAGTGGCAAGAAACTCCAGGAGGTGGTCAGACTTAGCCAAGATCGAGAGTGCTGGAGGCAACTTGTGAGGACATCATGTGCAGCGGCCAACACTGTTCCCGGTGACGCCGACAGGTGAGACAGGTGAGAGATAGATAGATAGATAGATAGATAGATAGATAGATAGACAGATAGATGGACGGATGGATCGATAGATGGATAATGGATGGATGGATGGATGGATGGATGGATGGATGGATGGATGGATAGATAGATAGATAGATAGACACAGAGATAGATAGAGAAATAGAGAGAGAGAGAGGGAGGGAGGGAAGGAAGGAGAGGCGCATATTCCGTGCGTGACTTGTTTTTCTCCTCCTCCTCCTCCTCCTCCTTTTTTTCTGCTTATCATGGTGATGAAAGGATAGCTTTATCCGATTAATCAGTAAATCTCTCTCTCTGTCTCTCTGTCTGTATGTCTGTCTGTCCCCTCTCTGTCTGTCTGTCTGTCTGTCTCTCTCTCAGAGTGTGTGTGTATGCCTATACTCACATACATATACACACACACACACACACACACACACACACACACACACACACACACACACAAACATATATATACATATATATATATATAGACATATATATATATATATATATATATATATATATATATATATATATATATATATGCAAAACACACAGGGTTCCATACATTTCTGTCGTATAATAATATAATAATAATTACAATATTTATATAGCGCAAAATCTTGATAAAATCAAATCTAAGCGCTGAATATAACCAAAGACATCAATGCAGGATAAAATAAACAGTCAGTTAATCGATATGCGAAAGGCCACATGATGGGCCAGTTATGTAGAACAGGTGTTACAAATAGCAGAAGGGCACGGAAGAAGCGTCGGGGAACAATAGCGCGTAACAAACTAACACGCAAAATGGACAAGCCATAACAACGACACAATCTTTTTGTCATCACAAGAGATAGCGTATTTCTCATCACGTAAACTTGAAATCACTGAATGAATGAATGAATCAATCAATCAATCAATCATCGATAGATCGATCGATCATCAATCAATCAATCAGCCTTTCTGTCATCTTGAGTCACTGTGTATATTTCATTACAAAAATTAGGCCATCAATGAATGAATCAATCAATGTATCAATGAATGAATCAATCAATCCAAATCAATCAATCAATCACTTAATAAATCAGTTTTTCTGTCACCATGTAAACAGCGCATTAGTCATTCACTCACTCACCCAATCAATAAATCACCTACTTGATCAGTCAATCGATCAGCCTTTCTGTCATCATGAATCACTGTATATTCCTCAGTACGAAAATGGTCACTCACTCAGTCACTCACTCAGTCATTCTGTCATCATGAGTTAATATGCGATTATTACCAAAAAATAGCCATCAATCAATCAATCAAACAAGCAAGCAAGCAATCAAGCAAACAAGCAGTCAGTCAGTCACTCAGTCAATCAATCAATCAATCAATCAGGCAAGCAAGCAAGCAAACCAACAAAACCAACCAGGCAATCAACCAACCTATCTGTCCTCATAAGACAGTGTATTTCTATTACGACAAAAAAAATCGGTCATAACAAACATTCTGTCAATCGATCAATCAATATTTTTTCTGTCATAACAAGACATAATTCTCTTGATCAAATGGACTTTCAATCGATCAAGCACACAAAACACATAACCGATATATTATTTCGTTGTAAAGCTGTGGACTCGACATGTGATATCAGATG
>JAPXFY010000019.1:27048533-27071033 GCA_030674185.1 Monoplex corrugatus
TTGAAAAGACAATGCCTTAGGCGAGAGTTTCACTTTATTTTCGGACTTCTAAATTCCATCATGATGACCAACAAAAATTTATTCCACAAAAATATGTCAGTTAAACCATCCTGTAATCTAATTTCAGGAATGAAAAAAGATCAAGTGAAATTAGCAAAATTTATCAACCTTTCTAAAATTGTGTATATTTTCTGAACATCTGAGTATTCTATCCTAAGACAATATTAAATGTAGTTTTTCTGTTGATCTGTAATAAAAATTCTCTCTGCTTCATGCTATACGTTAATCCCTTTGGATCTTCATTGATTTGCTGTTATCCTCCATGCCTTAATTAGAGTTAAAAGATTTATTAAACATTTTTATATTGAAACACTGATCACGCAAGGGTCGTAGGTTTCACCATTCGGTTGGATACAGTTATTTTGGGCTTCATTAGGGCCCAATTAGCTTAGCTGGTTAAAGTACATTGCTGATAACGTAGTGGTCACGGGGTTCCATCATCGGGTTTTCTTATTAATAGTGGCCGCATCAGTTCAACTGTGTAGAGTGCCATGCTGATAACTCAGGGATCATGGCTTTGACTTTGGGCAGGCCACAGTTGGGTTTGTGTGAGTGTGTGTGTGTGTGTGTGTGTGTGTGTGTGTGTGTGTGTGTGTGTGTGTGTGTGTGTGTGTGTGTGTGTGTGTGTGTTGTTGTTATTTTTGTTTATCTGCGGGGGTTGTTTTTGTTTTTTGTGTTTTTTTCAAAGAAGGCTAGTTGGCTGTTCTAATAGAATCGTGTTCTAAAGCTTTGAAGTTTCGCGTTTAATCCTACCTGCAACACGAAAACAGGCCTGTTCGTTGCCCATCTTAATGCTGTATCCATTCTGCCATTTTCACTTGCTCAATGCCACGTTACGGACGTTCTGCACTGTTTTTTTTTTCTGCTGAGTGTTGTGCATTTGTTCTTTGTTGTCTTTTGTATACTCTTTATCAATGCCAGCTGGCCAAAAATTTGCGTCCTGTCTCGTTCTGTTATACCAAATACGCGCTCTGATTTTATTTTTGTGATCTAATTATATTTTTGTACTTTTGTGATTCCATTCTGGTGATGTCAGCTAAGTGTTCCTCAAGTCCAGTTCTCTATATATCAAGACCCTGCCAACCCATCAGTTTTTGCGCAGGCTCAAGGAATCTGCCAGATAATTTCCGGCAGATTTAGATGACTAGTACGTGAACCTGCAAGGGAGCGATAAATCTCGTCTGAACAAAGTTCAAACCCCAAAATGGTGTCATAAATAAAATGATATTTAAAAATAACATGAAATAAAAAAGAATGAAACGAAATGAAATAAGACAAAATAAATAATAAAACAAACACAAATCATAAGCACCTTTAACAAGAAAAGACGCAGCACTTAAGTACGAATCGTTCTCCACAATTTTATCCTTTTTTTTTTAGGGGGGGGGGTAGGAAGTAGAGAGTGGGAGTAGGAAAAAAAGCAATCATTTTCCCCCATCGCAGCACCAGGGCTAATGGAGTCCTTATCCCCAGAGAAATGGCATGACAAAGCTCCGCAACACTGAACTCAGATGGATCAAGGCCTTGGCTCCCAAGGCCACTGACGCCTATATATATATGTATTATATGCGTGTGTACATACATACATATACATATATATATATATATATATATATATATATATATATATATATATATATATATATATATATATATATATGCATATAAATGTATATGTATTATTTTTCTGTTTTACCCCTCTTTTTATATTTATTTTTTGAGAATTCCTATTTTTCTCGAATGCATGTACGCTAATTATTTTGCCCACACTGTCTACATACTCCGTCTGTAGAGAGCATACGTGTTGGGTGTTCTTCTGTGTCCATAAGCCAGCCACTGACATGACTTGTAGGATCTTTAAATTTGATCTGCTGCATGCGTATATGAAGACGGTTTAGACACTAATATTATAATAAAATAATAGTAATTACAATATTTGTATAGCGCAAAATCTTGATAAAATCAAATTTAAGCGCTGAACATATACATATGCACGCATACACTGGCAGGTATGCTCACATTTTCCACTAGGAGAAGGGAAAACCTCCAACCTTTACCCACTAGACGGGCGGTATATAGGAACCATATAACCCTGACCTTCCAAGTGGAAGTCCGCTTTCAACCGACTTGACTATCATGCCGATCGATATGACATGCTAATACTAATAATTAAACAAATACTAACGGTATTGATGATGATGACAACGACAACAACAACAACAACAATAACAACAACAGCAGGAGCAGCAGCAGCAGCAGAAGCAACGACAACAATAAAAATTAATATTATAATAACATGAAACAATAATAGCAGCAGCAGCAACAACAACAATGACAATAACAACAAAAAGATCAACGACAACAACAATAATAGTAGTAGTGGTAATAACAATAATAATAATAATAACCATCAACATCATCATCATCATGATAAAAATGACAACAACAATAACAGTAATAAAAGTAATCATCTCACAAGAGTCCTAAGCGCTTCACAAAATCATGAGACAAAGGCAGACACACATAAAGCAAATTCATGTCAACCTATGATAAAAATAGATGAAACACAACAATGCAATGACAAAGAAGCAATAAAACTGAATTGTAATGAAATGTCCACTTTCTTATTTGTCACTCGGTCATGGAACGACAAAAAAAAATTAAAAAACAAAACCGATGAATATGTTTTCATATCTCTTTACACAACACGCGCGCGCGCGCGCACACACACACACACACAAAACACACACACACACACACGCACGCACGCACGCACGCACACACACACACACACACACACACACACACACACACACATTGTTTTGTAATACACACACGCATATTATTTTATATCACATCACATCACATCAAATATATATCATACACTATAGCATATTATAACATATCATGGCTAATCATATCATATCATCAAATAATACACATCCAGAGAGAGAGAATGAGAGAGTAAAAAATCAGAAAAGACAGAAAGAAGCACAGATTGAATGGAAGACTATAAGAAAGAAAGAAAAAGAAAGAAAGAAAGAAAGAAGAAAGAAAGAAACCAAGAAAGGAAAGAAACAATGTAAGAAAGAAATAATAAAAGAAAGAAAGAAAAAAAAAAAGAGAGAAAGAAGAAGAAAAAAGAGAGAAAGAAGAAAGAAAGTAACAAAGGAAAGAAACAATGTAAGAAAGAAATAATAAAAGAAAGAAGAAGAAAGAAAGAAAGAAAAAGTACCAAAAGAAAAAGTAGCAAAGAAAGAAAAAAATAAGAACATAAAAGGGAAAGAAAGAACACAAATAAAAGGAAAAAAACGAAAGAAGGAAGGAATAAATGAAAAGAAGGTCAATAAGAAAACAAAGGGGTGGGGGGGGGGGGGAAGACAAACAAGATAAAAAAGACAAATTAAAAAAGAAAAAAGACAGAATGTCTATGATATGTCCTTATACACGCGAAGAAGGTTCAGAAATGGCAGGTCTGCACATATATTGCTTGGGAGATCGAAAAAAATCTTCAACTTTTACACACTAGTCAGGAGACAATTTTTTCCTATCTGTTCTCTGTGAAGGGGGCCACACACTGCTGGTAGAAAGGCTCGGAGCTCTTTATTCAGGCACTCGACACTTATCAGATGAAAGCGGGAGATGTTTACATTGGATAATCACGTCTTCAAGTCCCCATGAATCTCAAAACACACACACCACACACACAGACACACAGACACACCACACACACACACACACACACACACACACACACACACACACACACACACACACACACACACACACACACACACACACACACACACACTTATATAAAACTACCAACAGATCTATAGACAAGAAAGAAGAACGTGTTGTGTGGTCTGACAGTTTCTCAGAAATTGGAAACAAAAAATAATAATTTTAATTGTAGATGTTGAGAAATCCTCGGATTTGTTTCAGAAATGTTGTGCAATGCCAGTGCATACATAATCAAGACAGTTGGGAATAAGAGAAAACGATGGGAAAGAATGGTTGGTTTGATCATGAATGCATCGTAAGAAAAGAAATGGCAAATGTCTCTTGAAATAGTTCAGACGCTCAAAGTTGAGCCAAGAACGGAATAGAGAGATTTGTGTGTGCAAGAAAGAAAAGTACAAACATATGCTTGAAGGTAAAAAGAAAGCAATACAAAGAAGAAAAGCTGTCAAAATTAACACAGTCTATTAACAACCCCATAATCGTCTTGCAAATAATACGTTCAGTGAACAGATCAGTAATACAAGATACTGTGTCAACAGATCAATCGTATGAACAATTTATCATGTGTTGAATGATGTCGACTTTATCTTGCCCGCCACTGAATTGCCAGACAGAGAACCTGGCGATCAGACTAATGAACCCTTGTTTGAAGAACTCATTAAAAAAAAGTAAATGGCATCAGATGACTGAAAACAGCCCACCCAGGAGCAGACAGGGTTATAAGGGAGATGTTGAAAGAAGCCAATGAAACGGTAATCACATTTCTTGTGAAATATTTTAACAACTTGTTTCACGTCGGAATTTTTCCAAAAGAGTGGGGTATATCTGTTGCCTTACCTATCTACGAAAAGCTGTATCATTCAACTGATAATTATTGTGGAATAATCAAGGATTATAACTCTTGAGAATCACGTAGGAGTTATCTCCCATGTTGTAGAATTTCTCAAAACCCAACATAGAATTCCTATTGTGGAATAGTTCTAAAAAAATAGAATGATAAACATATGGTAAGCAACGCGTGTATACATATTCCGAACAAAAGGTTAGAAGCATGGGCTAAGCTAGAAAATAAAATTATCGAGAACAAGCTGTTTAAGGGCAGGTTACAGTAGACCATATCTTTACATTGTTTGCCAATGTTCCAAGGCAATCCTTTCAAACTGAAGTTATATGTCGCATTTGTACACAAAAAGAAGGCTTTCAACTCTACGAATAGAAATATTCTGTGGGAAGTGTGCTTCGAAAAGCTGGACTAAACTGAAAACTATAAAGGAATTTTACCGTTTAGTGCTTGCTTGCGTTCGTGATACGTGCTCTTATCCTAATTTCATCAACTGTCCACGTGGTGTAAAGCAAGGATGTTTGCTTCGCTCTCTGATGTTTTCTTTGTTCATTAATGAGCTGTCCGTGAAACAGTCAGAAAATGAACAGCACAGAATTCAGCTAATTCCAGGTGTCAAATATTTTCAATGTTATTTGTCGACGATGTGGTACTTTTTTTCAGACTCTATTACAGGATAACAAATGGGACTCGATAATTTCAAAAGAAAGCTGAGAGATTATCCCCATCAGGAAAGTTTACAAAAACAATTATAATATGTTTCGAAAGAGCGGGCATCTTAATAAGTCAGATAAATGTTTTTTGCAATTCTGGTAAGGCTATAGTGACTAATTGATATACGTACCTTGGCATGATTTGTACCACAAAGGTTAGCTTTAATCTGGCCTTGTCAGGGGTATGCAAAATAATGACGACAACAACAACAACAATAACAACAACAATAATGATATAATAATAATAATAATAAATAAGACAAATAAATAGACAAACAAATAAATAAATAAACAAAAATAAGGAGTTATTAAAATAAAGGGATCGCTGCAAAGACTGAGAGCAATCGATCCATTAATATGTTTTCAAATTATTTGATCCATCAGTATTTTTCAAATTATTTGATATTCAAATTGAGCCTATCCTGATATACGCCTCTAAAATTTGCGGCCTACCTTAATCTTGCCAGATTGAAAAAGTTCGTGCGTATGCTATTAAAAAGTTTATTTGTGTACCGCTAAATGCCTCACATAAATTCAGATATGGAGAAACAGGAAGATTTCCTCTTTATATTAAAACGTAATAATATGTCAAATGCATAAAGAACTGGTTAAAACTTACATCGCCAACAGCAAAACTATGCAGACTGGAATATGAAATACAGTATCATTATTACAAGATCTGTCTGGAAAATTTAAGTGTATCTCAAGTTAAGAAAATACCAGCGGTTTTGGTATTGTTTGATTGAAGCACGGCGTTAGATTTGAAATGCAGTTTATGGCTGAATTTAAAGATTGCCTCACAGGTAATTTTAAACAAAACTGGCACTGATATATGGAAAGCTGTATACAATATGCCTGGTCCTATTCTTTTAAAGATGTATTTCAATCCGAAAAATATCTTCTAAGTATTATCACTAAGTACCTGAAAGGCACTCTTGCAAGTTCAGAATCAGGATTTGCTGATTAAAAAGAAATACTCAGTGGTGCTTTTCGACAGAAAATATTGAGAATGTATCTTGTCTTTTGTATAAAAAAAATAGTAAAGAACGCGAAGTATATTTGATGATTTTGCAACCTGTTACCACAAAATATAAACGTGGTCTTTTCTTTACTAAAAGCAAATGAAAACAATACTATTTCTCCCCCGTGAAAATTATGTTTGACGCTTTGAAATATAGAAAAATTCAATCTTGATGAACAACTGATATGTTGTCGTCTTTAAAAACTCTTTGAAATCATTATAAACAGGAAAAGGTTATTCAAATATCTCAGCAGAAGCAAAGAACTAGCTGTATTTTAATGAAATTAAGTTTGTAGAAATATTTAAAACATACTTCATGTAACTGTTTATGGGTGGTATGTAATGCGTGGAGTTGTTTTCATGTATACGTACCCTTTGATATCTGTAGGCAAACCACAACGTTGTTTAGTTGCGTTACAACAGATAACAGATTTGAATAAGTAATAAACTGCATGATTACTCTATGACTTACGTTGTGGTAGACTAGTCATGCATTGGTTACCATGTTATTATCAAGATTATTGTTGTTCAGTTTGAAATCAGCCTCCTGTCTTGTTTGGGCTGAAATACTTAAATGACATTAAATCACCAAATTGTCAGACTGCGAATTCTCTGCGTCTGTCTATATGTCCGTATGTCTGTCAATTCTCTCTGTCTGACTGTCTTGATTTGTGTGTGTGTGGGTGAGTGGGTTAGTGGATAGGCGTGAGTGTGTGTGTGTGTGTGTGTGTGTGAGTGACTGACTGCCTATGCGTGTCTAAGTTGCTTCTTCCGTCATTGTTCATTACCACACACAGCCCCTCACCACCACTACATCACTGCCACTGCCACCGCCGCCTCACACACATATACACATCGGGTAAGTACAAACGAAGGTAGCATAAATCTCAAACGGAATCCGAAAACACATTTCAGGGGTACCATAAACATCATTCCACTTTTTTAACCAAGTCTGATGCGTCATTTCTGTGCCACTCAATGGTTAGATTCTACAAACTCCGAAACTAAAGTATTCGTTGACAGGCTAAAACGTTCATGTCCCACTTATCTGCTACTTTCTTTCTTTTATCTGTAAGTGGCCCATTAATTCAGCTGCTTACAGTGCCATGCTGATAACGCAAGAGTCGTGAACTGGACTGACGAGAGTTCAAATCCACGACCTCCGTGCCAGTAATCAAATGCGCTAATAATCTTTTCGCCACGTTGACCGATTGACTGTGAAGTCAGATAATGTCAGCACAGTGTAGGCGAAATACTCAAAACGACGTGTATCCACACTTTTAAGATAGTATTACTCGAAAGCAGTGGCTAACTCAGATGCTCAGTCAGCAGTGACTAGCCTTCAGGCTCTGGTGGACCTGAGCCACATAGCCACATGTTATTTGGTTTCCAAGCTTCCATCTGACTGGCATTGGGACAGAACTACAAAGGCGTTGCAATCCCACTGATGGCTATTGTTGCACCTATTTATGACCACCCGTTGCTAGGACAAATTCCTGCAAGTCGCATCCATGGTCTGAAAATGACTGCACCTGTACAGCACTCAGTCCATGACGGATTTGTTTTAAGTTTATTCAAAAAGGATTCATCACACTTGGACAATTTCACATGCGCTCCATCCAAATCTGTTATCAACAATGGTAAAGTCTCCGAGCCTGTACAAAACCATATGCACTGACATGTTTAAATAGAGGCGGGGGGGGGGGGGTGAAGAGACCTATGAATCACTAATCAAAATGATTGAAGCATTAAGACAGACAACAAACTGGCCAGAATCTATGTTGAAGGTCGGGACTGAACTCGAGACATCAAATCTTGAGTACAAGTTTCTGTTAACAAAGTCAGCCTGATGGGTTCCATACTACTGGAGATCCAGCTGCCGGGATCGAGGGAGAGATTCGGTCGCTCTACAGCTCACTTAGACGCTCCTGCGTTGTTACGCAAAGCATGAGGCAGCAATAGCGCTCCAACGGGTTCAGTCGGCAGAGTGTCTGAGGGCATCATTCCAACGTCTGTCCACCAGTTTTAGGTCTCTTATCAACCGTCTGAGGCCAGTTCATTTTCAGTCTTCCTTCTGTGTAAGGACCAACGACACGTTCATTTTAGATGTCTCAGCACTGTTCCTACAGCAGTTTTCTATGCGGTAGTCGAAGGTCCTCCTGGAACTCGCAGGTCAAACCACTTTTGGAAAGGAGAAAGAAGTATGTTTCTTGAAAAATTAGATGCATCTTTCCAACCACGCTACGACCTGGAAGCACAAAGCTGAAAACAAATACTGCGAAATGTCCGGGCACACTGAACAAGCAACACAGTTTCTTTCAGTTCTTCTCTTCCTATTCTTTCTCCTTCTCTTTCTGTTTCTTCTTTACTTTTCTAACGAAGGCTGACAGGTTTGGTGGGGTTTTTTTGTGGACAGAGCCTTGGACCCAGATTCCATGTGACAAGTTCAGTTCCATCCTGCAACATACAAGTTGGAGGCTTGTTGACGGACCATCTTTAAGCTCCAGTTATTCTGGTAGTGTCAGTCTGTCAAAGGTCCCTTTCCCTTCCCTGTTTTAAGACCTTGCCGGGGATCAGTTTTGTGCTGACTCAAGGAATCTGCCCGATGACTGCTGGCAAATTAGGCATATGGAGCTGTCTGAATGCCATGAATCGTTCTTGGACAAACTCCAGACACAAGTGGACTATAAACAGGCCAAACTGATCTTTATACACTTTGTTGAGACACTAGCGAAATTTCAGATATGAAAATAAAATTATGAGAGACAAAGAGTCACAGAGAGAGAGAGAGTGAAAGACAGACAGACAGACACACACACCACACACTCACACACACACACACGCACACACACACACACACACACACACACACACACACACACACACACACACAAAGAGTGGAGAGAGAGAGAGAGAGAGAGAGAGAGAGAGAGAGACAGAGACAGACAGACAGGGACAGAAAGACAGACAGACAGACAAACAGAGGAAAAGAGAAAGAGAGAGTGAGTGTGTGTGCGCGTATGTCTGTGCATACAGACGAACGTGCGAACAGGTTTATTACATAACATGACGATAGTTTTCCCCCTCCACGAATTTTGCGAAAGACTTTGTGCTCATAACGACGTCTAAGTGATAACGCACGCGCGCCCGTGTGTTCGTTCGTTATTTCTTTTAACGTCTATTCACATATGTGCTTTTAGACGAAAAATAAATAAATAAATAAATAGATAATTAACTAAATAAAGAAATAAAATGAAACAAAAATGAATAGACAAATAAACAGATAAATAGATAAATATTTAAACAAGTAAGAAAGAGGTGACTATAGGATGAATGAATCTATGAAGTCATATTGGCATTGTACCATATAAGGTATCATCATACGATTTAACGAGCAACAGAAAAGCATTCAGAACGTTAAAACAGTCAGGCTGCATTAGTTTGTACAGGGCGTGGAGGCGAGGTAAAAGCGTTGTGCCAGTCAAGGAATAAGGAAAAACCTAACAAGCAAATAAACAGGGATAGGTGGGAGTTACAGGTATAAAACAATCGGGCTTAATCAAAGGAAACGACCTACGGGACTGTGCAGTAAATGCCTAGCAATGTGTAAATACAGAGTGAAATCAGCATATTTCTGTTTTAAATTTGTAACTGATTCAGGGAAATAAGGTAGCAATTGCTGACAACACAAAAGATGATTAACTATTATAGAATCATTACATATACATTTGATGTTTTTACTGAATTTAGTTCGAAGTGAGTTGAGATATAATCTGTAAGCTAAAGTTATTTCCTGTCTTGTAAAACCCTGGTAGTTTACGATGAAAGGGCGAATTTTACATTGCACTTTTACTTTGTTGTCTAATACAGCATTCATTTCATGGGCAGAGAGTTGTAAATCAAGTGTAGTATTGCCAGCTCTATTCATTGCTGCACATTTAGCTATTCTGTCAACCCAGTAAATATATATGATACCACAGTGGGATGGGATCCAACAAAAAGTAACTTGTGTATTGTTTGTTATTAAACAATGAATTAAAAATTTAATCTCAAATTTTAACGCACTATTTTCTTTATATTCGCAACTTTTTAGGGACTTGGAACACGCAAATCACATGGTCTTAATGACAAACCATAAGTAATCCACTGCGCAACAAAATTCAGACATGCCGTTTCATGTCTCTTCCTGTTCCCACGCCTTCCAGATTCTTGACACCGGGCACAATCTACTCCCTTATCTCTTGGCTCTTGCCCTGTGCCTTCTTCAGAACAGGGCTATACCGATATAGCATGGCCACTTCTCAAAATTGCAGAACTCGTCTCACTTCCCTTTTGACATCATAGTTGCCTCCCCTCTCCCCATTTCTTACTACTGCTCATGACGACATGGGCATTCCATTTCTTACCCACTGGACGAGGCGGCAGGGAAGTTTTTAGTCCCGTTTTTATTATCCATTGTTTGGTGTCTGTGATCTGTCTGTGACCGTGCGTTCGCGCTTGACAAAGGCTAGTTGGCCGAAAATTTGCGCTTGTTTTGTTTTGTCTTGTTGAATACGCGCTTACATTGGTTTTCTTGTTCTTCTGGTTTGTTTTTAGGGACTGTAATGCAGATTTCGAATCTACACATAATAAGATACTAAATAAAGGTATAGGTAGATCCACTATATATTTCAATGCCATTAGGATGGCAATTAATTCAGAAGTGAAGATTAAATGTCCTTGTCCTAAAGAATAAGCCTTTTCTACTTTAATTTTCGAATTACAAAGCCAGCGCCGGCTGCACCATCATCTAGAACAGAGCCATCAGTATATATTTTCAAGTGATGAAAATATTTTTCATGTAGATGTGACAGAACGTCAATTGCTAACAAGTGTGGATTGATATCTTTCCTCAAGTCATTATCAGTGTAGTTGATATCAAAAGTAGCAGTGGACAATTCCCAGGGGGGTAGAGGACAACATGTCAATTTATGTACAACCTTTGTAGGTACTACGCTGGAAATTTCGAATAGCTCATTTGTGTAAGTGGATATTGTTTCTTGAGCCTTTATTGTTCGTGCTCTCTTGGGGAAATGGATGTCAGGCCGAATTTTAAGTTCCGCATCGGTATAATTAGCTAGTGCATTTGCTCTAACTATATACTTAGCAGCTGATAACTTCCTCTATTCTTCCAAAGGAAGGATGCCGGCTGTTTTATATACTTCTTCTGTTTTTGTGTACACCGGTACACCAAGAGCACATTTAACAGCTTTACTGTCTAAGCTTTGAAGCTTTTTCAAATAGCATTTTGGAGCTGAAAAATATACCTCTTGGCCATAAGTCAACTTCGATCTGACTAAAGCTGTTACAAGATGTAACAACGTTTTAGTGTCTTGCCCCCATGATTGTTTACTAATTACTTGTATTAAATTATAGCTTTTCATAGCTTTACATAACAAGGCATCAATGTGTTCTTTCCATTGTAAGCTAGAAGTCAAGTGTACTCCCAGAAATTTCACCTGATTTGTATATTTCAGTTCCTCTTTATCAATTTTAAACAACGGTAAATTTTTAGGACCGAGTCCATTATTAAAAAGCATCATGTGTGTCTTTTCATTGGATATTTCCAGGCCGTTAACTATCAAGTAACTTGAAATATGATCAATTTCACGTTGATAAACCATTTTTATATAACTGTGTGTGTGTATGTGTGTGTGCGTGCGTGCGTGCGCGCGCGCGTGCGCACGTACCTGTGTGTGTATGTGTGCACAGTTTGTTTTCCGCTCTAATATCACGAATTTTTGATAAAAATGTTACTGTTTTGTTTTATCCTGCTGAAGACCCTGGGCATTATTTTGATGAAACGATGGACCCAATTGACAGAGCCATAAGTTGAAGATAAAGTATTTCCAGTTCAGTATTCATCAGCAGTTACACCAACTCAGGCAACAAGCTTGTTCACCGCCCGTATCTGTGAACTGATTCTTCCAGTGGTATCCTTGTACTGTTCGACATAGCATCTAGGTTCCTGTCCTCACTTCACATGTCAAAAAATCTGCAGCGAACACTGGTTTGCAAGTGTTCTACCAGACAGATAACTGCTGGCAGATTTACAGAAATATCTGACAGTGATGAATGTGGACCCATCTTAATCCAATCCTTTGACTCCAACACCATATCCACCAACTGCAAAACCTTAACCCTTTGACTTCCAAAACCTATTCACCAGCTTTCTGCATGGCTGACAAAGCAGGATGCTGATGGACAAGGTGCAGGAGTCAAAGGGTTACGTTTTTGCTTTGTTAGCATGGCTGACAAAGAATTATGCTGTGGACAGGGTGCAGAGTCAAAGGGTTAATTAAACAGTTTCCTGTTCTGACTGGCTCAGCTTGTGGACTCGAGATCTGATATCTTGAGTTCGATCCCACCAAGCTACATACAAATGGCTCAGTGTGCTCACTGGCCATCATACTGTACCAACCGTTTTGGTGGTGTCAGCTCAATGTTTGATGGATCTTGTCTTGCTCTCTCTGTCCGTCATAGAACATCGTCAGCGCAAAGGTTCTGCTTCGGATCTAGGATTCTGCCTGTTTACTGCTAGATCCAGCAGATTTGGGTGGAGTCTGGGGGTCAGAGTTTGCTTAAGAGGGATTCATCACACTCGGACAACACTATAATTATATGTGTGTGTATGTGCATGCGTGCGTGCATGTGCGTGTGCGTCCGCGCCCGTGTGTGTGTGTGTGTGTGTGTGTGTGTGTGTGTGTGTGTGTGTGTGTGTGTGTGTGTGTGTGTGTGTGTGTGTGTGTGTGTGTGTGTTGTGTATGTGTGTATGTGTGTATGCGTACGCTCGAGCGCGCATGTGTGTGTGTTTCATTCAATATTTCTTTGAAAATTCATTCAGATGTGCACTTTCCCAAACACGCACATACAAAATGCCCTTCGGTTCAAAAGGTTTTGTTTAAGTTCATTTAAGCTATGGGATTATTCAATAAAGGGGTTTGCGCGCGTGCGTGTGTGTTAGTGTGTGTGTGCGCACGCGTGTGTGTTAGTGTGTGTGTGTTAGTGTGTGTGTGTTAGTGTGTGTGTATTAGTGTATGTTAGTGTGTGTGTGTGTGTGTTAGTGCGTAAGTGTTAGTGTGTGTGTGTGTGTGAGTTAGCGTGTGTTTGTGTGTGTGTGTGTGTGTGTGTGTGTGTGTGTGTGTGTGTGTGTGTGTGTGTGTGTGTGTGTGTGTGTGTGTGCATGCATTGCATGCACATGTATGTATAATAACGTTAGTTTATGTGTGCATTTATATATATATATGTGTGTGCGCGCGCGCGCGCGTGCGTGTGCATGTGTTGGTCTGTGTGTGTGTACGAATGTGTGCCTCTGCACAAGTGCATCTGTCGTATGTGTATCTGTCTGTCTGCCTGTCAATATGTCTATGTATATTTGCACGAGCGCGCGTGCCTGATGTGCTTGCGTGTGCGTATGGGATGATAGGGGTGGCGGGTGTTGTATGCGAAAGGAAAAGGAATTTTGATGAACAGCAGCCGACATGTAAGCAGATAAGCGTCCTTGGCAAAAGTGCTGATAATGGATTATGGAAAGAACATACAAGCTATCAAAAAGCACCTGTTTATCTCGCCAGAGTACCGCCACTTAAGTCGTACCCTGCCACTTAACTTCTTGTAAACAGGTATACGAGCAAGTGCCAAATGCATCGCCACCCTCAGACAAGCGCGCGTATGCTGGCGGACGCGCACACACGGGACACACAGACAAACACGTATACATGATGTATGTATCATCCCAAACCGAAGCTACAACTACAACAGCTGGAGCCACACACACACACACGCGCCCGCACGCACACACATGCAAACGGACAAACTCACACACATACACACACACACTCACACACACACATGCAATGCTTGCCTACACATGCACACACACACACACACACACATACACATGCAACGCACGCATACACATGCAAACGGGCAAACCCACAACACACACACACACACACACACACACACACACACACACACACACACACACACACACACACACACACACACACACAAAACTCTGTTATCACTTGACCTCGTCCTTAACTACATGTGGGATGTTACTTTCGATCCCTTTGGAAGCGATCACCTGCCAATTGTCACAATTATAAATGAACTGTTTGATCACGTACCAGAATAAGACGACGTTATACCTAGATACCTGTACAACCGTGCGAACTGGGAAAAATATCGTAAAATTTTAATGGAAAAAGTTTGCACTTTTCACGAAAGCGATAATGTTAATAATATGTATTCAAACTTCACAACCGCAATACATGAAGCAGCAACCAATTCAATTCCAAAAAGGAGGAATATAAACAAAGGTAATTATATTGGAAATAGTTGGTGTAATCAATCATGTGAAGATGCGAAGAATGAAAAAAAGAAAATGTATAAAATCTATTTAAAAACTAAATCTCCAGAAGACCATTACAATATGAAAGTGGCAAAGATTCCTTCGAACAAAGTTATAGCTCAAGCCAAAAAGCAATATTGGTCTGATTTTTGCTCTCAACAACTTTCAGGGCCTAAAGATCTTCCTAAGATTTGGAATAAGGTTAAATAAATTAAAAATCGCTTTCATTTACCACAATTTCCTATTAAGATTAAAGACAAAGAATTTGCTTCGCCTTCTGAGAAAGCTGAGGAATTTGTACAGTTCTTTGCGAGATCAAGTAATTCCAATAGCTTGTCTAAACAAATAAGAGAAAAAAAGACGGAAACTTGAGGAATCAGACGAATACACAGATCCTCTTCCCGATAGTCACATGTACATAAATTCAAGAATCACATTACAGGAACTTAAAGATGCCCTTCTCTCGTTGAGCAACAAAAACTCGGCTGTAGGATTGGACGGCATTTCATATATCATTTTAAATCATTTACCGGAGAAATGGATTGAATACTTACACAATATCATACTAAAATGCTGGGAAAGTGGTCACATACCTGACATTTGGAAGACTTCAATTGTGTTACCTATACCAAAAGCTAATAAACCCCGCTCTGAACCAGGTAGTTACAGACCTATCTCGCTTACATCCCATGTTTCAAAACTGATGGAAAAAAATTATAGTGAATCGACTGACTTACTTTTGTGAGAAAAATAAAATAATACCTATCAATCAATGTGGATTTCAAAAAGGTAGAGCGACGACAGACCATTTAGTCAAATTAACAACTCAAATAAAAACTCAGTTTGCCAAAAGAACAAATGTTCTATCTACCTTTTCTTAATCTTAAAAAGGCATACGACCAAGTCTGGCATGCGAGACTTTTATTGAAATTAAAACACATTGGTCTCAAAGGTAATCTGTATTTTTTGTTTTGTTTGTTAAAGCATTTCTAAGTGACCGAAGTGTAATTGCTAAAATGGGTAATACATACTCTGAAAAACGATCTGTTAACATGGGAATTCCACAGGGTTCCGTAATATCTCCCCTATTATTTAATATTTTCATCCATGACCTGCCAGCACAAGTCTCAAACAATATAAACTTAGCTCAGTACGCCGATGATATAGCGCTCTGGATGAATTGAAAAGGAAAACTTCTTTAAGAGACATCTATCAATGTGAAATTGATCATATTTCGAGTTACTTGCTAGTTAACGGTTTGGAAATATCCAATGAAAAGACACACATGATGCTTTTTAATAAGGGTTTCTCGGTCCTAAAAATTTACCGTTGTTTAAAATTAATAAAGAAGAACTGAATTATACAAATCAGGTGAAATTTCTGAGAGTACACTTGACTTCTAGCTTACAAAGGAAAGAACACATTGATGCCTTGTTATATAAAGCTATGAAAAGCTATAATTTAATACAAGTAATTAGTAAACAATCATGGGGGAAGACACTAAAACTTTGTTACATCTTGTAACAGTTTTAGTCAGATCGAAGTTGGCTCATGGCCAAGAGGTATATTTTTCAGCTCCAAAATGCTATTTGAAAAAACTTCAAAGCTTAGACAGTAAAGCTGTTAAATGTGCTCTTGGTGTACCGGTGTACACAAAAACAAAAGAAGTATATAAAACAGCCGGCATCCTTCCTTTGGAAGAATGGAGGAAGTTATCAGCTGCTAAATATATAGTTAGAACAAATGCAGTAGCTAATTATTCTGATACAGAACTTAAAATTCAGTCTGACATCCATTTCCCCATGAGAGCACAAACAATAAAGGCTCAAGAAACAATATCCACTTACACAAATGAGCTATTCGAAATTTCCAACGTAGTACCTACAAAGGTTGTACATAAATTGACATGTCCTCTACCCCCCTGGGAATTGTCCACTGCTACTTTTGATATCAACTACACTAATAATGACTTGAGAAAGATATCAATCCACACTTGTTGGCAATTGGTGTTCTGTCACATCTACATAAAAATATTTTCATCACTTGAAAATATTTACTGATGGCTCTGTTCCAGACGATGGTACAGCCGGCGCTGGCTTTGTAATTCGAAAATTAAAAGTAGAAAAGGCTTACTCTTTAGGACAGGGACATTTAATCTTCACTTCTGAATTAGTTGCCATCCTAAATATATAGTGGATCTACCTATACCTTTGTTTAGTATCTATTATGTGTAAACTCGAAATCTGCATTACAGTCCCTAAAAAGTTGCCAGTATAAAGTAAATAGTGCGTTAGCATTTGAGATTAAATTTTTGATTCATTGTTTAATAACAAACAATACACAAGTTACATTTTGGTGGATCCCATCCCACTGTGGTATCATATATAATGATTGGGTTGACAGAATAGCTAAATGTGCAGCAAATGAATAGAGCTGGCAATACTACACTTGATTTACAACTCTCTGCCCATGAAATGAATGCTGTATTAGACAACAAAGTAAAAGTGCAATGTAAAATTCGCCCTTTCATCGTAAACTACCAGGGTTTTACAAGACAGGAAATAACTTAAGCTTACAGATTATGTCTCAACTCACTTCGAACTAAATTAAGTAAAACCATCAAATGTATCTGTAGTGATTTTATAACAGTTCATCATCTTTTGTGTTGTCAACAATAGCTACCTTATTTCCCTGAATCAGTTACAGATTTAAAACAGAAACATACTGATTTCGCTCTGTATTTACACATTGTTAGGCATTTACTGCACAGTCCCGTAGGTCGTTTCCTTTGATTAAGCCCGATTGTTTTATACCTGTAACTCCCACCTATCCCTGTTTATTTGCTTGTTAGGTTTTTCCTTATTTCTTGACAGACACAACGCTTTTACTTCGATAGGAAAGTCCTCTTCTCCACCTTATCCTACCAGAAAATAGCATAAATTTCAGTCAGGATGGATTAAATATTTTCAAAGTGTTTTCACTTCACACTGAAGTGCTGAAGTCAAAGAAAGAAAAAAAAAACCCCACTACCCCCCCCCCCCCAAACACATACACACTGAAGAGACATACAACAATGGTTTTATACTCTTCCTCTCCCTCACACACACTCACACTTTAAAAGTAAGTAAGTGATTAAAATTATAAAAGGGGAAAAATATTGCAGGATGACAATGAAGTAATTTGAAAACATAACAAATGACCATTTGGACTAAAATAAACTTTGGCTACGTAAGCTAAAAATACAATGATTATAAACATAATTATATTGAAGCAAAGATTTCTCTCCAACTTACACAGAGAATCCATGTAAACTTTGAGATCAGTCATCTGCCTTTCACATCTTCATGTTATCACTTGATCTCCCGCTATTCACCTCCCTCCCCCCTCCCACCATGATGAAAGTCTCCAGAAGAAAATGTGACCACCTTTGTTGTAACAATGGCTTATTCTGCTGAATGTTTTTGGTTGTCATCATAAAGAGAATTTTACTGTTTTTCAGGGCAACATATCGGACTAGTGAAAATATATGCGGGCTAGCCTGGCTGGCTAGTAGAAAATATCAATCTTCTCTAGGCCTGTTATTATATGGATATATGTATATATGTTTGCATATATATACACGTACACACACACACACACGCACGCACGCATGCACACACTTACAGACAGATTTTCAACCCAACAATGAAGTTCCAAAAAAGACCTTAACACTGATATGCTTGCAGAGGCATGCCTATTTCATTTCATTCAGCTCTTTTAACGTCTTTTCGCGTAAGTGCTTTTAGACAATCAAGTCATCTTATATGAATTCGATAACTACAAACGAAAGTAAAGAGAAAAGACCCGGGTGTAAGGGGGAAGGGAACGAGGACAGGGATCAAATTTCGAGGTTAAATGGCATTGCAACATTATTCAAGTAGTAATGGAAAATCAAACAAGCACATAAACAAGAGGGAAAAGCTTTATGTTTAGCACAATCAGGCTTAGTCAGTGTGTTTGTGGGTGTGTTGGTGTGGGTGTGCATGAGTGTGTTTGCTCGTTCTTTGCTTCTTTAAAAATCTTACTCGTACATTTTCTGCACGCACACCTATACATATAATATCCTTGAGATCCAACAGGTAATTTAAGTATACATAAAAATTAAATCTGACAGGAAAACACGCACACATATATATAATCCCACTATCCCCCTCTCTCTCCCCTCCCTTCCTCCTCCCTCCTCTGTCTCTCCAACTGTGTAAGTTTCCCTTTAGGCATTGCGCTCAAGCTTTTCCGAGTACCGGTGTGTTTCTTGAGATGGCAAATCTACGTAATTTCCTGCCACTTCTGCCAGAGAGAGAGAGGGAGAAAGAGGGAGGGAGGGAGAGAGAGAGAGAGAGAGAGAGAGAGAGAGAGACGAGGAAGGACTGAGAGACAGAGAGAGTGGGGAGGGGGATCCCCAGTACAGAGTGCACTCAGTGCATATAACATATCCCCTGGCAATAAAATAATGGTCCTTGACTGAAGATGTTACACCATACACATCTGTGCACTGTCCAAAGTATCCGATGGCAGTCCAGTGCACTCGACTGTACATGTACATGTACATTCCAGCGGCTCATATTATCGTTACCACTACAAACAATGTGTGTGTGGCGCTACTCTCTAAAATATCTGGACTCAATACGCATAAGATTTCATCAGATTTTTTACGGAGATGTTCTGTGTGCGTGTACACATAAATAGAGTTTAGATACCAGAAAGACTGCGCCCCTAGTGACGAGAGAGATCGGAAAAATCTCCATCCTTTACCTACCAAGCGGAGTCGACTAACTCAGATGTGATCGATCCTCACATCTTCCGACTGGAAGTCTGTCTTTGTGGTAAGTCACTTAACTGCCGTGTTTGATGAATGATGATGTTAAATCACGTATGTTTATCAAGTGTAGCACTGTATTTAGTCCACAGCACTGACTGAACATCGTAACGGGACACACTGTGCTCCATACTGAGGTCTAGAGAATATTCCTCTCTCTCTCTCTCTTTCTCTCCTTTTCTCTCTCTCTTCTTTCTTTCTTTCTCGCACTCTCTCTCACACACACGCACGCACGCACACACACACGCACAAACACACACAGCACCACTACCACCATCACCACTACACACACTCATATACAACATACCAGCAACACACAAACACACACACACAGATACACACACACACAAACACACATACACACACACATACATACATACAAACATACACACACACATACACAAACACACACACACATACAAACACACACACACACACACACACACACACACACACACACACACACACACACACACACACACACACATAAGGATTGTGAAAATCGGGCTGCTTTCCTCGGGCAGAACTCGTCGCCGCAGTATAGTGCCACCCATGTATTTTTGTCTTCCCTTGTAGTATAAGTGTATAAATTACATTGGCAGAGGAAGTCCACACAGTGCACAGCGCGAATTATGGAGTTGGAGCTGCTAACCTTGGTTATTCTTGTCGTCATTACACGGGTACAGTGATGGAGAAGGAGTGGGGGTCGGGTGGGAGGGGATGGGTAATGACGATTGCAGTCTAGGGGGGCAGTGACCAGGCATGAACTCCTGAACGTCATTTCTGCACGCGCGAGCCCGTGTGTGTGTGTGTGTGTGTGTGTGTGGTGTGTGTGTGTGTGTGTGTGTGTGTGTGGTGTGTGTGTGTGTGTGTGTGTGTGTGTGTGTGTTTGTGTATGTGTGCACTCTAAAACTTATTCAAACAATTAAATATGTTCGTAAATCAATCGTGCATGTGCACGCCTATTTGTTGTGTACAATTTCTCAATGTTCTCTCTGAACAAGACATAACAATGGTCACTGGTTTTATCGATTTTTCTGTATCTGTGAGACTGACAAATGGGCAGCCAGTCAGGGGCACAAGAGTTTCATAAAACTCAGCATCACAAGAAAGTTTTGCGTGAATTGTGTCTATGTTGCATGGAGTGTACAACAGTCTTATGAACACTATTTATATCAGTATCAATCGTTCTTGTATAACGGTACTCCACGCATAGTCGGAATTTTTAGAGGAGCGTAGACAACTGAAGTTGATAATATTTCGTTATGTTGTTGCACAGTCTGCTGCATCTTCGGTAGGCGTGCATGCTGGTATTGTGTGTGTGTGTGAGTGTGTGTGTGTGTGTGTGTGTGTGTGTGTGTGTGTGTGTGTGTGTGTGTGTGTGTGTGTGTGTGTGTGTGTGTGTGTGTGTGTGTGTGTGTGTGTGTGTGTTCAACAGGCCGTAATTACATCGAGGGAAACGACCTCCTTCTACTGGCGGTAACTTCATTGCCCGAGTTGGCACCATCCTTACTATCTTAGACTACTATACTCATCCTAATTAATTTGGCTAAGTGCTCTTCTTTAAAATGGAGAGAGAGAATACATATATATATGTATATGAAACAGAAAGAGATACTAGGAGACAGGGGGAAAGAGAGAGAGAGAGACAGTCAGAGAGAGAGAGAGAGAGAAAGAGAGAGAGAGAGAGAGTGAGAGAGAGAGCCAACCAGACAGCCAGACAGACAGAAACAGAGACAGGCACAGAGAGAGAGAGAGAGAGAGAGAGAGAGAGAGAGAGAGAGAGAGAGAGAGAGAGAGAGAGAGAGAAAGACAGAAAACGAGATAGAGAAACGCGCGCGCACGCACAACACATACACCACATACACGCGCACACACATACACCACATACACAATTACACACACACACACACACACACACACACACACACACACACACTCTCTCTCTCTCTCTCTCTCTCTCTCTCACACACACACACACACACACCACACACACACACACACACACACACACACACACACACAACACAACTCGCCACATACGACACAACGTCCTACACGCAAGCACGCATAGTTGGCACCATGCTCTCCACATTACATCACAACATCGCATGTGCCATATTTTTATTTTTACCTGCTCCATCTTCTACACTACCTCACACTTGACTTGTATGCACCCCACGCCGCTCATTCCAGTTCTTCAATGCACCACTGACCACAAGGTCATTCCCTCGAAATCCCAGCATGAGAAAGCACATAAGAGCACGTGGTATCGAGCTACCATTTTACCACCTTTTTAAAAAAAATTTTTTTAGGATCATCGCACTCAGGGAGGTTATCTTTGTGCTCACCTTTCTATTCGTCCCATTTTCTACACCATCTTAATAGCCACAGAAGCTGACAGAGGTTTTCTGTTTGTTTGCTCGTTTGTTTTGTTTTTGTTTTGTATTTTACAATGTGATGATGATGATGTCCATGAGGATGATAATCATGATGCTATGGAGTTCCATCTAGGATTGAGACCGTGACAGAGCTGTACTCTACGCTTACTAGCATAATATATCCTGGCGTCAACCAGCCCGAGAGATACAGACACCTGCGGCGCTGGTCAGAAGTTTTGAGCAACACCCACACTGACGCATCCGTGAGGTGGATGAGACTTGACTGTGTGGTCCCCAGTCTTCCCAATGAGCCCATAGCACGCCCAATTCTGGGTAGGAGCCGGTTAGAACCGTAAAATCCCACAATGATATAATTCTAAAGGGACTGTTGGGGATTTGAACCGACAATCTTCCAGTCGGTAGACCGTTGCGTTAACTACTACATCACGGCGACTGGTACCATTTTGCCAAGTACTGGAGAAGACCCTGC
>JAPXFY010000019.1:27076033-27088533 GCA_030674185.1 Monoplex corrugatus
GTGTGTGCATGTGTGTGTGTGTTTGCGCGCGTGTGTGTATGTGTGTGCATGTGTGTGTGTGTGTGTGTGTGTGTGTGTGTGTGTGTGTGTGTGTGTGTGTGTGTGTGTGTGTGTGTGTGTGTGTGGTGTGTGTTCGTACGTTCTTTGATTTAACGTCTTCACTATGAGTGACATTAGACGATGTGTGTGTGTGTGTGTGTGTGTGTGTGTGTGTGTGTGTGTGTGTGTGTGTGTGTGTGTGTATGTGTGTTGTGTGTGTGTGTGTGTGTGTGTGGTGTGTGTGTGTGTGTCTGCACATGTGTGTGTGTGTGTGTGTGTGTGTGTGTGTGTGTGTGTGTGTGTGTATGTGTGTGTGTGTCCATATTCAGCTTATGTGTATATGTCTGGTGCACGCGCGCGCGTGCGAGCGTGCGTCTCTCTCTCTCTCTTTCTCTCTCTGTGGACCCAGACGCTCTACACTACCAATGCACAACTTACCCATCAAGCCAGCACGATGAAATTCTGAAGAAATTGTAGTAGGTACACTCTCACTGTACAATCTACCCAACAAGCTTATATACTTGTATGCTTCTATACCTCTATAGAAACTGTCATAGCTACACTCACAATGTACGACTTACCAATCAAACTTCTATACTGCTATAAAAACTGTAACAGCCACACTCACAATGTACAACCAATCTATCAAACTTCTAAACTGTTATAAAAACTGTAACAGCCACACTCACAATGTACAGCCTATCCATCAAACGTCTGTACTAGTACAGAAGCTGTAGTAGTTACACTCCCAATGTACAAACTGCCCATCAAACTTCTATACTGCTACAGAAACTGCAGTAGCTACACTCACAATGTACAACCTACCCATCAAACTTCTATACTGCTACAGAAGCTGTAGTAGCTACACTCACAATGTACAACCTACCCATCAAACTTCTATACTGCTACAGAAGCTGTAGTAGCTACACTCACAAACGTACAAACTGCCCATCAAACTTCTATACTACTACAGAAACTGTAGTAGCTACACTCACAACGTACAAACTACCCATCAAACTTCTATACTGCTACAGAAGCTGTAGTAGCTACACTCACAACGTACAAACTGCCCATCAAACTTCTATACTACTACAGAAACTGTAGTAGCTACACTCACAATGTACAACCTACCCATCAAACTTCTATACTACTACAGAAACTGTAGTAGCTACACTCACAATGTACAAACTGCCCATCAAACTTCTACACTGCTATAGAAGCTGTAGTAGCTACACTCACAACGTACAACCTACCCATCAAACTTCTACACTGCTATAGAAGCTGTAGTAGCTACACTCACAACGTACAACCTACCCATCAAACTTCTACACTGCTATAGAAGCTGTAGTAGCTACACTCACAACATACAACCTACCCATCAAACTTCTACACTGCTATAGAAGCTGTAGTAGCTACACTCACAACGTACAACCTACCCATCAAACTTCTACACTGCTATAGAAGCTGTAGTAGCTACACTCACAACGTACAACCTACCCATCAAACTTCTACACTGCTATAGAAGCTGTAGTAGCTACACTCACAACGTACAACCTACCCATCAAACTTCTACACTGCTATAGAAGCTGTAGTAGCTACACTCACAATGTACAACCTACCCATCAAACTTCTACACTGCTATAGAAGCTGTAGTAGCTACACTCACATTGTACAACCAACCCGTAAAGCTTCTGTAGTTCTATGCTTCTAGAGAAAAAATAAACGATACACTCACACAACGTACAACAAATCAAGCTTATATATTTCTGTGCTACCTCAGAGACTATACTAACTACACTATGTGTACAATCTACCCATCAAGGCAGCCTACTGAAACTTGTACACAAACTATAGTAACAATGTACAACATAGCCATCAACTTCATCTGCAATCCAACCTTGAAGTCGGCATGCCGAAAATGTCTGTAGAAACTGTAGTGACTACATTTATAACGTACAGCCCACCAATCAAGACACGCTGAAACTTCCAAAGAGCTGTAGTGGGGGGGGGGGGGGGGGGGTAATAACCTGGTTTTTCAACTGTTCATGTGTTGTCTAGCTTTCATCTTGTCTTGATTCAGTGCAGGTACTTTCCGTCAACTTTTTGCTATAAGAGGCTAAAAAGGTGTTCTTTTTCTTTTTCTTTTCATTGTGCTAATGTACATGCTTTCCTAGTTTTAGCTTGTAATACTATAATTGACAGATACAGCATTTCTTTCTGTATCAAAATTACACATTACATATAAACACACTCACACAAACCACATCTTGTCTAAAAACACGTATGTGAACAGATGTTTAGAGAAATGTCGAACACACACACACACACACACACACACACACACACACACACACACACACACACACACACACACACAACACACACACACACACACACACACAGAGAGAGAGAGAGAGAGAGAGAGAGAGAGAGAGAGAGAGAGAGAACCTGAACCCGGTCGACTGGAAACGATCTCATTAGGAAATGGAATGGGTAGAAGAGGCGGGAGGGGAGGGAGAGAGAGAGAGAGAGAGAGAGAGAGAGAGAGAGGAGAGAGAGAGAGAGAGAGAGAGAAGGGTGGGGCAAGGCAGGGCAGGCAGGGTAAGAAAAATACACTATCACGATATACACCGTAACTGCCGGTAAAGTACACAAAAGCACTAAAAAGAAATTATTCCTCCACAATTGCCCTGGGTACTCTGTATACAGATCTCATTGTCTGTAAATTACATGTACTTCATTAACCAACCAACAACAGGAGAAACAAACCCAAAAAGACTGGCACCCGGTTGATTAGTTAATTAACACTGTTCCAACGTTGTGCACTTATTTGCACAGAGGAATAGGCGGGGACTGGGGAGGAGGAGAGGAGGAGAGGAGGAGGGGGATGACTACCAAGGTCTGTTTGAGAAAGGTTCATGGCACTCAGGTAATTTCATACATACTCCCTCAGAATCGTAAAAGTTCTATCCAAGAATGGAGTTTGCTGGGGAGAGGTTCGTCCCACATGCGCTCCCTCAAAATCTCCATGCTCTTTGAGTCTGCAAAATTATACGCTACTAAGGTTTTGAAATGGTGAAGTGTGTGTGTATGTGTGTGTGTGTGTGCGCGCGCGCGCGCGCGTGTGTGTGTGTGTGTCCGTGCGTGCGTGCGTGTGTATGTGTGTGTGTGTGTGTGTGTGTGTTTCTGTGTGTGGTGAAGGGGGGGGGGGACTGAGGGTTCCTACGAAACAGTGACACCATCAGAATGAATGAAGCATTGATTATCGTGGGCAGTGAACAAGATCAATTTTTATGTTGCAAGACATATCAGATCAGGCTTTACCAACAGTGCAGTCAGTCCGCTAATCCCCAAAGAACTTGTTTTACTTTCTTATGCTGCTCAGAGCGGCATGCTGACAACACAGGGGTCATAGGTTCGACTCTCTGTGGGCCATAGTGTTTCACGGGCTGGATGGCACTGGACAGAGCATTGGATTCAAGATCTCATGTCTCGAGTTCAGTCTCGTCTTACGACTTAAAAGTTGGCTTGTTCGCTGCCCATGTGGATATTGCAATCATCGTGGTAGTGTCAGGCTTTGTCAAGACTAATTCCATACTCCTTCCCCATTTCAGATCTTGCCAGCGCATAGGGCTTTGATCATGGAGTTTGCCGGATAGTTGCTAGTAAAGTTGAATGTCTGGAGTGCGTGTGGAACTGTCTGAGTGCAACGACTCCCTCTTGGTTTCAGTTTCAATTCTCAAGATGACGTCTCCGCGCTCGGAATGATTCCATATGCACTAACGTCACAGGTGCCATGCGACGGAGAAGATCCAGAATGATCACGGCACAAGCCTTAAGCCTGCACATAAACCCATGAGCTGGCCAGGTCCTCTTGGACAAACCACAAACTCCTGTTGACCATTTTAAACTCGCAGCTGTGGCGTCTGCGACTTTGGTGGTGCATGCTGTCCACAAGAAACTTTGGCACCAACACAGAAAGACCAACCAGACAACAGCGTCAGTTACGGCGAGAAGAGAAGCATCATTAAAACGCTCCCTAAGCCACGGACAGAAAGTGATGACTAACATCATCTGTGATAGGAACAGCAAGTGGTCTGATGAGGCTCCGCACGACAGCCGGCTCAACGCCCATATGAACTGCAAGTTCAAACTGACGCTTTTACCAACCTGTCACTGCAGCAAGAGGGTCAGACTGCCAAACACACTTTAAAACGATGTTGCCACTATCCAATCGGTTGTAACGATATCATTATTATTTTCGTTAACGCTTAAAGCCCAACCGACTGCACAGAGCCATATCAGGGTTATTATCATCTCAAAACATCTCGATGACCCTAAAAGAAAAAAAAAAATCTGAAAAAGAAAATTAGGTATACATATCAATACATTCGCGCACATAATCCAAGTATATGCTCCTGGCGTGGCCATTTCGCCCAAATTATCTCCAGAGAGCTTGAGAAAACCCAAACCTGAATACAAATGGATAAACATTACTAAGTATACCGAAACAAATATTCAACTGGCGTAAATTCCCTAAAGCTGCTTCTGCAGACCACATTTCCAAAGAACCAAAAATGCAGGTAACACATGTACCTGATCATCAATCCTTATAGAAAGCATTAAAGTTTTACAGAATACGCACAGATGTGTGGACCAGCAAGGCAAAAGAGGTGACAGAAAGCAGAGGAGCATGACAGAAACAATGACAGCAACAGAAAAGAAGACAATTTCCAGAAGATGGGGACAATCTATATCGAAAAGAGTCCCCGGCATCTCCACGGAAATTCGGTTGTGACAAAAAAGGGTCTTTCGTCGGTTGTGACCGAAACAAAATTAATAATAAAACAAAATAAGAAAGAAAGAAAGAAAGGGAAAAAAAGAGAAAAGAAAGACAGAAAGAAACAAAAAGAAAAGGAGAAGAAGAACTCTTATTACGGGAACGATCAGCGCGTGGGTGATGGATTATTCTATTGACCAACTTCTGGATGAGGTGGGCGGACAACAGAGACCTGACATTACAGATTTGGGTGACTGCTAGGTAGCTTCAAAGAAAACACTATACATATGAGGGTACGAGGACTTTGCTTCGAAGCACAGACGAAAGTGGAGGAAATGGGCAGAAAATTATCTGCGATTCCCCAAGCGGTCCACCGCTGGCCAAGGAACGGATGGTGAACTTATTTTAAATAATTGACAGAGAGAAAGCAGCGGTTTCGAATCGCCGAGTAATGGAATAATTAATCCGTTTCTTGGTGTCGAAAGTAGATTCCGCCTTATTGTGCGTCTGAGAAATAAGCTATTGGTCTTATTTCAGCTCCGTCAAGTGTCAAGAGAGCTGGCCTGATAGGCGTGAGTAGGCTTTGGCTGTATAAATAGTAAGCTGCATTCTGAGACGGGCCAGACTTAATTTGGCGCGTGGAGGACTGTTAAGGTTAGGAGAATGAATGTTGTCAATTCCATTATTCTGCACAGTTACTGTATCGCCTGTCTGACTTCCTGGAGACACTTCTCTTATGTGTGCGTAAATTGAGAGAGAGAGAGGGTGAGAGAGAGGTCGGGAGAGACAGACAGACACAGACAGACAGACACAGACAGACAGAGAGAGACTGAGACAGACAGAGACAAAGAGAGAGAGGACTCTGAGAGAGAGACAGAGACAGAGAGAGAGAGAGACAGAGAGAGAGACAGACACAGAGAGAGACAGAGACAGAAAGACAGAGGGAGAGACAGAGAGAGAGAAAGACACAGAGAGAGAGACAGAGAGAGAGACAGAGACAGAGACAGAGAGAGACAGAATGCGCACACTGTGTGTTTGGTGGTGTGGGGGAAGGAGGACTACGAGAGGGGAAGAACCCACGCACCCAGTTGCACACACACACACATACACACACACACACACACACACACACACACACACACACACACGCACGCACGCACGCACGCACACACACACACACACACACACACACGTTTCAATGGTTTCTGGTTCATCAACCGTACCGGTTCGTTTATTAATAACAAGGGACAAAAATTTAAGATGGTCAAGGTATTCTTACAATCTCTCTTTGCATATATCTTTTTAAATATACAAAATCCACAGTTAAGGTCACTGCCACCTTGATGAAGCATAAGATGAAATGAAACTTGTCTAGAAGCAAGTACAACTGTGGAGCGTCTCAACAGGAACAACAGAATGTAAATACTGTCAGTCATTTTCAAAAAGTACTTTTCTGATCCTACTTATCAAGGACACTGCATAGTAAACCATCTGCTACTGAAAATAAAACACAGAACACACACATACAGAGAGAGAGAAAGAGAGGAGGAGAGAGAGAGAGAGAGAGAGAGAGAGAGAGAGAGAGAGAGAGAGAGAGAGAGAGAGAGAGAGAGAGAAAGTGAGAGAGAAAGAGAGAGAGAGATGTCTGCGCGCACGTCTTCCCGGTCAATATGAAACAATATTCCCTTAGCGCGCGCGCGCGCGCACACACACACACACACACACACACACACACACACACACACACACACACACACACACACACACACACACACACACACACACACGTACACGGATCCTCGGTCAATATGAGACAATATCTTCTTCTTCTTCGAAGAAAAACACACGAAAAGATGGAAAAAAAACCCAAACAAATAACCTGCATAAACAGCAGATAAGCAAACAGTTCGTTCAGCTCCATCGCAAATGGATTGCTAAAGTTTTGGAGAATGTTTATGCCTGTGTTGTTTATGGCCTAATCAAACACTTTTTTGGTGTGAATGTTTAGTTGTCTTGCAAGAACATGTGCTGCAAGAAAAGCAGGAACGTGTCTAAGGCACTGTTTACAAGTCTTGAACTGTCACAATTTTTAAGGAGTCATTGCGTTCAAGAGAATTCCATTGGCGCTCCAAGAAAATCTGCAGGTATCCGATAGACTCGTTGAGTCTGCACAAAATACTATATACATTGTCTGTCTTGGGACAGCGGGGTGTGGGAAGGAAAGGGGACGGTTGGATGATGGAAGGAGTGTTTGATTAGTCTGAAGCATCCAGTTTGAACAAGTCTTCCATTGGTAGTAATCTGCATATCATACCTACCACGTGAGATGCGAAAAGCGTCCCAGAACAATCAATGGGAAAATGATGCCTGGATGGAGAATGTTCGCTGTATCTAGATTCATCATCATCATCAGGTGCCTTGCCGCATGGCGTTGGCGATCATGGACTTCCATCTGTCTCTATCTCTTGTTGCCTCAAGCATCTCTTCAGCCCTCCTTGTCTTCAGCCACTCTGCAAGTCCGTCTAGTATCTTCTCCCTGGGTCTACCCGGTGCTCTCCTTCCCTCCAGCTTTCCCGTTGTCACCAGGTGTTCCAATTCCCCTTTCCTCATAAATTGGCCTATGAATTTTGCCTGCCTTTTCCTAATCTTCCTTATGAATGATCTACTTGTGTCTGCCTCCATCAAGACCGTCTCGTTTGTTTTCTTTGCTGCCCATGGAACTCCTTCTTAGAAACCACATCTCGGCTGCCTCAATCTTGCTCTGGCTTTGCTTGTTGACTGTCCACGCCTCGTAACCGTACAACAGTACTGGTTCTATATAACATTCAAGAACTCTCTTCCTGATGTTAACTGATAGGCATTTGTTGGTAAGAATGCTTTCCATCTTCTTGAATGTAGTTTTGGCTTGGCCGATTCTGCTGGTTATTTCTGATGTGCATCTGCCGTCTGGTGAAATGATCGTTCCCAGGTATTTATAAACTTATCAACCTGTCTCAAGGTTGTGCCGTTTGCTGTTATTTTGCATGAGGGGATTTCATGTTTTTACTGATCATCATGACTTCAGTCTTCCTGCTGTTTAGTTCCAACCCCTTACTTTTGCTTTCTATTTCAAGTATATTCACAAGATTTTGTAGGTCCCTTTCACTTTCTGCAATTAGCACGGTGTCATCGTCGTATCGAACGTTATCATTTTTTTTTTCCAACCTTTAATCCAGGGTCTTCCTCTAGGTTTCTCATGATGTTTTCGCTGTAAAGTGAAAACAGATCTGGTCACAAAACACAACCCTGTCTGACTCCTCTTTTGATGTTTTGGAAAGAGCTTATATCGTCTTTTATTCTCATTGCAGCTGTTTGTTCCCAATACATATTGCTGATTATTCATAGGTCTTTTCCATCAATATTGAGTCTTTCTAGTTGGTTGATCAATTCTTCATGTCTTACCCGATCGAAAGCCTTGGTATAGTCAACAAAGCATAAATATAAATCCTTGTTCACCTCAATTGACCTCTCTATGATAGTTCTTAGGATGTATATGGCATTAATAGTTCCTTTCCCTTCCACAAATCCACACTGTTCATCTGCTATTTCTCTTTTGATTCTATTCCTTGTCCTCATCATGATTATTCTTAATAGGATCTTGGTTACATGACTCATCAAACTGATTGTGCGATGGAGTTCGCATTCTATAGCCCCTGTCTTTTTTGGAAGTGCAATGAAATTTGATTTTGCATATCTTTGGGGATTTTTCCAGTGTCGCAAATTTCATTTAGATGGACTGTTATTTTTTCTATACCGAATTCCTTCAGGGCTTCAATCATCTCTGTGGTAATGTTGTCTGGTCCTGGGGCTTTTCCTGGTTTCATCTTTTTCAATGCTGCCCTAACTTCATCTTTCATTATGGGTGGTCCTTCAAAGTTCTTTCTTATAATATGTTCTTTGTTTCTGTCATCTTCAAAAAGGTCTTTAATGTACTATCCCCATCTGTCTAATATTTTGTCTTTTTCCATGAGAATCGTACCATCTTTCGATTTTAAGCAACCAGTTGATGTGCATGTATTTTTCCTGTGGGCAATTTCTTCAATTCGTCTGTACATACCCTGAGGATCCGTTTTGTGTGGGTCTTCCATTTCTTTGCATTTTGTTTTCAGCCAAGCCTCCTTAGCTTCATTGCACCTATTCCTGATTTCTTTGTTTATCTTCCTGTATATTTCCTCGTTTCTCTTTGCCTTCCTCCATTCCTCCATCAAGCCTAAAATTTCTTTTGTCATCCAGTTTTTTTCCTGCTTTTCTATCTACTACAGGTATTTCTTCACAAGCTTCATTTATCGAATTTCTCAACTTTGTCCATTGTTCCTCACTGTCACCAACGTCTTCCAGAGCACTGAATTTGTACATTAAATTTTCTACGTATCACTTCATCTGTCTATAAGAGTCCAAGATCTAGTTTGATGTTGGTTTTGGTCTGTTTCCTTTTCCGTAATTTCAACCTAAATCCTCCCACTACAGGATTGTGGTCACTGTTGCAGTCTAGATTACAAAGATAAAAAGTTTCACCTTTATGCACACGAAGTTAAGAACAGCGGTCTGCTAGACTGTCCCCTGACGTCATTCTTTGTTTGTTTGTTTGTTTGCTTGTTTGTTTCGACACTTCTTTGCCGCCTCAGTGGCACTGATCCCATGATGACACTCCAGCACCTCAACAAATCACCAACCCCAAGCTTATACACTCGAAACCCTAACGCCACAAAGACTATGGGTCCGCTGCACTGCTGCTGGGTCACTTCAGTAGAGTTTTAACAGTGCCTGTTCTGAACCAACTTACCAGTGACACTGCTAATAAGTCCCTTACTAAAACCAGTAATCACTCAGTCCCTGATCGAGTAGGAGACCCTCGTAAGGAGACCATCATCAAGGTCCTTCGATGACAGCGCCCATGAATCATCGATACCTAAGACCCAAACCGACAGTGAGGTCACCATGAGATCAGGACACGAAGGGCTCCAGGACAATTTTCACAATGCTATGATGACTGGCAATGGGGATGATGACCAGGATGCTACGGAGTTCCGCTTCGGATACAGACTGTATGACAGGGGTGTACTGTACGCTTACTATTAATATTATGCCATATCCTGGCCATAATCCAGGCCCGAGAGATACGACACTTTTTATTGTTTGTCAGGAAGTTTGACCAACACCCTCGATGACGGTATTTCTCATGAAGTTTAAACAACACTCTCAATGACGTATTCGTCAAGTGGATAAGACTTCATTGTGTGGTTCTAATTTTCCCAATCAGCTCATGTCAAGCTAAATTCTGGTAGGGGCTGGTCAGGGTCGAAAAATCTCCGAATTATTTTTTACCAATAAAAAGTTGAAATCCATGACCTACAAATCAATAGTCCGCTTCACGAACAACTTCCACAGGTTGACTGTACCCAGACCTGATCTGTTTGTGTATGATGCAGTCATGAGCATGAGAACAGCCAATGCTAACGGTCATAACAGCTCAAGACGAGGTTATCAGCCCATGTCTTGGAGGCCTCTTAAGATGGCTGTGTATTTGCCATCGAAGAAAAAAAATCCACCAACTAATCTCATTATGGAAATTGCGTGTAAAGGGTATTTTTAAAATTGTAAGATATTGCTGAACTGAACAAAAAAATCTGCTTCCCGATCCAAAACGATATACAGAAGTGGCATTAACATCTGCGTATTTTGTGAATGCGCTGAATGGGTAATACAACGCATGGACAGCCCCCCCCCCTCCCTCTTCTGCTTGCGGGACGGCTACCGTGTGGTGTTGGGAGCTGGGGGTGGTTGGTTGGCTAGTAGTGAGGCATTGTTGCTCTGGTTCCATCAAACACCCTCCAGTGATTTTTGCTAATTGTGTACTGAAATTTAGGGCTATTATTACCAAACTTAACGTGCGGACACACTGAAAGAAATCAATATAAATTTTCTACCGAAAAAGAAGTCGAGATACACGTACTGACATTTCCACAAAGGCCTGGCTGCAAGTGCCAACTTCCACTTACATGTCCGGACTTTGGAGTCCGGAGATTTTTTCAAGAGGGGTTCACCGCCATTTGCGCTCCATCCAAATATGTCAGTATCTATCTGACAAATTCCTTGAACCTGTTGTTAAAGTCTTGAGAGTAAAAATGGAGAAAGTATAAAACAATCGTTGTGACATTGCTCATCACAACTCTGCAGTTTTTTTCCCCAAACATCTCCAGGCACAAGACAGAACACAGTTTCACTTTCTAAACTCTTTTTGAATTTATCTATATCTGTATCTATATCTCATTATCTGTATTTATATCCAAATCTGTATCTATAAATCTGTATCTATATACGCATACACACAACCACACACATATACGTGTGTGTGTGTGTGTGTGTGTGTGTGTGTGTGTGTGTGTGTGTGTGTGTGTGTGTGTGTGTGTGTGTGTGTGTGTGTGTGTGTGTGTGTGTGTGTGGTGTGTGTGTGTGTTACATCTATTTAATGATAAATATATACTCTGACATAACTTATATTTTGTTCTACAGCAACTGTTACTTGGCATTATCTGGGCGAAACAAAAAATTCCTTGACAATCGGATTTTCTCAGTATGGATCAAATATTAATATCTTTCTTAAGTGTAAAAATCTCTTGCAGACATATAAATGTACTTGTTCAAGTTGATAGTGTGCCTCATAACCTCAAATTTCTGCATCATAAAGTAGTAATGGAACTACCTGAGCATCAAACATTTTAAAGAAAATGTCTGGTGAATTACATTTAATCTTTCTCAGTGTAAATAGCGTTAGTACTTTTCTTACCTTTAACCTTAGCTTCTTCCACTGGAGAGAGACAGAGAGAGAGAGAAAGAGAGAGAGAGAGAGAGAGACAAACAGACAGACAGACAGAGAGAAAGAGACAGAGAGACAGACAAAGAGAAGGACAGAGAGACGGACAGACAGACCGACAGACAGAGAGATAGAGAGACAGACAGACAGACAAAGAGAAGGACAGAGAGACGCACAGATAGACGGACACAGACAGACAGACAGAAAGACATAGACAGACAGACAGAGAACGAAGACAATGTTGTTTTCCTATCCTTAAAAAATGTGTTAATTCCTGATAATGCCTTAACATGTATTGATGCCACTGATACACATTTTCATCGAAATACAAGTGGGATTGGATAAACTCAATCAAAATACGTTTCAATGTTTATAGTAAACGCAACTGTAAGCGAACTGCATCAGGCAAAACGCACGTAGGTGAAACGTGGCGTACCGGAAAACTATTCCATGGCCACACGCAGTATGCGTTATGTCCCCTGGGACGTTATTTCACTGGAACTGTACGTCACTAGAGCACTTGGAACCAGAAAAAACACGAAAAAAAGATAAGAATGCGTATTTAATACAAGACAAGTTTCCTGCTGCTCCGTCCATTGTGAGCAAAGGAATAAACTCTGGACGGAACAGCAGGAAACTTTCAGTCTTTTTCTCCTAATTTTTGTATCTGGTGTTTGTTTGTTTGTGATCTTACGCTTGACAAAGGCCAGTTGGCCGAAAATTTGCACCTGTCTTGTCTTGCATTAAATACGCGTTCTTAGTCTTTTTTCTTGTTCTTTGTTTTGTTTTGTTTTCGTTTTTTGTTTGTTTGTTTGTTTTTGTTTTTGT
>JAPXFY010000019.1:27091033-27256033 GCA_030674185.1 Monoplex corrugatus
GAGGAACAGATTTATATGAATTGTCACTTTTTATTTATTCATTTTATTTATTTATTTATTTATTTTTGCGTTTAGGGTAACAAATAAGTTGAAGACGAGACAAGCTAGTAGTATCGATCATTTTCTAAACTCTTACCCATTTGAAATTCTAATACATTCGGTCGTTACAACTATCTTACTAAACTCAATACAGTACACACTTTGCACAAGCACTCAGCCAAACCACCATCCCATACAGACAACCTGTAATTAATCAAGAAAGTCCAGAGTACTCACCAGACGGACTTAGGGACGGGCGTTGTCAATACTGTAGACGTTCCGCTCAGCTATATATAACACTCTATCAGACGTTCACATCTCCCACGCCGCAATTTGTTTCCAATCAGCTAAACGTCGTCTGCTCCTCTTCTCGAGCTTAACGAGATTTGGACATAGGGTACAAAGCAGACAGTCATTTGCCAACATGTTTCAGATTCCCTAGCATCACATAAGACTGAACGTTTTCTGCAACGGTACCTGGAAGGTGGCGGAAATTCTCAATGGGGTTTAGTTTTTGGGGGCTGCGCATGCTCTGTGGTGGGGTATCTATCGCTCGAGCGTCCCTTTTCGAGGAGAAGAGTAATTGCTGTGCAAGGGTGGGAGAGGGGTCTATTTGTAATTTCATGGCAAGCGTCCGCACTGCTGAAAGCTCGACAATTGCTGGTCAGTTGATAAACTATGTGCATCTGTCATCGTAGAATTTACATACTTTATTTTTTTCATTCCTTTTGTTTTTCAAAATTACACTTTACTGCACACAAGACAATAAAGAACAAATGCACAACACTCAGCATATCTATTACATTTATTTATTTATTTATTTTTATTTTGAAAGGGACGGGGTCGAGGCACTGAACAGAAAATCTGTGTTCTTTAGAGTTTCTGCACAAGATTATCTTAAATCTTTAATCTATAAAGAAAACATAACATGATATTCAGTACACTCTGACAATCTCCATCTTCACACCAAAAATATGGGAGAAAATCCAGATATTTTTGTTGTTGTATTTCTCAAGTTCACAGCGACTTCGAGAAAGTTGACCTGAAGTTCTGACAATAGCAGAGTGTCACAATTCTGTGAATAGATATAAAATGTTTCACAAGTTCTTGAAAAAAATGCTGCGCATATTTTTTACCTTTGTGACCTTAAACTTGGCGCCATGATTTATGCATTTGCCACTCCTCAGCGGTCTACACTTTTGATCCAGGTATGGTAAAAATCCATCCAGAAACAGTTAGCTTAGAGTTTGTTCAAGAAAGATTCATCGGTCTCGAGCAATTTCATATGTGCTCCACCCAGTCTTTCATCTTCGTTGTCTGGCAGACTCCTTGAACCGACACAAAATTCTTTGATCTTACAAGGTCTGGAAATGGAGGGAGGGTGCTGGAGGTGGGGGGGAGCAACTTTACAAAACACCAAGCTGACACCAGCAGAATGATTGGAGCAGTTTTTATATTGCGGGCTGAGATTGAACTCTAGATTTCAGATCTAGTCTCCGATTCTATTACAAAAGCTCATCAGCCCGCGAATAAAAAAGCTTGAGAAGAATATGCTAACACATTTTTGTCTCAGACACACACACACACACACACACACAACACACACACACACACACACACACACACACACACACACACAACACACACACACACACACCACACTACACACACACAACACACACACAACACACACACCACACACACACACACACACACACAACACAACACACACACACACACAACACCACACTTGTCTTCGATCAATATAGAACAAACTCTTTCTTTTTAAACAGACTGACTGTTTTCTAGAGTGGCAGAAGTAAAGAGATTGAATGATCATATCTTTATGAGGGCAGTGACATTCATTTTATAACAAGGAATTAGGCCTACATGTGTTCTGAACTGTCTCAGGTCTGTTTTGGAGTTTACAGAACACAAAACAATTTGGAAAGTCCGGATAACGGCCTTCAACGGTTATGCATCATCCCTTATATAATGCACACTTTCGGCTGGGCTGTAGGGCTGTAAATCACACGATTTGAAAAGGGGCATGACAGTGAAGAAGGTAAGACATCGAACTTTGAGGAAAAATCAGAACGTTACAAAAACAAAAACAGAAAAAGGAGGTAGGGGAGGGGGGGGTGGAATCCGAAAAGAGCGAGTGTACATGAGTGATGGTATTTTTACCGCAGGAAAAAAAGGGAAAACATTGTTTTAATATAACAAGAAAAAAAATCAGACGGATTTTCTCCTTTACTTTCCACAATAACCTCAAAAGATCATATGAATATTCTGGCCAACATTATCTTCAACCAAACTTCCGTGCCCAATGCAATCAAAAGAGTGTGGACATCATCATCATTAAAGGACAATGGAGATGGGCACAACAACCGAAGAGAACAGGGTAACATCACCCGGACTATCCTTTTTTAGACACCAGAAGGAAGACGAAAGAAAGGAATTACTGTTATTGTTATTTTTGTTTAAAGCCCAGACGACTGCGTAGAGCCAGGTCAGGGCTATGACAGTTTCAGAACATACACAATACTTCAACAGGGAAAAGAAAATTAAGTACACACACGCATTCGTGCACATAATCTAAGGACATGCTCCTGGCGTTGACCACAGTGCCCAATTTACGTCACAGGAGATTTAAAAACATGCCTGAATACAAATTTAAACACAACTAAGGACACCAAAACATATATAAAAACGGGCCTAACTTATCTAAAATTGCTTCCGCATATCTCATTTCCCTAGAGCCAAAAATACACTTAATACGTGTACCCAACCATCAATCCTAAGAGAAAGCATGTAAGACTTTATCGAACACATACAGGTGAATGGACCAGCAAGGCAGAAAATGACAGGGGGAAATGTCAGAAAGCAAAAGAGGAAGAAAGAAACAAAGAGAGTGACAGAAAAGAGGAAATTTCTGGCACAGAATTTCCAGAAGGTGGGGATACTATTCATACTGAAAGAGACCCTGGCATTCCCACGGGGGCTGAAAAGGAGGAAGACCCAATTCTAACATCCGACGACAAACAGTAGAGGGAGACTCAAGACCCTGAAACACATCTATGGTCAACGTTTTTGCCTGTACAGAGACTGGCTAAGAATATACAGGAGTAGTGAACCTACATTGCTGCCTTATATGCCGAAGGCATAATGGGCAGTATTAGATGAGCCCTGTTCGAGTGTTGACAAAAACGAGAGACTGTATGCATGACTTGGCCGTCCTTTCTTGGCACGAAAACAACTTTTCTCTCCGGCTCCGTTTCGGTGGCAATGCCCTCGAAACACACTATTTTCTGCTTCCTAAAATACAACCACGTTCAGCTTATCATAGATGAAGCTGGACTAGTTACCACACCTTAAATCACTTCGTCTAGGTTTCAGTGCCAAGGAGTTTATAGAACAATAGTACATGTAAAGAAATCTGTCTTTTCTGTTTTTTATAATGTGTTAGGTTTAAATGAGATACTGTTTACAAATTCACGTTGCAGAACATACCTACCATTGCCTATACCAGAGATGTTTATAAGAATTCTTTTTCTTAAACATTTCCGTGAATTCCTATTATTAGTTATACATTACGGCACATCATTAAGTTTTGTCGCTTATTTTCACTCGATGCCATCATCTTTTCTTACAGCACTTGGACTCAGTCTGTAGTTTCAAATGTGGTCTGTTCAAAAGGATTTCATCACATTCGGGCTGTTCTATAGGCTCTCCTTCAATCTTGCCAGTGGTAAACTGGCAAACAGACTTCCTGAACCTGCGCAGAATTCCAGACTTCCGCTCTGCCTTCGCCTAACACCCAGCCTTTCTGCTTTTAAATCCAGTTTAAAAACACACCTCTTTGCCAATAATGAAATTCTACTACTTTTTTCCCAAAGTCTGTGATCAAATATTGGAAGGTGGTCTTTGTCGGTTGTATGCGTACGCCTGGCGCGTGAGTGCGCTTTGATTAGAATTGTCAAGATTTGGCGCCGTATAAGTACTGTAATCATCATCATCATCATCATCATTGTTGTTGTTATTGTTATTTATATTCTTCTTCTTGTTGTTATTATCATTATCATTATTATTATTATAATTATGCACTGGCAAGATCTTAACATGGATGTGGGAAGGAGGAGAATACCCATGAAACACTAAACCTGACACCACCAGAATGGCAGGAACGTTAAGATGTGCAACAAATAGCCCAGTTTCTACACAGCGGACTGGGACTGAACTCAAAAACATCTTCCATAAGCCACCGGACATTGGCTGACTTACATGACAACTAACGTGCGTCATTAGTGTTCTGCCTGTGTATACACATGCACAGGGAGGAGGTTTAGACACTAACAGATCTGCACTGCTCACATCGTAGCCTGGAAGATCAGAAAAATCTCTAACCTGTATCCACAAGCGGGATGTACACGGACAAGATCCCCCCCCCCCCTCCTCCTGGGGATGCCGGGGACTCTTTCAGTAGAAATAGCATCCCCACCTTCTGGAAATTCTGTCCTAGAAATTCCCTCTTTTCTCTCACTCTCTTTGTTTCTACATTGTTTGTTTGTTTTCTGTCATTTCTTCCTATCCTTTTCTGTCTTGCTGGTCCATTCATCTGTATGTGTTCGAAAAAGTCTTACGTAATTTTCTCTTAGGGTTGATAATTGGGTGCATGTAGTAAGTGCATTTTTGGCTCTAGGGAGGTGAGATATGCTGAAGCAATATTAGGTAATTTATGCACGTTTTCATATATGTTTTACTGTCCTTAGTTATATTTAAATGTGTATTCAGGTATGTTTTTTAAATCCCCTGTGTGATAAATTGGACGGAGTGGTGAACGCCAGGGGCATTTCCTTAGATTGTCTGCGCGAACACATTAATGTGTGTAGTTCAGTTTTTTTCCTTTTTTTTTTTTTCCTGTTGAAGTTTTGTGTGCTTTGAAAGGGTTATAGCCCTGATGTGACTCTACGCAGTCGGCTGGACTTTAAACAAAAATAACAATAACCCGGGCAGGATTGCATCCAGACCTTCCCATTGGACGTCTGACGTCTTAATCTCTTCAGTTCACAGCTGTACTTATGAAGTGAATTTAACCAAACCACTTTACAAGTCAGCCAGTAAACGATCTTCACGCTTCAGCCTTTGGCAGCTGTCAACAGAGGGACAGAGAAGGGTCATTCAGCTGAATGACCAGAACAGAATCGTATGAACAAAACATGTCAGTTATACAACGTACATACTAGATTTATTTGTTGTTCATGGATTGAACCGTAGACTCAAGATCTAATGTCTCGAGTTCAATCTCTGACTGGAACACAAAAACTGGCCTGTTAGTTGCCCATCTTAATGGTCCTGTTATTCTGGGGATATCACTTTAGTGTTTGATAAGTCCATAACCTCCCCCCCCCCCCCCACAGCCCCTCTTACTGTACTCCCGTCCCCAAACTCACCCCCGTCCCCGTTTCAAGATCTTGCTAGCACATAGTGTTTTGCACAGGATCAAGGAGTCTGCCAAATATTACCAGTTTTAGGAAGATTGCACGTGGAATTGTCCCACTGCGATGAATTCGTCTAGAACAAACGCCGAATTCCTAATTCAAAGACACACGTAGATCTCCAAACTTCTGAAAATGTCTCAGCACTGATGTTTTTCATTTTATTTATTTTCATTTAATCTTATTTTGTTTTATGTTATTTCGTTTCATTTAAAATCAGTTTTATTTAATTGTATCGTGTATTATCTTAGCATACTGATTTTTCTCGAATGCGTGCAGACACGTTGTTTCGTTTAGATAATTCTCACATTTGGAAAGGTTTTGATGCTGTTTCTTCCACTAAGTTTTATGTGCTGATTGTTTGTCGTTTTTGTGTACGCTTGACCAGTTGCTTAAATATTGCGTCTGTCTTGTTTTGCATATTCAGTACGCATTTTCATTCCAGTTTTGTGTGTTCATGGTTCCTATGTACTAGTATATCGAGGCCTACCTCCACAACCACAGAGTAAGAGCTCCATCAACCATGACCACAGCAAAAAAGTCAAAGTGTTCCCTTTCCCTTACTCTCTTCCTTCTCTTCATGAGTGACTTGATATCAGAGCCATCCAGGGATAACAAAGCTGCTTGGTACGCAGACGATCTGGTGATCTGGCGGAAGGAAGAGCATACGACAATTGCCACTTACAGAATGCAACAAGCAGCAAATGGGCTGAATGTATGTGCAGAAAAATGGCCGTCTCCATTAACAAAAAGAAATCCTCTGCAATACTGTTCACTTGTCGACCAAACAGAAGGCTGGCATCATCAAGTTTGTCGAAACCCTCTTAGGAAGGATGAATAAGTAAACTGTCGCAGAGTTACTTTTGACGATAAGCAGATCTGGAAACCACAAATTACAAAGGCAGAGACTATGGCCAGGTATAAGATAACGCCGTTCGGGAAGTTAGCAGGCACTACATGAATTGCAAACAAGAACATTCTGAAAATAATATAAAAGGAAACAATCAGACGCCATCTGCACTGTGTGGTCAACCTCATCCAAAACCAACCTGTAGTCCCTCGCTAAAGTAGGCTACAGAACCAGGCCCAAAGATACAGTAGATAACAAAGAAAAAAGAGAATCCAGTAAGACCAACCAGACAAGTCTCACCAACGCAGAAAAGAGGAACATTATCCAATTATTCCCTTAGACCATGGACAGAAAGGGACGACTACCGCCTACTGTCTAGAGAGCACCAAGTGGTCCTGATGATACTCCACACTGGTCACAACCGGCTCAACTCCAATTTGAACCACAAGTTTAAACTGACGCCTTCAGCAACTGCCCTGTGGTCAAAAAGACCAGACAGTTGATCATGTATTACAGAAAGAATATCTGGAAAACATAAAAGTTAATAAATCACCGAGGCAGAAAACGAAGAAATGACAGAAAGTAGGGAGGCAAGGCAGAAACAAACAAAATGACAGAAAAAGAAATTTCTACCACAGAATATCCAGAAGGGGATACTGCTTACAGTAAAGAGACCCCGGCATTCCCAAGGGGAGATAAGTTACCAGATCTAAAGTTATGAGAAAGTAAGAATAACAGTGTGTGGTTTGACTATCTTTTCTTTCTTTGGCAGCTTGTTGCTGGTGATTCTTTCCTTTTACTTTTCTCTTCTCTTATCTTCTGATAGTAGAGTCATGACAAGTGACATCACAAATTGTTTAGATCATTTAAAGGTGCTTCATAGGACTTTTTGATGGTAGTGGTATGTGGCATTCACAAATTGTTTAGATTGCTTGAAGCAGCAGGTGCGAGTAGGCTTTCTCTCTCTCCTTCCTTCCACTCCCCCACTCTCTCTCTCTCTTTTTCTCTCGCTCTCTCTCTCGCGCTCGCGCGCGCACGCAACTAACGGATTATATGACATTTAGTATATTCCCATTAAAAGAGATCTTTGTTATTAACAATGGAATGTTCATGTTAAAAACATTATGTTAGGATCTGTCCCACAAACGCTGCGATCAAAATTCCTCACAGGACCACGTCATCCCAATAAACTTAAAATTCCAGTACGTGGGACTGATATGTTTAAAGCAAGTCTTTGGTACTTTGCCAGCTCACTCTGGAAGATTTTTCCAACTCATCTAAGTGTCCATGAAAACGCAGCAAGCTTCCAGAGAGATCTGTTATATTTCACAAATACACTTAAAACGTAATTCACTAAATCTGTACAGTATTTCACTGTGTGTAAGAAACTGTATATACATTTGATTGACTCGATCTGTTATGCTGTTAAATGGCCAGTGTTCTAATGTACAATTATCCTTAGTAAGAAAGTATATTGTCTGTGTCAGTGTTTGTGTTTTGATGAAAATTGTACTGATAATAAAATCAATTAGAACACGTACTAACGATGATCCCTCTCTGTCTCTCTCTCTCTTTGTCTCTCTCTTTCAATACTATGGACATTTCGGTTTTGTGTTTTTTCGATGGGTTTTAGAATACCGAGTCAAAAACAGGAAAGCTGAAGGGAAAAAGAGCTCCAGGTAGACCACGAGAGAAAATACTGGACGGACTTGGGCAGTGGATAAAAACAGACAGGGTGGGAGAAGTACTTTCAGAAACAAAGGATAGATTCATATGGACGGTCATGATCGCCAACGCCATGCGGCAGGGTGCATGATGATGATAAAGCCATTATAGTTTTGTATTAATATATAGATTAGTGAGCAATGTTCATGTGCTTATGCCACCACCTTCGATAATGAACAATTGGTCTTGTTCTTGCACACATAGACAAACACATCGTGATTGGAAAAAAAAAATCTTGCCGAATAAGAACGAGAACAAAAGAAATGGAGGGAAACAAGATAAAACCCGACCAAAGAAGAAACAGACGGTGCAGGCAAGTAACATCAAATCTTTGCTCGAACTTTCTTTTTTGTACCTTTACAAGCATTCTCCATCCGGGAAGCACTCTAACCTTTTGACTCCCGCACCCTGTCCACTAGCATCCTGCATTGTCAACCATGCGAGCAAAGCAAAAATTTAGCCCTTTGGCTCCCTCACGTTATCCAGCAACTTTTTGCAGTAAGCTGGTGAATAGGTTGAGGGAGTCAACAGTTTAAGTTTTTGCAGTTGGTGGATAGGGTGCGGGAGTCAAAGGGTTAAATAACCGTTTGATTTCCCGCATCCTATACACCAACTGCAAAAACCTAACCCTCTGACTCCCTCACCCTATCTACCAGTTTCCTGCAGGAAGCTGGTGTTAAGGGTGAGGGGGTCAAAGGATGCAGGAAGCTGGTGGTAAGGGTGAGGGGTCAAGGATGCAGGAAGCTGGTGGTAAGGGTGAGGGGGTCAAAGGATGCAGGAAGCTGGTGGTAAGGGTGAGGGGTCAAAGGATGCAGAAGCTGTGGATAGGTGAGGTCAAAGGACGCAGGAAGCTGGTGGTATGGGTGAGAGGGTCAAAGGATGCAGGAAGCTGGTGGTAGGGGTAGGTCAAGGACGAGGAGCGTGATAGGGTGAGGGGTCAAAGGACGCGGGGAAGCTGTGAGGGTGAGGGTCAAAGGACGCAGAACTGGGATAGGTGAGGGTCAAAGGACGCAGGAAGCTGTGGATAGGGTGAGGGGTCAAAGGACGCAGGAAGCTGTGGATGGGTGAGGGGGTCAAAGGCGCAGAAGCGTGGATAGTGAGGTCAAGGGAGGAAGCTGGTGTAGGTGAGGTCAAGGACGCAGACGTGAAGGTGGGGGTCAAAGGATGCAGGAAGCTGTGGATAGGGTGAGGGGGTCAAAGGACGCAGGAAGCTGTGGATAGGGTGAGGGGGTCAAAGGATGCAGGAAGCTGTGATAGGTAGGGCAAAGTGCAGAGTGGTAGGGAGGTCAAAGGACGCAGGAAGCTGGTGGTAAGGGTGAGGGGGTCAAAGGACGGAGGAAGCTGTGGATAGGTTGAGGGGGTCAAAGGTTAAGTTTTTGCTTTGATAGCATGGTTGACAATGCAGGATGCTGGTGGACACGGTACAGAAGTACAAAGTGTTAATACTTTGTACTCCCTCACTCTATACACCGGTTTTGTTGCAGGAAGCTGGTAGGTATGTTGAAGTTCAAGGTTTGCTAGTGTTAAGTCGGGCAACGAGTGAAGACTTAACCCTGAGGGTCAGTAACCTTACTATATAGCACCGGTCACACTGGGACCTTCACCTGTAGTGTTGTACACCACACACCCCACACGTACACACACACCACACACACACACAACACGGGTTTAATTGGCTCTTCACCTCCTTCGATAGCTTATCTCACGACGTGTTGCAGGAACAAGCAGGCGTTGTTCGTTCCTTCCCAAGTCTGTCAGTAAGTCAGATAGCACTCTCTCTCTCATTCTTTCTCTCTCTCATTCTTTTTCTCTCTCTCTCTTTCTTTCTCCATTTCCCTCTCTCTCACACTCTCTTCCTTTCTCTCTCTCTTCCTCCCTCTCTCTGGCTGTTCTTTTATTATCTTTTTTTTACCGTTCCGGTTTTCTCGCATGCGTGTGCATAGGTAATTTTTTTTGCCCACACTAAGCAGGCAGTATGTTGCTACACAGTCCGCGTAATCCATCTTCGGTGGGCGTGCATGCTGGGTGTTTTCGAGTTTCCATAAGCCAGCCACTGGGCATGACTTACAGGATCTTTCAACATGTATTATATTTGATCAGTCTGCATGCGTGCGAAGGGGATTTTAGACACTGGCAGATCTGTACACATGTTGACCTGAGAGATTGGCAACATCTCCACTGAACAAAGATGTCTGGAGAGATACAACCCAGGACCTTCCGAATTCGGACGTTTACCACTTGATTGCTGCACCTGTCAAATAAGAGTATCACCTCACAGCTTGTGGCAACTTGGAATGTGATAGACAGAAAGATAGATAGATGAATAGATAGACAGATAGATAGATACATAGATAGACAGACAGACAGAAAGATAGATAAACAGAAAGATAGATATAGATAAATAGACAGATAGATAGATAAATATATAGACAGATAGATAGATAGAGACAGATAATAGATAGATATAGATAGATAGATAGATATACATATGGCTGCGATTAACTCATTTGGTTAACTATCTAGGACAGAAAATGGCTGCCTTTGTTTTAGATCAATTCTTCGTGTTATGAACAGATCAGAGCTCTCTCTCTCTCTGTCTCTCTCTCTCTCAGAGACAGAGACAGATAGAGATGAAGAAGAGAAAGAGAGAGAGAGAGAGAAGACAAAGAGAGAGAGGGGAGACAGAAAAACAGAGAGAGAGACAAAGAGAGAGAGAGGGAGACAGAAAAACAGAGAGAGAGAGAGAGAGAGAGCAAGAGAGGAGGGGGAGACAGAAAAACAAGAGAGAGAAACAAGAAGAGAGAGGAGACAGACGAGGAGAGAGAGGAGGAGGAAGGCGGGAACAATAAAATAAATTTCCAATGGAATAGCTATTGGCACTTTGGTCTTGACGGCATGGCAGTCGAGTGGGTAAGGCGTCGGACTTCTGATCGAAAGCCTGGGTTTGATCCGGCCTGGTAACTCAGCTGATGGTTCAGGGTGGTCGGTGAGAGAGAAAGCGGGGAGGTGGGTGGGTGAAACGTGAGTGTGTTAGAGAGACAGAATGTGAGAGAGCGAGACAGGAGAGTGGAAGAAAAAGAAAGAATACCACTAATCATACTGGTGAACAACAAGGTACAAAAATGTAATAAAATCACAAATGGACTAATGCAATCAAATTAAAACAGTACGAAGAGGCGTAAAATGAGAAAAATGAGAAATTTAGTAAGACAGTTAAACCATTATAAAACCACATGAAATGTTAATATTTGTGAATAAAGGAGAGAGAGAGAGAGAGAGAGAGAGAGAGAGAGAGAGAGAGAGAGAGAGAGAAGACAGAGACAAAGAGAGAGAGGCAGAGAGAGGGAGAGAGAGAGAGAGAGAGAGAGAGAGAGACAGACAGAAAGACACAGAGAGAGTGAGAGAAAACAGACATAGACAAAGAGAGAGAGAGACAGAGAGAGAGAGAGACAGACAGAGGCAGAAAGAGAGAGACAGAAAGAGAGAGAGGGAGAGAGAGAGAAACATACAGAGAAAGATAGACAGACAGACAGACAGTGACAGAAAAAGAGGGAGAGAGAGACAGACAGACAGATAGAGGGAGAGAGAGAGAGAATAATAATAATAATAATGATAATAATAATAATAATAATAATGATAAATAGCTTTTGTATAGCGCTGTTCTCAGTTCGGTTCAACTCACTGCGCTGTTACATAAACAAATAATCTGACTCACATACCGATAACATCATTTTTTACACACACACACACACCACGCGCGTGCGCGCAACACACACACACACACACACACACACACACACAACCAACACACACACACACACACGGAGGGGGGGGGGGTATACTTAAGAAAATGCCTGCAGAAACAAATGTGTTTTGAGTCTTCTTTTGAAAGCTTGAAGGGTTGGAACATCTCTAAGATTGGTCGGCATGAGTATTCCATGCAGACGACGCGGTGCATCCAAACGAACGGTCTCCTGCAGTCTTTAGATTAAACCTTGGGGGTACTAGGCGTTTTCCTGCGACGAGCGGAGTGTGCGTGACGGCCGATAAGTACACAGTGTGTCAGACAGGTAGGGAGGCAATGAGACATCAAAATGACGGTAAGCCAACACACAAATTTTGTACTGGCAACGAAAGCGGACTGGGAGCCAGTGAAGTTTCTTTAACAATGATGTTACATGATCGCTCTTTTTCTTTTTCATTACGAGCCGAGCTGCATTGTTTTGTACTTTCTGCAATCGGGAAATTTGCTCGTCTGGTGGACCTGCGAGAATGGAGTTACAATATGTTAATAGTCTAACCAGAAAATGATCGTGGCTGAAACAAGCTTTGATGCAGAAGAAGTTGAAAGGTAACGACGAATTGAAGCAATGCGTCTGAGTTCCAGAAAGATGCACGGCAGACACTACTGATGTGATTTTGCATCGACAGAGTTTGGTCAATCATAATGCCAATATATTTAACAGAAGACGCGAATGGAATATTGCTACCGTCTATGCAAGCACAATTACTGCCGACCAGTCCGAGGCGACTAGAGGCACCAACAGGCATGAGTTCAGTTTTGTCTGTGTTCAGCTTCAAATAATTGCTGAGAAAGAAAGAGAGAGACAGACAGACAGACAGACAGACAGACAGACAGAGAGAGAGAGAGAGAGAGAGAGAGAGAGAGAGAGAGAGAGAGAGAGAGAGAGAGAGAGAGAGGAGAGAAAGAGAGAGAAAGAGTACTACTGCTAAGAACTCAGCAACACTGAGAGGCACCAAAGTAATAACGACTGTCTGGCGGCTGATAAGGAACAGCTTACGTCGTAGGTTACAATTTGTTTAATGGACTCCAAATGAAGCTACGCCAATAAGACCCTGCCCCCCCACTCCCAACCACCTCCTCTTGCAAATGGCTTGACTGATCAGTACATGAATGACTTGGCTATCCTACAACACCATAGAGACCATCGACAGAGTTTGTATATGGTTGCTTCGGTGATTGCGTTTTTCAGTTTGAAGTTTGTTCAAGTGGTAGTCCGTATGCGCTCCACCCAAATCTGCCAACTTGTCACCAAGCAAACTCCCGCTCAAATCATTATGCACTGGCAAGGTCTTCAATTGGGGACGTAACCAGTGGAGCAAGAACACCATTAAGATGACAGGAGCGTTAAGATGGACGACGAAAAAGGCAATTTTTGTGTATGGATTGAACTTAGGATAACAGATCTTGAGTCCACAGTTCTATCAAATGAATCAACCAGACCGCTTATGAATGAAGTGTGCAGCTGATAAAAAGTTTGGCTAAGAAGTGGCTGGATTCCTGTTAGTGACATTTGCATGACACCTTTTATCTACAAATTGCATTTTATTTATTTAGTTGTGTGTGTGTTTGTTTATTTTTGCCGAGCGTTGCTGTCAGTGACATTGGTATAATAACTCTTACTTACAAACTGCAAATATTGAAAGAACTGAAAGCAAAACACAGTCCCTCCGCAATGTAGAACCAGTAAGGAGAAGAGGCAAGAAGAAACCAAATCATCACCTGGGCCTAATCTTTTATGTAAGAAATGTCCACTTTGTCCTTGAATGGCTCCACAAACTAATAAGATCAGTATAGAGACACTTGACGATCAGCAACCGAAAGGTGATCACTGATGGACTGTACACTTCAGACTGTACACTTCAAAAGAACAGAATTCGTGTGATATCAACCAGTTCGGACCAACATCACTTCTGAACGTTGAAGGGAAGATCTTCTCTGTCACGGCAGCAAGGCTAATTTATTAAATATCTCGTAGAAAATGAGTGCTTGGATGTGTCAGTCCAGGAAGGAGGTATCCCAGGAGTGTCTGGCTGTGTACACATGCCACAGTGATTTGGGAAGCAACGCATAGAGCCAAAGCAGATAAAAGGGCTTCGATGTGGTACGGCTCGATCTTGCAAATGTGTATGGATGATTCAGCTATGCTGAAGATGTGCTTTCACGGCCTCTCAGAGACAAAGAGAGAGAGAGAGGCAGAGAGAGGGAGAGAGGAGAGAGAGAGAGAGACAGACAGAAAGACAGAGAGAGAGAGAGAGAGAGAGAGACAGACAGACATAGACAAAGAGAGAGAGACAGAGAGAGAGAGAGACAGACAGAGGCAGAAAGAGAGAGACAGAAAGATGTGCGGTTCTCCATAAAGGAATACACAACAAACTTAGAAGATGTCATAATCATGGGGTGCACAATTTCTCCACTACTGCTGGCATTGGCGATGGATGTCATCTCTTGAAGGCAACAATGAACGGTTCAGGTCCAGCAGACCTCAAAAATGGAGACAAAAACCCCCTCTATAAGCCTTCAGGAAGACACAACAGTCCTTTCTGGAAAGGACGACGAAACACAAAATATGCTTTTACAGAAGTTGTTGCCTTATCCAGGATGAGTTTCAAACCAAAGAAATCACAGTCTCTCTCTGCAGAACGGAAAAGTAACCCAACAATAAAGTTTACTGTAGCCAATTAAGTCACTTTAGCAAGAACCAATCAAGTCTTGGAAGTTGGTATATCACTCCCTGCAAGATAAGAAAATGGGTAACGTAACCAAGCAAACGGCAGAGGAGAGTCTGGAAGTAACAGACCAGTGCGACTTTACAAAGTCTGGCGCCTGCAGTTTATGCCGATTCAAAACCTCTGGCCTTTACTGATATACGATGGCAGCAGTAGCGAAGTGGAGTCGATGAGGCCACGATAAACAAATACACAAAGAAATGGTTTGGTTGTCCCACCTGATCTTACTGACGTTGCGCTCTATTGTCACCAGGCAAAGCTGAAGCTACCCTAAAATCCATTGTTGAGGAGTGGGAAATCTCTGGCTTCTAAAACATATTCATGGACTTGGAAGATAGGGTTGTGAGATCAATCCAGCTCATGCTGAAGACTGGCAGAAAATGGCAAGTCTGGAAGGCAGTGGACGCAGTGAAGGAAAGCTTTAAAGTCAGAGAAATAACATGTCATCCACAAACCAATGTGCAAGGACTGAGATAAACAAAAATGGAACGGTGGTAGACGCCCAAGAGAAAAGCAAAGAGAAACATGGCTGTACAGGAGATTAAGGAAAAAAAGGTTGTTAAAAGAATCGAGAAGCCAGTCCAGGCCACAAGAGGCAATGGAAAACGAGAGGAAGTGCACTCCAAAAAAGTCTTAGCTGGAATGACATACGCCACATGGCGCCTTTATGAATCAGTTTCATCCTCAGATCTGTGTATGACCTCCTGCCCTCGAATGCAAATCTGACAAAACAGGAGAAACAGATGAGCCTACGTACCTGCTCTGCGAGGCCAAACAAACAGCAGAACATACCCTGAGTCCTGCAAAGCAGCACTAAACCCAAGGAAAGCACACATGCAGACACAATCAAGTGCTTACAGAGATCACATAAAGCAGGAGGCAGCAAATTATGGTCTTAAAAAAACTTTAACGTTCAAAGCATATGCAAGCGGGGACTACTTGATGGAGCAGACAAGTGGGAATGCACGACAGATCTTCAAGAATGGGGGGATAAAAACATCCAGAAATCATCAGCAAGAGTGGCATTAGACCGGGCATAGCTCTCCACTCCCATTCATCAAAACGATTCTGATCAACTCACTGTAATGTACAAAAGCAAAATGAAGGAAGCCCACATCTACGAGACTGAAAAGTATGTCAGTCTAACCAGCAATTTGAGGAAATTCGGTTTCTGCACACTGTGGATAAAAAGAACGTGCATACACACATCTGAGAAAAGATCAGAATGCTAAGCAAACACACACACACACAAAAAGAACCTGCAGCTTCTTAAATTCTGCCCCCCCCCCCTCACTCTTTCTCTCTGGGTGTAATCATGCAATTATATTATAATCATCGCCTTCCCATCCTGTTTCTGTCTCTCTCACAGTCTCTCATGTGGCAATACATGACAGAACTGTAAACTTAAGCTTTCATCACTCAAAGTCAGTGTACACGTTTTTTTATATTTTAAAATTTTTTTTAAGGAATATGTATTTCATGACGCCATTCGGTAGATGAATGCAATTGGGATGATGGCTTTTGAGTTTTGTCGTTTAATGTAAGAACATTTTTCAGGAATGTGAGTGATGTGTGGTGTGTGTGTGTGTGTGTGTGTGTGTGTGTGTGAGTGTGTGCGTGTGCGTGTGTGTGTGTGTGTGTGTGAGTGTGTGTGTGTGTGTGTGTGTGTGTGTGTGTGTGTGTGTGTGTGTGTGTGTGTGTATAAGATGAAAGTTAAAACAGGAAAAACAAACTTAAGTCACCTGGAGACCAAAACGAAAAAAAACATGAACAAGAAAAACCAGCACACACACGAATATACAGTAACATACACATAAACATCGAAATCATGATTTCTTAATTGTGAACATCTTTATTAACATAAATGATCATGGGTAAATAAACAATTTCCTCAGTGACAATTTGTTGCTTACATGTGTTGGGAACAGCAAATCTCAATCATAGGTTAAACTTGGATTCACTTTTGTAACAAAGACAAAACATGTAACCGATCGGTTTTAATTTATTTTGTCAAACATTTTAGACTGACTTTTTCAAACACAGCTTTTAAGAGGATAAAACTAATTGTGTTTGCTTGGAGTGAGGCCTTTATAAGTGCGTGAGTGCGTGTGTAACAAATTCTTCCAAGGTTACAAAGTCACTTCCCTTAAACATTTAAAACAACGCATCAACAGGTATTAAGATATACAAGTTACATCTAATTCCATAGCATCTGAATTCAAGTGACCTGATGTACATTTCCACTCTCTCACCTTATATTCAGCCAACAACTGTATCCTATCTTGGTACTTATCAAAAAAAAACAAAAAAACCCACAGAAATTACAACTAATAATTTGAGTTAAGAAGACAGAGGAGGAGAAATCTAATGTACAGACTGATCATCATATAGTTCAAATAAAACAAAACAATTAAAATCAATAAAGAAAGCAATAGATACATACACAAACAAAAACCTATAATCCGCAAAACTTACACCAAATCTACCCCCCCCCCCCCCCCAAATGCTATGTACTTCACAAAGATAGAGAGAGAGAGAGAGAGAGAGAGAGAGAGAGAGAGAAAGGGAGGGAGAGTGAGAGAGGGAAGGGGAGAAGGAAGGAGAAAAATACAAATAAAGAAATACTATAACAACAACAGAAGAGTACAAAAAATATAAAACAAAGAACATAAGAACAACAAGATAAAAAAATAAAAAAACTACAACAAGAAGAATTGAAAACCACAAAGGGTGAGATACTCTTTCCATCTGGGAATAGCTTCAGGAATGCATGTACTTCTTTAAAATTTCAACATACAAAATTGGTTTCATGTTCCAGATACGAAAAGAATACAAAACATATACTCTGGCTTTCCATTATACCTGGGAATGGTTTTCATGAATGTACATAGCTTATACAACATTCATCAACGTATAATTCATATTCCACATTTTAGGAATAAAAACAAACAATAAAATTATGTACGACTTTAATTTTAAGCATATGAATATGTTATTCCATGATTTTGTGGGAGAAAACACACACACCAGAGTGAATACACACACTTCACCAAACCAGTAATGCGGCAAAGTGGTTAGTGCCACAGACTACTGACGGGAAAGTTGTGGGTTCGAACTTCTTTCAAAAAGAAAAGAAAAAGGTAAGATGTTTGGGCCCATCCAGAAATTAACCATACAAAACACACTAGAGTAAGTTTCGTTGTTTAGACTGGGACCACACGTTTGAGACTCATCCACTTTAAAGACACGACACTGAGATAGGTTCATTTCCCAGGTTCTTCCCATTAAAGGCCAATTAGCCTTCTTACCTTTCTAAAGTCTTGGTTAAAAAAAAAAAACAAGCCAGCAGCCCGAGTTTCACATATTATATCTGTTGTGACAAAAGGAAGTCAATATGAATAATTTAAAAGGCAAACATTTGTAGTTACCACTCAAAATACACATAAAATCAACATCCTGGCTTAAAATCCCCTGTGGTGTGTGTGTGTGTGTGTTGAGTGTATGTGTGTGTGTGTGTGTGTGTGTGTGTGTGTGTGTGTGTGTGTGTGTGTGTGTGTGTGTGTAGTTTGTTCTATTCCTGAAAAGTGCAAACATGTTTTTGACATGTATTGTTTGCACTATATAAGTGAAATAATTATCATTACTATGTTACTCAAATTTTCTAACATCACAGGTGTCTATATCTCTCATGCCAGGATATGATAAATATCACTAAAGCATGTAGTGCAGCTTTGTCACACTGTCTCAAACTGAAAGTGAACTATCATTCCCATTTTTATCATAACAGCATTGTGGGAAATTTGTTTGAGATTCTGTGGCCCTTCATGCCTGCTTTCATGGTGACTTCAGTTTTTATGGTTTTGCATCCGAGTTGTACTAATGAACAGCAAAGGGGTAGTGACACAGTAGTGATACAGACCATGGAAAACCACTCCACAGGCATGTTTAATCATGCAAGACAAAGACGGACCTTCTGAAAGAGCAAAGTATTGTAAGATCGAGAAAAGAATACACTTCTGTAAGTTTAATGAAATCCATACAAAACGCAATGTTAAAATGGGTTATACAGGAAAAAGCTGAAATTCAACTTGAATTAGGAATGGTTTGGTAAGAGAGAGACACAGACAGACACACACACACAAAGAGAATAACTGGAAAGACATGCTGTATTTTTTAAAGGAAAAAAAAACATTGCAATTTCATTCTTAAAAAAAACAACAACAAATAAACAAAAAACAACCACGAAATCATTTCAAATTACAATTGGCCACCTCACACATTTAAAATCAAGATCAAATCAGGAGCATCGTCTCAAATCACAACTAGCTACTTCATGCAAATCGCATATACTTCAGCATGCAAGTAATTGATAAAAAATACTGACCATTCCAGATTATTCATGGCGAATTTGTACACTGGCTATTCACAAGTAAATGCATTCACTTTCCTTCCAAAAAAAGTAAGTTTGACTCCAGTAAATGACAAGCCATGACAAATTGACAGTATCTAAATGTAATCTATCATGAGTTTGGACTTTGGAGTTAGTTCAAGAGGGATTCATCGCACTTGGACGATTCCATACATGCTCCACCCAGACCTGCTGACTCCCTAAACCTGTACAAAACCCTATGCACTGGCAAGGTCTTGAACTAAAGAGAGGAAACGGGGAGACATGGGGGTGGGTGGGGGTGGAGACCTCTGAAACACTAAGACGACATCACCAGAATGATGGAAACATTATGATGGGCAGCAAAAAGGCCAGTGTTTAATGTTGCAGGCTGGATTGAACTCAACATATCAGATCCAAGTCCATGGCTCTATCAAAACAACCAAACAGCCCACATATCATGAGAATCTAATCTATTTCGTAATGGTAAAGAGTATTTGTGGGTAATCATAACACTGCAAGACTAATTCCTGCACAACAAACAGTTCCGACATGCATAATTATCAATATTCTTGAAGAATGAACATCACACACATAGCTCCATATGTAATATATAAACAATATGCCATGATTGATGATAAATGCCTGTTCTATATTTTTCCATTATTCTTTCATCATTCAAAACAATCATGATGATGACTTATACAGTGCCTCATCTCACAAGAGTCTAAATGCCTCACAAAAAACATGAGTGACAGTGACAGGCAGACACCAAGTTCCATATTCGCCGAGTATAATTTTGAGGGTTAAGCCATGTAAGATAGGCCTGAGCGACAAACAATAATTGATGGGCCTGAGTAATATGCAATAACTTTATTTACAATCATTTAAACATCCAATATGTTTCTGAATTGATACATTTATAAAATACTATAAATTACACAATACAGAGTATAAGCAAAGTAGTAAGAGTAATAAAGAGAAGACTGATGTTTGAAAAAGCAGCCATTATACGGACAGATCTCATGTCCATAATTTGCAGATACTGTCCACAGATTGTGCTGTATAGTATCTTTAATCACAATAAATTTTCCTTCGTGAAATTTGGGAGGCTGTTCCTCCTGGGCAGCATGTAGCCACAGTGCAGTGCCACTTTACTTCCCTGTTCCTTGCTTGAAGCATGATTTTTCTGCTAACCAATTAAGATCGATTTTTCCATAGAATTAAATCGGTGACAACTTTGTTGGAGCAGGTTCTTTTGCACAGAAAAGAGCATGTACACCCAGGATCATGGCTTATTGTCTCATCCAAAACAAAAGCAGTCAGGTCACCACTTGTCTAGTGGTCGGTACGACAGGATGAGAAAAGGGGAAAGCACAAACAAAATCAAGACCAAGGAATCAAACATAGGACATCTTGCATCCTATTTCGGAATTTCTGTCAGCATGTAAGCTGTCACTGCAATTGTAGTTTGAAAGAGAACCCATCAGGACTAGAGACTATGACCATCACAATACTGCTTCTTTTTCAGCTATACTGATTTTTCTTAGATGCACGCATGCACATTGTATACTGTCATCAGTGGTCATGCACGATGGGTGTTTTCATGTTTCCATAAGCCATCACTGACATGACTTACAGGATCTATAAAGTGCGCATTAATATTCTGCATGCGTATACACACAAAGGGATTTAGGCACTGGCAAGTCTGCACACATGCTGACCTGGGAGACAGGACAGATCTCTACCCTTTAACCATCAGACAGGTGTCTAGGAGGACTGAACCCAGCACCTTGACTGGAAGTCCAACATTTACCTGACTACCATGCCTGCCTGCCCAAATTCCAATTAGCAGGAACATCATAAGTGTAGCATTAACAAGGAGTATGACACCAAAGTGGGATGTGAGCCTTCTGTATAAAGTAACTGCCTAGGAATAGTAGGATGTGAGAAACCCAGATCTGATTCCAAGTCAGACAAGGAACTTTCCCCTTCTTCCACTTATACCTCGAGTTGTGGTCTGGGTGCTAGTCTTTTAAATAAAATGACATACCGAAGTGCGGCAGGAACTCAGCAAATGTGAAAGATAACACAGCAACATGAACTGTTCCTGGCAAAATTCAGCAGAAAAATCGTCACAGCTGAACAAAAATAACATGCATATGGACACAAAAGAAAGAACAAAAAAAGTGGCATCATGCTATGGCAACATGCTTTCATTCCACTGTGACAAAAAATGTATCCAATCCAATACAGTTCAACTGTAAAAGATGGTACAGATTCTCTGCAAAAGATAATGTTTTTAAATGTTGCAAAGGAAGTGGTGTAACTTGTAATGTGAGCCAAAGACACAAAGCAGAAATGTACCCCCCTCCCCCACCCACCCCAAATTATAAGCCACCTGTTCTCAAAACAGGGACAAAAGTTGCGACTAAATTGAGATACAACCACAGAAAGCTTGAGACAGCCTACCCGTATAAAACAAATTTTACTTTCAATTTGTTGTTTGGGTGTTTTTTTTTTAATTGTATATTAATTTAAGTCCTACAGAGATTTACCCTAAAAAATTAAACGATTTTGGTCATACCACTTAGAGATGCTTCGCCGAAATTACTTGAAACTGGCAGTTTTCATACCACCAGTACAATTTTTGGAACCCCAACATTTGACACCGTTTTGAAGCTTATGATGTCAAATTCCAAGCTCTGCATACAGAAATTCTAAACAACCCAAATTATACTTTCAACGCAGTAATAACTAGGGAACACCCTGTCTATGAATATTTTGAAACTTTCTCTTCTTTGTTCTTACAACAAGGATCACACACATTTGATAGTTCAACTGCCCCACAATTTCTACAGCTTTTGTCAGAAAGTCTTCGCCCATGTATCATTTGAAAGGAAATTTCAGGCCCTTTCTACAGCTACCAAAAATTTGGCATTAATCAAATTCTTGAGGATATTTTAAGGAGCCCTGGCAATAATTTTTTCAATAACATTTTAACATATTTTCTCCTAAATGTACCCGTCTTCAGTAAGCTATGGTTCCTCCTGAATGTACCCCATGTTTTCTCCTAAATGTAACTGTTTCAATACCTGTGTATTTTCTCCGAAATGTAATCTCTTCACTCAATTATAAATAAATCAATAGATAAGATGTTAAAAGATATCCTAGGGCTTCCTAGTAATATAATTATCCTCTAACAACTTGTGTGTTCCTCCTACCCTCAAAATAATGCTCTGAGTGAAAATGGACTGTTGGAAAAAATTTTGAAGACACAAATTTGCCAGTATTTTCCCCCACATTCTTTGTAATCAATTCATCACAATTAAAAATTAAACATTTTGAATATGACACTACCTCAAATAAATTTTTGTTCCACTTCCTTTGTGATCACCTCATCACAATTAAAATTAAACGTATTTTGAACAGACTCCAACTCACCAATAAATTTTGTTCCACTTTAATTGTGGTCATCTCATTACGATAAAAAATAAACATACTTTGAAGTGACGCAAATTTGCAATATTTTTTTTCCACTTTCTATGTGATCACCTCATCACAATTACAATCGCATTCTATCTACTGTAATTAAAGAAAATGAAGAAACACTTTGCTTTTTATATGTATTTAATTTTGTAAAACCTTATTGTAGCAATAATTGCACTGTATAAACCACAGACATGGTTGTCTTTGTACATAAGCTATCTACAGTTCTTTGTATCACAAGAGTTAGCATCAGCAGATATGGCAAATAGAATACATGCATCATGTGAGGATGTGATGTGTACGTGTACATTTGGGGGGGGGGGGGGGAGAGAGAGAGAGGGGGGGGAGAGAGAGAGAGAGAGAGAGAGAGAGAGAGACAGACAGACAGAGACAGAGAATGTGTGTGTGTGTGCATGTTTGTGTGTGCACATATGCATGCATTGCATTTTCATGTAGATGGACAGACAAAAAAAAGAAAAATGAAGACAATGATGTAAACAGGTGCTCTTGTCCGGTAGGGACTGTCATGCGGCGCAGGTGACACCAGACCATCAAGCAAGCTACTGCGACCAAACTCAAACGCAAAAATACCAAAACAGCAACATGGAACATCAGAACATTGATGCAAAAAGGTAAATTAGACAATATGGAGATGGAAAGGCTTAACATTAGTATTTTAGGACTAGGGGAAGTGAGATGGAAGGGGGCAGGCATGATAACATCAGGAGAGTATACAGTAATATACTCTGGTGAAAACTCACATGAGAGAGGCGTAAGCATCGTAATGGACAGGGACAAATCAAAAGCAGTTAACCCTTTTCCTACCAAGAAAATAGGTCACTGTACTAACTATTGACCAAGTGATGTTAGGACAGAGAAAGGCCAGAGGGGGTATTGTCATAAAACAAGGTATATCCTGCCATTTTTGCTGCTTCAAACGTTGTGTAAACGCAGAAAGGAAATGACAAGAGTATACTCCCTTTGCCTGAAAAGGATTCACATCAGCAATGCGGTCATTTTCTATTTATATACTCGAAACTGAAATTACGGTTCAAGGCACGAATTTCTCGTGACGCGGTCCACGGAGAGAGAAAGCTGAGTTACAAGGATCTCATGACGCAGTACGGAATGTGTTAAGGGATACTGGGCTGTGTCCCGACAGAGGTTTGCTGGTCAAATTGGGAGGCAGACCATTTGATATCAACATCATTCAGGTGTATGCACCAACAGCCACAAGTACTCAGGAAGACATCGACAACTTCTACGAAGTATTAGAGATGGCCAAGGCCCAATGTAAATCACAAGAAGTTACAGAAATAATGGGAGATTTTAATGCTAAAGTGGGACAGGATAGGGTAGAGGATATAGTTGGACCTTGGTACACAAAATGAAAGGGGAGGGAAACTTGTAGAATGGGCACAAATGAATGAGATCATAATAGGAAACACCTGATTTCAGCAGCCTAAAAGAAGAAAATGGACCTGGATGAGTCCAGGAGATAATACCAAAAATCAGATTGACTACATCCTGATTAATAAAAGATTTAGAAATTCTTTACTGTCAGCAAAAACACTACCAGGTGCAGACTGCAACAGTGACCACAATCCTGTAGTTCGAAGATTTAGGCTGAAATTAAGGAAAAGGAAACAGACCAAAAGCAACAAAAGCAATTAAATCTTGGACTCTTAAAGACAGATGAAGTGATACGTAGAAAATTTAATGTACATGTTCAAAACAAATTCAGTGCTCTGGAAAACGTTGGTGACAGTGAGGAACAATGGACAAAGTTGAGAAATTCGATAAATGAAACTTGTGAAGAAATCCCTGTTGTAGATAGAAAAGCAAAAGAGAACTGGATGACAAAACAAATTTTAGGCTTGATGGAGGAACGGAGGAAGGCAAAGAGAAACGAGAAGATAAACAAAGAAATCAGGAATAGGTGCAATGAAGCTCAGGAAGCTTGGTTGAAAACAAAATGCAAAGAAATAGAAGACCCACACAAAACGCATCCTCAGGGTATGTACAGACAAAGTTGAAGAAATTGTCCACAGGAAAAATACACGCACATCAACTGGTTGCTTAAAACCGAAAAATGGCACGTTTATCATGGAAAAAAACAAAATATTTGACAGATGGGGACAGTACATTAAAGACCTTTTTGAAGATGACAGAAACAAAGAACACATTATAAGAAAGAACTTTGAAAAAGGACCACCCATAATGAAAGATGAAGTTAGAGCAGCACTGAAAAAGATGAAACCAGGAAAAGCCCCAGGACCAGACGACATTACTAGAGACGATTGAAGCCCTAGAGGAATTTGGTATTGAAAAAATAACAGTCCTTCTAAATGAAATTTACGACATAGGAAAAATCCCCAATCATATGTTAAAATCAATTTTCATTGCACTTCCAAAGACAGGGGCTATAGAATGCGAACTCCATCGCACAATCAGTCTGATGAGTCACGTAACAAAAATCCTATTAAGAATAACCATGATGAGGACAAGGAATAGAATCAAAAGAGAAATAGCAGATGAACAGTGTGGATTTGTGAAGGGAAAGGAACTATTAATGCCATATACATCCTAAGAACTATCATAGAGAGGTCAATCGAGATGAATAAGGATTTATATTTATGCTTTGTTGATTATACCAAGGCTTTCGATTGGGTAAGACATGAAGAATTGATCAACCAACTAGATAGACTCAATATTAATTAAAAATATCTATGAATAATCAGAAATATGTATTGGGAACAAACAGCTGCAATGAAAATAGAAAATGATATAAGCTCTTTCCAAAACATCAAAAGAGGAGTCAGACAGGGTTGTGTTTTGTGACCAGATCTGTTTTCACTTTACAGCGAAAACATCATGAGAAACCTAGAGGAAGACTCTGGATCAAAGGTTGGAGGAAAAATGATAAACAATATTTGATACGCAGATGACACCGTGCTAATTGCAGAAAATGAAAGGGACCTACAAAACCTTGTGAATATACTAGAAATAGAAAGCAAAGGTAAGGGTTGGAACTAAACAGCAGGAAGACTGAAGTCATGGTAATCAGTAAAAAACATGAAATCCCCTCATGCAAAACAACAGCAAACGGCACAACCTTGAGACAAGTTGATAAGTTTAAACACCTGGGAACAATCATTTCACTAGACGGCAGATGCACATCAGAAATAGCCAGCAGAATTGGCCAAGCCAATACAGCATTCAAGAAGATGACAAGCATTCTTACCAACAAATGCCTATCAATTAACAACAGGAAGAGAGTTCTTGAATGTTATATGGAACCAATACTGTTATATGGTTGTGAGGTGTGGACAGTCAACAAGCAAAGCCAGAACAAGATTGAGGCAGCCGAGATGTGGTTTCTCAGAAGGATGTTGAGAGTTCCATGGACAGCAAAGAAAAACGAGACAGTCTTGACAGAGGCAGACACAAGTAGATCATTCATAAGGAAAATTAGGAAAAGACAGGCAACATTTATAGACCATTTTATGAGGAAGGGGGAATTGGAGCACCTGGTCACAACGGGAAAGCTGGATGGAAAGAGAGCACCAGGTAGACCCAGGGAGAAGATACTAGACGGACTTGCAGAGTGGCTGAAGACGGGGAAGGTGAAGAGATGCTTGAGGCAACAAGAGAGAGAGACAGATGGAAGTCCATGATCGCCAATGCCATGCAGCAAGGCACTTGATGATGATGATGTTTCCATGTATCCTTTTGTGTGTGTGTGTGTGTGTGTGTGTGTGTGTGTGTGTGTGTGTGTGTGTGTGTGTGTGTGTGTGTGTGTGTGTGTGTGTGTAGTGTGTGTGTGTGTATGTGTGTGTTATGTTTGCACAGTATTTTCACACATGTGTATGCATGGATTAAAATAAAATCCAAAACAATGAACGGATGAGGGAAGACAGGCAGGGAATGGGTGTGGATGAGGAAGGAGTAGACAGGCAATGCAGGGGGAGGTAGGTGGGAAATTGAACTGGATACGTGGGGTCGTCTTTGGTTTACAAATAACAGAACATACAAATAAGAATAATATACAGGCAGATGGGAAATCACTGGTAAGCTAGTCTAAGTGACTGAATGAGAAACTGTACAAATTACTCCATTGTTGAATAAATCAACAAATGTGGGAATTTGGGATGGGGAATTGAGCACAATATCCTATGACTCCCTCATCCTGTCCATACACTTCATGCAATCTCAGCCATGATAGTAAAGCTAAACCTTAACCACTTGACTCTCACCCCATCCACCAGCTTCCTGCTAAAGCTGGTGGATAGGGTAAGGGAGTCAAAAGGGTTAAGTTTTTGCGGCAAATGGATAGGGTGATGGAGACAAAGGCTTCACTTGATCGGCATTTGGTGCCAATCACTGGATGGAGCTGCCACAAATCAGTGTGATTGTTACACAAACTAAATTTCTATTACACAATTGCATTACTTTGGTCTCCTGGAAAAATAAATTGCCTTGTAAAAGCAATCAAACCATTTCACTTCACTAATTCATGAACAAACAAGATTATATCCAGAGATCAGTGCATTTCACAGTTTAATATTTAGCACCTATTGTTTCTGCCTTTGCATTTGTGGTCCTATCCATGTGCACACTTCTAAATGTTCAAACTTATCAACAGTCTATGTTGTGATAAATTTTCAAGCTGACATTATGTCCAGATCAGTCAGATCTGTGTGTATATGCACACAAAACATCAAATATTTGTGTTAAAAACATGCAAGCCATGTCTATGTCTCCTGGCCTATGTAAATAAGAAAATACCCTGCATGCACACCCCACCCAAAACTGGTAAATGCAAAATGTGTTATAATGTAACACCTGCAGGGTGTGAACCATTCACAACATGCAACACTCCTCCAAAAAAACACTACAAGGAATACTTAAAAAAAAGAAGCTTAAATCATGCTGAATTTTTTCACGCTCACTATTGCAGTCTATTTTCACTGTTAGACTTACAGCCACTGTTCATGATTTTCTTAATAAATCAATATCAATAAGAACAGGGCCTAACCCACAGCAAACCATTAAGTTCTGACAAAGGTTTCGAGTAGGGGAGGAAAGCTTACAAAGGATAAGATGTGCACTGATTCTGAAAATATACTTTCTTCATCAACTGCAGTTCACTCAGGTGGCCAACAGCATCACCATTATCATCCTCATTCCTAGCAGTGTGAAAAATAGTCACAGATTCTGTGGCCTTTGATGACCTGCTCTCATAGTGACCTCAGTTTCCGTGGGTCTGTGAGTTGGAGTGCTGAAATAAGCATGGGGGTAGTGACACAGGAGTAGTGCACAAGACAAAACAAAAAAACAAACAAAAAACAAACAAACAAAAAAAAACCTCTGTTTATCTCATGATTGTTTCTTTTAGGGTGACCACTTCAATGAAGTTCATTTTTCTGAAGATCTTAACAAAAGTGAAGTATTCAGCAAAACTTGCAGTAGTCTCATTTTGATTTTAACAGAGAAGAAATATTCAGAATAGCTTTCAAAATCTCTTTGAAGGTCACCAATACTGTCTGGCTTAACAATGAATCATTATCTGCGTACTGAAGCATTTCGTGTGGAACATCGCTGGGTGAAGGGGGAACAACTGCCATTCATGTTTTGCCGAGCCCGTTGCAACCTGAAACATTCACAGCTCTGATCTCATAGTTACAGCAATTTTGCAGAGAGGGGGATGGGGGTGGGGGAATGCACTACACAGAACATATGGTTTAACACCCCCTCCCCCATGTGTATGCATGCACATGCAGATATCTAATATGCATGTTAACAATCCTGAAAGTCATGTCACTGGCTGGTTCAAGAAAAGATAAAAACATCGAGCATGCACGCTCAACAAAGATGCAAACTATGCAACCACACAATGGAATGTGGTAGCTCATCTAACAGAGTTCTCCCTGATCCACTAAAATGTCTGATTATGTGTAATGTGCAGTGAGTCCAAATTAACACTATACAATAATAATTTACAATATGTCAACATACATATATAAATAGATAGACAGATAGACACACACAGAGACAGACACAGATAGATAAAGATAGATAAACAGACAGATAGACAGACAGACCGTTAGATAGACAAACAGATAGATATGCTAGTACCTGGTGAAAGGCCTCCGTAGATAAGACTTGATTCTGGACCTGACGGAGGATCTGGATTTAGTGTTGAGTGCCAGAATGCTGCCACTGGGATAGTAGATCTCTGTTCTTGTTGCTGCTGATACCACACACCCCAGGGATGAACTGGCTGTATCACCAAGAGAAGAATCATTCTCCATGCTTCCTTCCACACTTTGCAGCTGCACACATGCATGAAGTATTACTTGATGATACTAATGTCTGTGTTTAAAAAAAAAAAAAAAAAAAAAAAAAAGACTGCCAAGGACTTAATAATAATGACCTCAACCCCATACCACTCTAAGTGTTATTTTTGAAATATCTGTCTCAGAGAAATTTTGCTGCATGAGACTGCCTGGAGAATAACACTCCTAAAAGCCTCAACTGAAAGAGAAACAGGTACAGATTTAAACTGTTATTAAAATGTGAACTAATTTCTCTTGGATTAAATGTAAACAAAAACACATTTTTAAAAAGGTAAAAACAAAAGTGAAAAAAAAAGCCAAATACAGAAAGACTGAAAGAAAGAAAAGGAAGACAGAAGTTAACAAGTCCATATTTCTCAAACAAGAAATGATGCTAAAGAATTTTCAAAAGAAAGGATATGTAAGAACACAACAAAATAACAGAAAGTTACTATGACATGAGCAAACTACAATGAGAAAGAGCTCTGCCTCATCCCAAGTATCTAAAAAACAAATCATACTGAACTTTCCCCCCTCTTTTGTTATTTTTTCTGACCATTCTGACTTTTCTTACATATGTGCAAGCACACCATTTTTGCCAACACAATGTGGGCAGTGTTGCTGCAGTCTGCATATTCCAACTTCAGTGGGCAAGCATGCTGAGTGTTTTTGTTTCCATAACTACAAGCCACCAGACACCACACACAACTTGAAGGATATTTATCATGCATACTTGATGTTGTGAGTGTGCATACACACGGATTGATTATACTGCACACACTGACCTGAGAGATGGGGAAAATCTCCATCCTTCACCCACCAGGTTGGAAATACCCAGGCAGAATCAAATCCAAACCTTCTAATTGGAAGTCTGACATCTTACCCATTTGACTACCATGCCTGTCTTTTATGGTATCAAATTATACTTTGCCCTACACCGAAAATCTGATCTGGGAGTACTTCATCCTTCGTTTCTTGTGTGACATTGGTTAATTAGGTGATGGGAGTGACAGAATTAAACTGAAGTGTGTCAAGTGTGTCACTCACTGTATTATCCCCATACACAGGGAACGAATCCAAGTTTTCCTCATCGTTGACAAACAGGGATCCCCTGTAACTGGCCCCTGCAAGCGATGATGAATCGTTGATCCACATCGACTCCCCACCTTCAGAGATGATGGATATGCGATTCCCTGCATCATCAGGTAAGTCTGATGATGGTGGGCGAAGTTTGGGGAGAGAAGCGTAGGCGGCGGGAAGATTGTCATACACAGACTGAATGCGCTCCTGCAAAGGTTCCGCCCTCTTTCTCAACCGTGGAGAACAACAGCCCTCGCCAACTGGTTCAGGTCTTTCTCTGCGAGGTTTTCTTTGAACTGGTGTGAGCTGGGACAGAGTGATATTTTGTGAGGTTTTGACAAATGACAATGATTAGACATGTACAAACAAAAAACTATGCAGGAAGAACACTGTTTGCTTTGTTGTGTCTGTGTTATTACTTCAGGTGGTAAATACTACTTTGGTTCAAATCAGGTAACTACAGAAGATAGATTTTAGTACATACAGTCCATAAGACTTTGCATCAAGTAAACCTAACTAGTTGACAAATACACACACATGCACACAAATGTATACAAACATACAAGCACACACATGCATGCAAACACATGTTCACAGCCATACCATGCTGAAAACGATGGTTCTCATCTGAGTCAGACGACATATGATCTCACCCTATCACCAAAGTTAAGCAATCTTGGGTCTGGTCAGTACAATCAAGCTGACGCAAAAGATTCAGGAAAAAATATATACCTTCAAGAGCCGACTGCTCTGAATCCAATTCAAATTACAATATGCTAAATCCCAATGAATGCAATATACACTAAATCCAAGTGACTTGCTTAAGATTATTTACAAATACACACTGCAAGATATGTCTATGACTGCCTGCATTTGGAAAAACTGTATTACTAAGATTCTTAGTTACTCAGTCATTTCTATTCCCACTGATGATAATGTGAAATGCAAAAACATTTAATGCTGAAATCATGAAAGAGTATGCCAACTTATCCCAACCGATCTGTGTCTAAAGGCGTATATGGGTTCTCACGACAAAGAAATGTGATGATTTTGGGTTCTGCTTCTCTTTCTCTCTCACACACACACACTTTCATGTACATAATGCATACATATATGCCATTTCTAAGGCTTTAACCCTATCCCATTCACTCCGGCTGCATCCGGCCAAACACAGTTCTCCCGCATCTGTTCACTCCGGCCGCGGCCGGCTGCATCTTTGCATACATGGCCAGTACTTTTCCATCACGCTGTAACCTTGAACTAGCTCACTCTGTATGAATGAAATTTGGCGGGTAGGTCCACGGAGGACCAATGAACTGTTAACACTAAATTAAGACGCCACCACTGGCATCATTCACAAGACAGAAGAAGGAAATGACCGCATTCCATTCTTGTGTATGTGTGAATGAGAAAGATGGCGACGCAGCACGAAGAAGTAGAATGGGAGGAGTATACAGAGGAGGAATTAGAAATTATTTTGAGAGAAATGGAGCAGATGGAAAAAGAAAAAGATGCAGAATCAGATGTAGAAATTGATGTTGCTGAAGGAATGATGAGGAGGAGGAAAGCGACCCTGAAGACAATGTGCCGTTAGCGGATTTGCAGACAACGTGGCGACTCGCTGCTGTAGCAAGCCGGGTGAACGAATTCCATCTCGAAACTGGCCCTTCACACGCATTGCCCGTGAATGCAAAACCTTTGGAGTATTTTTTTTTATTTCTACCGGAATCTTTTTTTCAAACGGCGGCAGAGGAGACTAACAAGTATGCAAAACAGAAGATCGTAGCTAGAGGCTTGGCCAGTGATCCATTGTGGAGAGACATATCATCAACTGAAATACGTGCCTACCTGTCGATCCTTATTATGATGGGAATCAACCGTAAACCGCGGATTGATATGTACTGGTCGACTGATCCACGATTCAATGACCCTTGGATTAGCAGTATTATGCCTAAAACAAGGCTTCTGAAAATCAATCAGTATTTTCACCTGCGTGACACATCGAACACACCTGGGCATGACAGTGCGAACTACGACCCTCTGTATAAGATCAGGCCTTTCAGCCACTGTTCAAGTCACGATACAACCCTGGCCGTGACTTGAGCATTGATGAATCAATGATTGGGTACAAAGGGAGGGTGTTTTTCAAACAGTATATGCCCGGAAAACCTACCAAGTGGGGGATCAAGGTGTGGCAACTGTGTGAAGCAGAAAGTGGATACTGTGTGGCATTTGACATCTACACGGGTCGTCATAGCCGCCAAAATACCAACATCAGCCTGGGGGAGGAGGTGGTCGACAAATTGGCCTCAGATTACTACAACCAACACAGGCACCTTTATTTTGACCACTTTTTCTCGTCAGTGCCCCTTTTGAAACACCTGTCCTGCAAAGGGACCTATGCCTGTGCGACAATCATGCCAAACCGCAGAGGACTTCCTGACGAGGTGAAGGCGGCCAAACTACCCAACAGAGGTGATCTGCTACAGGTGCAACAAAGTTCTCTGATGGCCACCGTGTACAAAGACAAATGCCAGATCTACATGCTCAGCACCAATCAGCCACCGGGCAAATCAACCATAGGTGACAAAGAGATCCCCACTGTCATCGCTGCCTACAATAAGTACATGGGAGGTGTTGACAAGTGTGACTAGTACGTGGCCTACTATCCCGTGGGACATAAAAACAAGAAATGGTGGAAGTACATCTTCAATTCCTTTGTCAACTTATGCACTGTACAGGCTTTTCTCACCTGGGACAAATCGACACACGATCCACCTGTCAAGAAAAGGTACGATCATCTCTCCTTCCGAGCTGATGTCGCCGACCAACTGAGGGGTGGATTTACTTGCCGTAAGAAGACAACAGGAAAGCGGAAACAAATCCCTAAGGCTCCGATTGCTGTCCAAACAATCAACCACCACAACCTGATCAAGATAGAATGACGCAAAAGAGTCTGTCGCCAGTGTGTCATCGTAGGGCGACTGACACCCACAAATCGACAGGTAGAAACGTCATTTCAGTGCGGATTTTGTCAAGTTCCACAGTGTCGTGTCGGCCGTGACTGTTTTAGGGACTACCATGACAGCAATCTTGTGCGCCAAAACAACAACCAATAACTACACGCAAACAAGTTAGGATCTGCACCTGAAAGTTGACAATTTTGTGACACTGAAATGACTCAGATAAAATGACAACCAACCAGCAATTGTACTCTCAGATACATCCATATATATACATATAGCTATTCGTTTTTCTCCATAAAGTGTACAAAGTAGATTGTGTAACAGTGTTAGTTTGTAGTGCTTTTCCTGTTCTTTGACTATAAACACGTATAGTTGGTGACATGGACTTGGTGACACTGACAATTCAGATGGATTACCATAGTGACGGGAGTGATGGGACAAGTTCAGGTAGGCCTCTCTGTATTGTTTGTAACTCACAAACGTCTGTATGTCATGTTACACCGTGTATCTTTACTAACATCATGATGTCACCTCGAAAACACCTGTGACATGTGACAATAGAGGGGACAACGACACGACATCCACAAGTGAGACACACATATTGACATGCAAACCAAAGTATGTTCACTCATAAACACTTCTGCCAAAAATTGTTGCTCTACGGCAAATGACAGCTGAGTAGTGCTGTATAGCGTACATGAACCATATTTTCCTTGAAAAAAGCTGAAAAACCATGAATACTAGGGGAAGTTTCACTGCGAGCTATGCAAATGGGAGAGGGTTAAGTTTAACATTACTTTCATATTTTCAACTTTAACATTTCATTCACATATTTTCAATTCAATGTTCAATACATGCTTTCAGCTAGCAAGCCTAGAAGAGTGGCAATCATCATGCAGTCCAAGAGAGGAAGCAGATAACAATCAGCTGACTAAAGTACTCACCTGAATGGTGGACTTTTTCTGTTGCTGCCTATGTTTTCGTAAGGATCGACCTCTCAAAGGAATCTTGTTACTGCTTGGTTTGCGTAAAGTTTGACGATCGTCATTCGCTTTTCTGGTTTCATGTAGAAAAAGACAAGTTACACAAATTCTTAAACTGAAATGTATTTGATAATGCAGTGCTGCATAAATTAATTACATAAATAAGTCACAAAAATGAAACTAAAACAAGTAAAATAATAATCTACAGCAAAAATGACCACATTAAATGATAATAACCAATCTGCAAATTCTGCTCGCCACTGTTGCTGTCAATGAAAAGTTCATGAAGAACTTTTTCTATGTATCTCCAATGTTTTGAAAGAAGGGCTGCCAAAGTCCAGATGACTTGTAAAGGAAGTAACACAATAAACATGGTCTGGATTAAATTATGAAACAATAGCTACAAATGAGTTTTAGATTCGGAATTCACTAGGAGTATACTTTGAAGACAGCGCAGTCCTCACTCCTGTTCACCGCTGTACACTTAGTTCAGGCTATCCCCCCTGTGACCTGACCACCACCTCTGCCCTGGAGGAAGGTCTCATCTTTTAATAACACGCAGCAGCAGAACATGCAGGAACACCGCTGGAAGAGTTTACATAAGGCAAACAGTATGAGTGCTCTTCCACCAGACTATCTCCTAACCATGATGATTTCCCTCCATTGCTTGTTAACTGTCTTGTGGTACGCAATAAGCTAACTGCCCACCAGAAAACCATTTTCAATGTTTTCTTTTTTAACTATGTATTTATGTGGTATACACAGAAATGACTGGAGAAGAAATTTCTGAACAAAACAAGATCAAACATGCCATATTAAGCGTTACATGCTTTGCAAGGAGATTGTGCTGAATGCAAGTGTTCCGGGAATACTTATGAAACACACACAATTTGAAAATAAGTGAAGTTTAAAATCTTCCTCATCATAGCATTTGGATTTTCCATGCACACATTTCAGCCACACAGTCATACATGACCATATCTGCATACGATATTTCTCACTCATTGACAGAATTCTTGCCCACAGTGCCCAGCAGGACAATGTTAATTACTGTACTGACAAGGTGAGACAGTTGATAGTGATGCTGCAAACAGTGCCCCCTCTTGTGAGATACTAGTACCTGAGTTGCAAACAGTCTAGCTTGTAAACGGTGCGCTTTGTTGTGAAGAGTGGACGGACCAAGTCCATTCAACAACAATATATTAAAATGAAATGAAGTTTATTGGTGAATAGAGACCTTCAGTTATTCAGTGAAAAAAAATGACATGTTGTTTTTCCTTTCAAATAAACAAAGGTGCTCATCCAATTACTCTGAACTGCACTTTTCCTTAGCATGTAAATTAAATACTGATGTGTGTGCATGGGGAGAAGGAGAGTGTGTGTGTGTGTGTGTGTGTGTGTGTGTGTGTGTGTGTGTGTGTGTGTGTGTGTGTGTGTGTGTGTGTGTGTGTGTGTGTGTGTGTGTGTGTGTTGTATGTTCTGTTTCTATATCGCTTTGATGAAACACAAACTAATCACTTGACAGGTTGTCACACAATGACATCTCTCAAATCAATAAAAATTGTATACATAAAATAAGAAATGATTTGTTCTGTTACACCCATTGTGCACACATAAAACATACAGTCCATAAGACTGCATGAAAAGTACACGATACAGGCGTCACAAATGTGAATTCTCAAACTGGATCAGACAGAACGACAGAACAAAACAACAATTTTTTTTTTCAATCGAGTTCACTTCAAGAGCCATCAAAACTTTAAGACGAACATGGCATGCTCCCAAACTAAATAACCGAAATATGTGAGTTTAACAAAGAACAAAGAAGGCCGCGGGACTCAGCTAGCAGGCAGTGGTGCAAGAAGTAACAGCAGCACAGCTAACGCTGAGGCCTGGCCGCCTAAGTAGGTCACAACTAAGTGGCCAGAAATAACAGCATCTCAGCCATGTGCTGTTCTATCTCAGAATTTGTCCACAATGAATTAAGGTGAAGTCTTGTGACACTACATTCTTTAAAAATGAGGACAAAATCTTTAACTATACATTTACCTAACAGCTTTTTCAATGGCATCACTCCAAGCTTCTGCTGCTCCTGTGTCATCAGAGTACAGCACCAGGCTCTCCTCTTTGCATGTCAGCTGCACACCCACACACACAAGTACTGTATATCAACATCTCTTTTGAGCATTTAATTGCCATAGTGGATCTTAAAAAAAAGTTTTCAAGGCAGGAGAGGCTGTGTTATTCACATGCCGCCTTCCACCAAAACAAAACAAAAACAGAACAAAAACACAACAAACAAAAAAAACACCCCACCAATGTTATGGTGCGGATGCAGGTGCGTGTGTGTGTGTAGATCTGGGAATGTGCATAAATGCTGAAGTCAATTATAACTTTTTTTTGGAATGCATTGTGAATTTGGGGACTGTGGTGCTGATACAGCTGAGATATTTATGTTCATAGTTTGCCCAAACATACTGCTGAAACTTTACTGATTGTTGTCAGAAGTTGTGATACAATTATGATCTTGTTAGCATCTTGATGTGTCACCTGATAAGACTTTGTACTATCATTTGTTTAAAGGAAAAAGATAGAACCTTCTTTCTGAAAGGGAAAAAAAAAAAGAAATACATTCATCACAGAATTGCCACAGCAAGAAGAAAACACTGATAAATAATTTTTTTCAAACAGAAAAATAGTCATTATATTGGAAAAAAAAAAGTTCACCATAATGGCTTTTTTATGATGGTCAAACAGCAAGCAACAGAAACATTTATATCGGGCCCATAACCATTTTCAACCAGTACTTAGTTGCTGAATGCAGTCAAGAGAATATGGGCACTATCATCATGAAAAGACAATGGTGATGGATCGAGAACATCTTCTGAAGAGTGCAGAATAACAATTAACATCATGAGGACTGCCCTTTACTGGACGCTAGCAGGAAGACCCAAGAAAGGAAGACCTAAAAAAACATCTGGCGACAGACAGAAGTAGAGAATCTTTGCTGCTGGCCTACATATGCCAATGGCAAAATGGGCAGTAAGAAAGAAACCACTGGTGATGTCAGCCATCACATATTTTGGAATACGGAATATTTTTTACAATGAAAAAAGGAATCAAAGGAAAGAAGAATACACATTGTGCCTCAAGTTTGATACATCAACTTAAGCAGATTCTTTAATTCAAGTTTAGTATTACACTGTATGAAATACAGTTTTGGTGAACAAGGCTACCAATGCTTCAACACAACATATTTCAGCTTTTACTGCAATACATCAGATCACTGAATATTATTTTCTGTACCATGAATAATTCAAATGAAAAGAAAGAAAAGAACCAATCAAAGTATGCTACAGTATGATGCATTAGCTTGTATATTCTTCAATTCAGTTTAGACTGATTACAGCATACAAATTAATTTTTGGGAACAACATTGCATAAAACAGTAAGTTGTGGCTTTTTTTAACAACACATATGCCCACCAACTTTGTAACATGTCACAAAGTAAGTGAAATGTCTGTATTATCAATCTCTGTTCAACATACCACCATATTTCTCTTTGCTTTTTCCCCCTTAAGACTGCCTCATCTTCTGCACCACTCCTGACCAAACCATGACTTCAAGCTGTTCATTTCAATTCTCCAACACACCTGCAAACCTGCCAAACCTGAGGTCACTGTGAGAGCAGGGCATGAATGGCCCAGAAAGTAAGACAATTTTTCACAATGCTATGATGACAGTGATTATGCTATGGAGATCTATATGGACTGACGCAGTGACAGGGCTGTGCGTTTTCTTTCATCAAATGTCCTAGTGTCAACTAGGCCTAAGAGACGGACACCTGTCACGTTGACTGGAAAATTTGACCACTACCTTTAATGATACATGTGAAAGTGTATGACACTTGACTGTATGGTCACAATCTTCCTAAGCTCCTGTCAGGATACAAAAAAAATCACACAATAAGTTTTTGGACTGATAGGGGTTTGAACCCATAAACGTCTAGTTTGTAGGCCGTTGTGCTTACTACTTCACCACACTGACTTCATCAACATGGATGATACACTTACCTTAAACACACCACCACCACTGTTGTCAGACTGTTTGCTGTTGGTGACAAACACACGCTCCAGTTTGCAATGCTTGACGGGTAAAACACAGCAGCATGTATAGCTACGACCGCCACTTTCCACCAGTCTTGGTTTGCCGTACAGGAGAACGTCGTTAAACAGGAAGAACATGCGCTCATGGGACTTAACGCCTTTACGAGAAACCTGCAAAGAGCTTCATGACTGAAATTCTCATTGTATTCAAAAGATTTAGTTTCTTCAGTCATTTCTGCCTTTTTCTGTTTGTTTGTTTGAATTTTTTGTTTGTTTTTCTATCATTGTAATCTTTTTTCAGAAGAGTGTATGCCCCTTGTTATGCCCTCACTGTGCTGAACAGCCTGCAAACATTGGGCATGCATGCTGGGTATTTTTATGTTTATATAGACCAGCCACTAACATAACTTACAGAATCTTTGACATGCATATTCTCCATATGTCAGGGCTGTTAGTGGTAAAATCTGTTTTTCCCTGAAAATTGGCCGGGGTCCAGGGGCTGCCCAGGCCCCGGTGGGGTCCAGGGGCAATGCCCTGGTGGGGGTGCAGGGGGGCGAAGCCCCCCGCCGAAAATTGAAAATATGACATTTTGAAGCCAATCAGAGGGCCTATCCTGGCAGCAAACTGGGTAATTTTTAGTTCACAAAAAATTAACAAATCAATGGATCAATTTGTGTTTAGAGTAACTTTCTGAAACCACATGACATATATAGCACTTGGTTAAGGATAACTCGTGGCCAACTTCGGTAGGAGTTGTTTCCCTTGAACTAAGACCATCCTTTCGTCTGCTCTGCTCTGCCGTCGATCGCGGTTCTTGGTTTTTTTTGGTTTTTTTTTTTTTTTTTTTTTTTTTTGCTTTTTTTTTTCTTTCGCGGAAGCACTTTGACTTTCCCTGAAATGGGATCACTGTATTCGCGGATTTCCGCGAAATCGCTGAACTCTAACAGCCCTGATATGTACACACACAATGGGGTTACGCACCGGCAGAATGCACAAATGTTGGACTGGGAGAATGGATAAACCTAAGCCCTTCAACCACCGGGTGGATGTGTTTTAACAGATCAAACCTTGGTCTTTCTGATTGGAAATCTGACATTTATCCACTTGTTATCACAATGACGCTTGTATATGAAGCGGTTTTGCAAAAATGCTTAAAAAGAGTTTTAACCTTTTCAGAATGTAAAGGGCATGTGCATGTGTTGCATGCAGCTCCACTACTGACACAATGTGCATATATTTGTGTGTGTCATAATATAGTTTTTAAGGTACAATGTAATGTGTCACAGAGACCACTTGTTTCACAGAGACCCACTATCTGACTATGTCTTTCATGAAATGCTGAACTTTCCTGATCAAAGAAAGTATATTTCACTGTCCAACTCATAACGCAAATACACATTTTTGAACCAGACATTTACACAGACAAGTATCACGGACCTCCTGCTGAATCTTTTCCATCAGTCTTGAGTATATTTCACTGTCACACTTTGAACACACACACAAAAACTACTGTGATACTAGACATTACATCAACAAATATTAAGGACCTCCCACAGAACTTTTTGATCAGTCTTGAACTTTTTTGACTTTCAAACTTTGAACACAAATAAACATATCAATTGCACATATCTAGACTGGCAAGTGTTTCCCAGAAAAGTTCTTGAAGTGGGAAAACAGTATAAAAAGACAAAAATGTTGAAGCATATCTTAATTTCAAATCTTCAAATATTCAGTATTAACCCGTTCAGTGCCTATAAGCCATCAGCTGACGTCCCACAAAAAGTGTTGCCATAGTGCCTACAGGCCGTCCGCTGATGTCCTAGGGGTTTTCCGATTTTTCATTCACTACAGTGTGAGCCAATAAGCACAAAGGAATGCTGCACAGTGAGCTATAAGTGTCTACAATATAAAAATAGGATGCAAATTAGGATACGTCACAGGGAAGACACCTTTATTGTCGCTAATGATTTGGTAAGTGGACCACGTAAAGTGGAACAAAATGGCGACCCAACCTTCGACAAACTGGAACGGTGGCTCACATCAGCGGACTTTCACGACACTAGAAGCTGTTCAAATGTTTTTAGAGCATGATGAAGACAGAGATGATTTGTTATCTGATAGTTCGCTTGAACATGAGGGTGAAGAAAATAACAATGACAACCCTGACACCGACATTCAATGCTTGCTGGCGGAACCAATGCAAGCAGACATTAGTCAGACCGCGACCGCTGTGGTCAGTGCGATACTTCGGCGTGATACTTCGGACTTTGGACCCAACAGCAGTGAAAGTGATGGTGAGAGGGGTCTCGCACGTGTTCGTGGTGTGGGAAGGGGGAAGACGAGAAGGGGGAGAAGAAGAGGAGAGGTGGAGAGGAGTTGTACTCCAGTTAAAAGGCATGGCAATCAGCGAAGTGTTGTGTTCACTGCAAATCTATTGCCTCCAAATGGACAAGTCAGACATTCCTCGATTTTTAGGAAATCCAGGATTGAAAGTGGGAACTGGGGACACACGTGCTACACATTTTTCAAGTTGTTTCTCACTGATGAGCTGATTGACTTATTTGAATTAGGATTCTGATTGTGGGCTTATTTTTCTCTTGATTTCATTGCAGAACCTGAAGAGCAGACAGAACCGATTCATAAGTGTCATGTAGTTTGACTCTTCAGTGTCTGAGTGCAATGACTGTCATGAAGTTTGTTCAGTGTCTGAGTACAATCAGTTTTATGTTTACTGAAACCATGTCTGTCATTGTTGGGACGGTTACTTATGTGTCTGCATGAGTTTAGAATCATTTCATGAACATTTTATGATGTCATGTTATTTTTCATTTATCATGGCAGGCGAATCGGCCCTGTGTCCTCCTATTTAGTAACGTGCAACGTCAGCATCTTGATAGCACTAGCTGAACCCCACTTGGCGTCTGACCTCATTTCTCACATTCTGTAGCCCCTGCAGGCCTTCTGCATTCCTTCTTTGTTCTCACTAGAATTGAGCTCGGTGCCAGAATATTTCCCACCACTTTAACTGGTTTTGTCTGAATGACCGTTAAGCATAGCTTGTAGGAAAAAGAGTGTAGATCAGTTCTGTGTTTATTATTTTACAGGGACAGAATATGTACCGCGTGATTTGTTTGTATTTCCGTGCTAAGTGTTTTCTTTGATTTTGTTATCATGGAGACGATGCTCACTCATTCTTACAACGAGCATATCAACCGGTTGAATTGTTTGTGTCGACTGTGTGGTGAAGGAGAGAAAAGACAAGTGAAAGATAAAACAATGTAGATCTAAGTGCTATCATACACTGACTCAATGCAAAAAATATTCCAAAGCTAGAAAAAATGCTGTTTTACAAAATGCAGCCGAAAAGATCAAAAATCTATCACAAATATAGATCTGGGCTGAGTTTGAAGGCACACTGTCAGTAGATCAATGTACATCGTGTGCACTCTTTGACAGCCAACAGAAAGGCGGGAGACTCAAAAAAACAAAAACGTATGCACCAAAATGTACAGTCTCAAATATCAACGGAAAGAAGCAAAACTTCGGCGCAGAGAATGCATCTCTAGATCTAGAAATCAGCATTGCGTCTTTGTGTGGAATATGTGAAAACTCAGTGCTGTTCTGTGCCCTGTACACCTACATTATGACACCACCTCTTGCTATTTACAGGTAAGTGTCCCTGCAATGTTTCTTTCAGCATGGCATCATGCATCTTTCATCATATGTATAGATTAATGGCAAGAAAAGTAAACTGCTTACTACACCACCAGTTGAAAATGCATATATTTTGCATTGTGGCACTCACTTTCTTAACTTAGTTTTTTTTTCATTAACTCTCTGAGCCCGAACGTACCGATATCAGTACCCCACCCGCACAACGCTTCAGCCTGAACGTACCGAGTTCGGTACTTTCACTTTCTACATTTTTCATTCGCCGGATCTCGACTGTGTACGAAACTAAGCACTACAGGCCTCTAGTTCATTCATTCATGAGTGCATCTGCACTATCCCCACGAGCAACAAGGCTTTATTGTCTGTGCTGTATGCGAAAGTTTATGGGTAGTAGCTCCGTGTCAGCCTGCTGCGTGTAATCAAAATGGCGGCTCCTTCGACATAAACACTGCGTAGTTGACAAACTCGTGGCTACATGACACTAGAAGCGCTTGAACGAATCGACCAGCTTCGGACTGAAGGCTCAGACGAAGAAGAAGATGACTCAATGTGTAGTGAGTTTGATGCGACAGACTCGGATGTCGGCCCTTAACTCAGTGACACTTCCAATGACCAAGACTCAGTCTTTCGACTCAGTACCGAGTATGACACAGAGTCGGACGAAGCGATGCCTCCTGACGACGACAGTGCTGAGGAGATGGAAGTGGGTGGTGAAGAGAACACTGAAGCGTTTCTGGACATTTTTCTAAAACCATGGAACGAGAACTTCACATTCTTCCCTGTGATCAGCAATTTCACTGAGGACGAAGAGTGTGGTCTGCATGTTGAGCATGTGCAGAACCACGCCCCCACCCACCCCTTGTTGGATTCAGGACTGATGTTGGATTCAGGAACAGTGAGTAAATCTGTGTAACAAAACATGTGCAGAGTTCTCCATGGACCTGAATATTGAATTTTTATATTATGACTGACTGATAACTTGATTTAAGCTCATATGATAACTTGATTTAAGCTCATACTACCCCTGAAAATGTTTAAATGAAGAATATTATAACAATGACAGAAGATTTTGTTTTGTGACATTCTAAATCTCTGCGTGTGTTAGTGTGTGTGTGTGTGTTGTCAGAGAGAGAGAGAGAGTGAGAGAGAGTGAGAGTGAGAGAGTGAGAGAGAGTGAGAGAGAGAGAGAGAGAGAGAGAGAGAGAGAGAGAGAGAGAGAGAGAGAGAGAGAGAGAGGATCATGTCTGTTAACGACTTGGATATGAATGTATTGGGGCCTATTTACTTATTTATTCATTTCTTGATCTCTGAGAGAGAGAGAGAGAGAGAGACAGAGAGAGAGATTCATGTCAAGGAAAGTAGGCCTACAATGACTTGCACAGAATTGTTTGTTGATTTGAAAAAAAAAATTATTTAGACCTATTTATTCATTTATTTGAGAGAGAGAGAGAGAGAGAGAGAGAGAGAGAGAGAGAGAGAGAGAGAGAGAGAGAGAGAGAGAGAGAGAGAGAGAGGTGGGTATGCGCACCCCTCTGTTTGGGCAAACCCATTTTCCACGGCTCCGCAAAGCCCGTCGAGCACATAGTAATTTTAGTAGTAAGCTCGCCTGTCGTGGGTGAGCAGGTCTACCAGCGACATGCAAATTAGCATGACCTCAGGGAGGAAATGGTTGACGAACCTAGCTTCGGCTGACAACTCCGAATCGAGTTCAAACGCAGTTGTCCTTTTCTTGAAAAATACAATGTTACAGATAAAACAGAACTGGATCTGTTGATTGCTAGTCTTTGTCTGACAACGCAAAACTTGCTGAGCTGAAACTTGCACAGCGTTCTGTTATACGCAGTAGGCCTATGGTGTCGGCACATTGCGACGTTGTTTTGCTACTGATCTGGTATAGATCCTCGTGTAAAAAGTTGGCGTACGGCCGTATTTTACATCAAATTGATTTCATATTACACATGCATATAGAAAAAAGCATGTAAAATCAAATCCCGCTGACAAGAAGTTCCAAAAATGGCGACTTACCTGCAAACTTTTCCGATGAAAAAAAAGCAAAACTTTAGAAGCGTCGATCTCGGTTCGAAACCGGCACACATAGCTCTTGTCGGGATATATCATTCTGTTACATTAATTCTCATTGGCTGCAAAATTACAATGTGATTGGTTCACAAATATAGCCGTACCGACCGAAATAGTGAAGCACCCCAAACAAACTTCGATTCTGAACGCATACCGTCGCCGCGATTGCGCCTGAAACGCGGATTTTCGACTTTCTCATCAAATAACTAATTCCATTTTCGCTCTAAGTATATAAAAAGGCAATCATTCAAATCTTTATTCATTTCTAATTCACATAAGACAAAAAATAAGAATGAAACACCGATTAAAGAGGCAGTAATACTTGATTGAACTGAAGACCCCCCCCAATTCTGCGGCTGGCCCCAGTTTTTGGTACCACAAATTTGACGTCGCGTTTCGGTTCGCACGGCATTGCTATTCATGTGTTGTGACAGAGTACTTTCTGTTGGTTTTATCAAAAATCTTATAACTATGATGAATCAGACATACATGATGTAGAACCACAGAGACTAGATCTAGAATTTACCGCGGTCAGTGGCTTGCAGCTGAATATGCTGGCACTGAAAGAACAGACCGTCACTTTGTATGATTCCCTGGCACCGAGTACTGCTTTGTCTTTCACGGTGGCTCAGTGAGTGCGTTCAACTAAACAGTAGGCTGTGCACAGCCATGTTATGTATATAAACTTACAACAAACAAGTCATTTTCAGCTGTTTTTTTGTCTGTGAGTGTTTTGGGTATCAATCTGTAGAGATGGAAACTTACTTTTTAGACAACACAAAAAATTTATTTCCACTTTGGAACACCAGGACAGGTCTTTGCAATCAAAATAAGAGGAAAATAAGTCCAGATTCAGAATCCTTGTTCATTTTCCTTCAAAAAACACATGTTTCTTTGTTGTATCTCCTATAGTTTATGCACTATAATTTTTTGTTAATTATTATCCTCGAATCCTCAAATTCCCTGGCAACGGGGAAGCACATATCTACATTTTTCCCTGGCACTGAAAGGGTTAATGCTGTTGTTGTTTAAAGCCCAGCCATACACACAGACCCATATCAGGACTATAATCAAATCAAAACATACACAACACTTTGCTGACTCTGGAAAAAAACTGAAAAAAAGGTCAATGCATTCATGCACGTAATCTAAGGATATGACCAGGCAGTGACCGTTCCATCAAACTTAAAAAAATGAACCTGATTACAAATGTATTATAAACATAACTAAGTACAGTAAAATGATTTAAAGATAAGCCTAAATTACCTAAAATTGCTTCTGCACATCACATTTCCTTAGAGCCAAAAATGCTGTTAATTGTGCGCACAGTTATCAGTTTTAAGAGAATGTATGTAAGGCTTTATAGATACATACAAGTGAATGGTCCAGCAAGGCAGGAAATGATAGGAAGAGATAACAGAAAGCAAAGGAGCAAGGCAGAAACAAAGAGAGAGACAGAAAAGACGAAATTTCTAGCACAAAGTTTTTAGAAGGTGGGGATACAATTTATACTGAAAGAGCCCCCTACACTCACAGGGGCATTTATTACTGAACCTGTAATATTTATGAACATCTCATCTCTATATATGCAGAAGACACTGCATAACCCCTTACAGGATCATGCATGTTAATGGACAGACTAATCCAGTCTGATACCTATAAATGTTAGCCAACCTTCTACTCAGCCTGCTTCAAAGATAGAAGTCCAATTTCTAATACTTAATACCTTTTTCAAATAACCCTCCTTTAGAAAGATGCGTCCTGGTTGTAAAATCTTGGGAGCAGAACTGTCAAAGCTTTTCTGAATGGACAGCATCTTCTGGAAGTTTTCGTGCTGTCTTATGTGTTCGTTGATGTGCAGGGCAATTTCTCCTATTTGCTGGGTAGCCTCTGAAAAATGACACAAACAGTGAGATTGAAACTAAAGATCATCACCATTTACAATTACAAATTTTCATTTTGGAAACATGATGTGCTACTGGTTACAGTGACTACACCTAATTCCCACTCTCAAATCTTTTATTGAAATATTTCAATTCAAACACATACGAAATAGTTTTAAATCAAACACATACAACTATCATTTTTACTGAAATGGTTTTAATTCTAACACATATAAAACAGTTTTAACTCAAACACATCAGACAATCATAAGGCATAACCTGATCTATTGTACACATTTATTTATGAATAGACACAACACCCAATCCACCCAGCTGTCAATGGGTACCTGTCCCTCCTTAGTTTCATAACCTGCTGCTGTTAGCAGGCCCACGTAGGCCCCCCACCCGGATTAGGACGCATCCGTGAACAAGTCCGCTGAGGAGGGGGGGGTGTGATATGGACTCCCTGGGCTAACCGGGACCGGGAGTGCCATTTGCTCACTGATGATTGGTCCCAAGCAACCCTGGGGAAAAGCCCTGAACTGGAAGAATCGGTTCCTCGAAACGAATTGGAGGTACGTCCTGTCCCTTGGGTGAATAAAGAGATGGGAATACGCATCTCTGAGATCAATGGAAATCCCCAAGTCGTCCGGGAGCAAGGCATCACAGATGGACCTAGGGGTTTCCATCTGAAAATGTCTATGTGTCGGGACAGACTGCCCACAGGATCACGTGTGTGTGTGTGGGGGGGGGGGGGTGCTTGCCCTAGCCCCTTTGGGGCTGAAGGAGGCGCAAAACGTCTCCTGTGGAGGCCCCTGGAAGTGGGGGAGCCGCCGGAGCAGGGCGCTTTGCCGCGGGGCAAGCGGGACCAGAGTGAAGGGCGAGGTCCCTCCTGATTTCGTCCTGACTCTTGATAGTGGCCTGCACGTGGGTCCCGAAGAGGGAACCAGACCTAAGTGGCACAGCTCTTGAGGAAGCTCTGGCAGATGAAGAGCGGGTGACCAAAGATGGTAAGAGTACTGCATTTGGCCTTGACAGGACTGAATTGAGGTACAATCTGGCGAAGGGCATTGGTTGAGTGCTTGAGGTCTTTCCGCCATGGAGTGAATGGAAGCAACCATTGCGGGAGAGACAGGTGACTGACGGAGAGAAGCGGGCTCGTAGTCTGGGTCCTGAAGAGCGGACACCAGACCACATCCAAGAAGGAATCCAACACTGGATCAACTTCCAGACCCCTCCTGGCAGTCTCCTCCCAGTTTGCCAGGCAGCGCTGCGAGAGGGAGATATGCCGCTGCTGGGCCTGAGACCTCTCTTGCGCTAAGAGGAGGTTATCCTGTGTGAGGGAGAGTGGCGACTCTGGAATGGCCTCATGGACCGTGAGGACCACTCTGTGGAAAGGGAGTTTCTCTGGCCTCAGGAATTTCCCGTAAGCCAGAGCTCCAAGGAAGTCGGGCACAGAGCCTGGAAGGATGTCCTGTGCCTCAGTGCCCCTCACCTTGCTATGGGCCCTCCCTCACCGAGTCAGCCACCAAGCCTGACTCTTTTAGGAAAGGGAGCGGCTGGGGCTGTGGAGTCAGTGTACCCCCGGCCCGCCTACAGAGGAGGCGATGGACTGTGGAGTGCCCAAGTGTGGGCAAACTCCAAACGGACTGGGGTCAGAAGCCCTGGGGAGGCCCCTTTGGGGAGGAATCCGACCTGGGGGGGGGGGGGGGGGGATCCAGAGGGGTGGTCAAGGCAGACGCCTGCGTGGGTGGGGCGCCTGGCATAAAGCAGGGCCACCAAGTATACCCTGCGAACGAGGCAAGGGGAAATCCCATAGATGGGAAGTGCTGCCATGGCGCCATGTACGGTGCCATGGGAGGCGTCATGGGCTGAGCCCATGGAGTCCCCGGATCCCCAGTGCCCAAGGGGCCAGCCTGCTGGGGGTCGGTTGTCATTTGCCAAGACGACTAAGCGCTCTGTCCACAATGGGACAGAGATGTGCCAGCCCGCAGTGGGTCGCTTGGCATTTGCAAAGGCGACCAAGCACTCTGTCCGGATGGGACAAAGAGGTTGGAGCGGGGGCACAAGCAGGCTGCAGGGGAGGAAAGGAGACAACCTGGGCGGATCTACGATCTGACGCCCTTAATAGGGGGGGGGGGGGGGGGTTGTCTCCCTTGACCTGCCTGGCGAACCAGGGGGTGAGCCATTTTCTGCCCAAGTGCTGGCCTTCCTGCCTCCCGAAGGAGACCCATACCCGTGTCGCCCTTCAGCCATAGGGGCTGGAGCAGTAGCAGCTGAACCGGGGTTGAGCTGTACGGAGGGGGCAAGTACGGAATCGACAGAACCGCAGCTGAGTCGATTACCGTGAGGGGCAGTGTGAAGGCCGCAAAATAACAAAAAGTCAACAGAGCCGAATCTGAGTTGAGGGCTCGTGGTCATGGCAACAGAACCGTAGTTGAGTTGTGATGACCAAGCCGGGGCGGACCTCGGTCTGGCGCCCGCTCAGGGGTGTTGTCACCCATGACCCATCTGGCTAAGCAGGGGGTGAGCCTTTTTCAGAGCCCCAGCTGCGTTGAGGGCACAAGCAGGCTGCAGGGAGGGAGACAACCTGGGCGGATCTATGATCTGACGCCCGTAATAGGGGGGTTGTCTCCCTTGGCCCGCCTGGCGAACCAGGGGGCGTCCGCCTGGCGAACCAGGGGGTGAGCCATTTTCTGTCAAGGTGCTGGCCTTCCTGCCTCCCAAAGGAGACCCATACCCGTGTCGCCCTTCAGCCATAGGGGCTGAAACAGTAGCAGCTGAACCGGGGTTGAGCTGTACTGATAGGGCGAGTACGGAATCGACAGAGCCGCAGCCGAGTCGATTACCGTGAGGGGCAGTGTGAAGGCCGCAAAATGACAAGAAGTCAACAGAGCCGCAGCTGAGTTGAGGGCTCGTGGTCATGGCAACAGAACCGTAGTTGAGTTGTGATGACCAGCCGGGGCGGACCTATGGTCTGACGCCCGCGGGTAATGGTCCCCGAGGGTCGGGGGTTCCCCAGTGCCCAAAGGGCCAGCCTGCTAGGGGCCGCTTGGCATTTGCCAAGGCGGCCAAGTGCTCTGTCCGGAATGGGACAGAGAGGTGCCAGCCCGCCGTGGGTCGCTTGGTATTTGCCAAGGCGCCCAAGTGCTCTGTCCGGAATGGGACAGAGGTTGGGGCGGGGGCAGCAGCAGGCTGCGGGGAAGGGAGGCAACCGGGGCAGATCGACGATCTGACGCCCGTAATAGGGGGGTTGTCTCCCTTGGCCCACCTGGCGAACCAGGGGGTGTCCCGCCTGGCGAACCAGGGGGTGAGCCAGTTTCAGTCAAAGTGCTGGCCTTCCTGCCTCCCGAAGGAGACCCATACCCAAGTCGCCCTTCAGCCATAGGGACTGAAACAGTATCAGCAGAACCGGAGTTGAGCTGTACGAAGGGGGCGAGCACAGAATCGACAGAACCGCAGTTAAGTCGATAACTGTGATGGGCAGTGTGAAGGCCGCAAAATGACGAAAAGTCAACTGAGCCGCAGCTGAGTTGAGGGCTCGTGGTCACCGCAACAGAACCGTAGCTGAGTTGCGATGACTCGAGAGAGTGAGAGAGAGAAGACGTAGAAGGGAGAGACAAAGATGAAGAGAGAGCGGGTTTTGGTGCGCCGGTCGAACCACCGGTCTGTGGGTTGGAGAATTCGGCGGACGAAATCTTCTTAACCCTCGCTTTGCCACCCAATCGCTTCACATAAGTTTCTCCCTTAAACGAAAACATAGGCAAGACACAAAAACAGCAACGAGAATCGATCGATCGCGTAGCGAAATCGAAAAATACTTAGCTACTCAGAGAGTACGAGGCGAGGTGGAAGATGGCTGCCGAGAAAAGAGGAAGAGCACATGCGCATGCGCAAGACATGGATACTCTCAGAGTTATGGTCCCTTCGGACTTTATTGTTTATGAGGCAGGAATGGCAAATCGCTGCCACTTATTGCATCAGTGAGCCACGGTACAGTATGTGTAATTAAAATGTCTCTGCACTCAAAATGAATTCCATATGCACCGATGCCCCTAATGCCTCGTGATGGAGAAGACCCAAAATGATCATGGCATAAGCCTTAAGCCAGCATGTAAGCCATATGCGTAATATTAGTCATGTTAAAGAAAAAAAATCAACCAACAGGACAGAAAAAAGTCTGTTACTGACTCACCTTGGAGTTGTGTGTAGTCATGATGATCACGGGGTGTATGCTGAAGCAGGTCCTCCAGTAGTAGCTTGTACCTGATGATCAAAAACAGGGTTATTCATAACCACCTGTCGCAGTCAACCATTACTGATCTTTCCAATAATATGTCACACAAGGCTGTTACCAACCCAGACGCTAGTTCTGGAAGGGGTCCGAGCATCGACAGATGGAGGGCGTCAGTGGAAGCAGTGAGGGAGGGGATGGAGAAACGACAGCCAGATGTGGAGCTCATGTCCACTCTCAAGTGGCAACCAGCCAGATGAGTGCTCTACATAGAGCAATGTTAGAATGCAGTGTGCTGAGCTGTCATGAGGACACTGCAGGTGTCAAATGCAGCGAGGCCAGTTGACTTTATACACGCTTAGCAGGGCATGGGTAGGTTGCAAAAACATTAAATTACCAAGTCTGAATTTCACAAAGAGAAAGATAAACAATTTAACTAAATGTAGTACTGACACAAGTAGATATTGGTGACAGGCATGGAGAATTGAATGGAGTATGCCAGGCGTTTTGCTTTTCAAAAATCAATTGACTGATAAAGGAAGACCATGTGTAGCAATGCCGCACGAACCAAAACACGACGTCAAATTTGTGGTACCAAAAACTGGGGCCAGCCGCAAAACTGGGGGGGGGGGGTCTTCACTTCAATCAAGTATTACTGCCTCTTTAATAGGCGTTTCATTCTCATTTTTTGTCTTATGTGAGTAAGAAATTAATAAAGATTTGAATGATTGCCTTTCTATATACTTAGAGCGAAAATGGAATTAGTTATTTGATGAGAAAGTCGAAAATCCACGTTTCGGGAGCACTCGCGTCGACGGTATGTGTTCAGAATCAAAGTTTGTTTGGGGTGCTTCACTATTTTGGTCGGTACGGCTATATTTGTGAACCAATCATATTGTAATTTTGCAGCCAATGAGAATTAATGTAACAGAATGATATATCCCGACGAGAGCTATGTGTGCCAGTTTCGAACCGAGATCGACGCTTCCAAAATTTTGCTTTTTTTCATCGGAAAAGTTTGCAGGTAAGTCGCCATTTTTGGAACTTCTCGTCGGCTAGATTCGATTTTACATGCTTTTTTCTAAATGCATGGGCTAATATGAAATCAATTTGATGTAAAATACGGCCGTATGCCAACTTTTTACACGAGGATCTGTACCAGATCAGCAGCAAAACATCGGAATGTGCCGACACCATAGGCCTACTACGCGTAACAGAACGCTGTGCAAGTTTCAGCTTGGCAAGTTTTGTGTTGTCAGACAGAGACTAGCAATCAACAGATCCAGTTCTGTTTTATCTGTAAAAGTGTATTTTTCAAGAAAAGGACAACTGCGTTTGAACTCATTCGGAGTTGTCAGCCGAAGCTAGGTTCATCCACCGTTTCCTCCCCAAAGGTCATGCTAATTTGCATGTCGCTGTGTAGACCTGCTCACCCCACGACGGGTGAGCTTACTACTAAAAATACTATGTGCTCGATGGGCTTCACGGAGCCTTCCACGTGGAAAATGGGTTTGCCCAAACAAAGGGGTGCGCATACTCGCCTCCCCAACTCTCTTTCTCAAATAAATGAATGAATATATAGGTCTAAATAATTTTGTTTTTCAAATCAACAAACAATTCTGTGCAAGTCATTGTACTTTCCTTGACATGAATCTCTCTCTCTCAGAGATCAAGAAATGAATAAATAAATAAATAAGCCCCAATACATTCATATCCAAGTCATTGTTAACAGGCATGATCCTCTCTCTCTCTCTCTCTCTGACAACACACACACTAACAACCACAGAGATTTAGAATACAGTCATAAAACAAAATCTTCTGTCATTGTTATAATATTCTTTATTTAGGTTTTGAAACTGAATAGAAGGCTATGAGTTGTATCATCTGTAAAGCAGGCATCCATTAGCTTACGTAGTTGTTTCAATTTGTAGTCAGTATCTGAAAGGATAGGCCTACTGTCATTAATCTGTTTTAAAGGGAAGATTGCATCTTATTTAATAGTAGTCTAGTGTTATTGTTTTGTATTAAAGGGCAAGATTACACTGGAAATACTTAGGACTGCTCAGCTTTGGTGGATTCTTACAATATGCTAAAAATCAAAGTCGCGAGTTTGGGCTTAATGTTAAAGTAATATTGATGTGAAGACTATGCATTATCGTTTCCTTTCCTTTCCAATCTCTCAATGAATAGTATATACTATGCAAAAATTCATATATTTCTCTATTGCAGGAGTTAAGTGACTTGTTCCTGAATGGCGAGTGATCCCATATCCTTCCTGAAGTTTTCTTTGGACGCTGGCTGTGCTAAATGTTCGGGGACTTGACTCATCCAGTCTAGTCAATTTTCTAAACACTGATGTATAAAATAAGAATCAAATGTAATGTACAAAAATCTTGTCTGTGATGTTTTCATCTGTGTGTATGTATGTGTATATGTGTTATGTGTGTGTGTGCATGTGTATGTGTGTGTGTTTAGTTTTTAGTAGAATTTTGATTGGATGATATCTTTGCATAGACTGCAGCATAAAAGCATGCAGTAATTTTTAATATTTCAATTATTTAAGTGATTCCACAAGTCATTGATTGTCAGATTTCTTTTTATATGTACAGAAACTGATGAAATATTACAAATTATTCATAAGAAACTGAAGTAGCGAGTCGTGACTTTTTTGGTTTAATCTGCAGTAATAAGACACTTGAACGATGAGCAAAATGATTTTATATCTACCTCATGAAATGATTATAAATATATCCTTGTTTTGTTTCTAGTTTCATTTTTGTCTTACTGATAAAACATGCCAAATATCACATATTTCCTGTAATAAGACAAAAATGGCTCATCGCAGAGTTACGATAATAGTTTCATTCAATTCGGCATACAAAAATACATCAACAGTCAAAATTTCATGACATCTCATCCTGTCTGTCTCTCACAATTACAAAATGAATGTCATTTCCAGCAAAATCAGCATACCATGCCATTTGATGGGTTTCTTCTGTGACAGCTGGTCCCACACATCTCTTCTTTTAGCAATGCCGCATGAAAAATTGAAATAGGGTTGTGAGTTAAAAGATTTATATGGTTTTGAAGATATTGTTGTTCTGAGTAAAAAGCAGTTTAAATTTTTCAAATCGGACTAATAGTTCACGAGATATTCGAATTTGAAGCATAAAAAATTTCTTAAATTTTGGTAGGCCTACCACGTTTTAGTGGGACAAAGAAGAGATGTGTGGGACCAGCTGTCACAGAACAAACCAATCAAATGGCATGGTATGCTGATTTTGCTGGAAATGACGTTCATTTTATAATTGTGAGAGACAGACAGGATCAGATGTCATGAAATTTTGATCGTTGATGTATTTTTGTATGCCGAATTGAATGAACCGTTATCGTAACTCTGCGATGAGCCATTTTTGTCTTATTACAGGAAACGTGATATTTGGCATGTTTTATCTGTTTTTCATTAATAATTGCCCATATTGTATTAATAACAGACAAAAATGAAGCTAGAATTAGTAGAAACAAAACAAGGATATATAATAATTTCATGAGATAGATATAAAATCATTTTGCTCATCGTTCAAGTGTCTTAATACTGCAAATTAAACCAAAAAAGTCACGACTCGCTACTTCAGTAGTCTTATGAATAATTTGTAATATTTCATCAGTTTCTGTACATATAAAAGGAAATCTGAGAATCAATGACTTGTGGAATCACTTAAATAATTGAAATATTAAAAATTACTGCATGCTTTTATGCTGCAGTCTATCCAAAAATATCATCTGATCAATATTCTATTAAAAACTAAACACACACACACATACACATGCACACACACATACACACAGAGGAAAACATCACAGACAAGATTTTTGTACATTATATTTGATTTTTATTTTATTCATCAGTGTTTAGAAAACTGACTGTCTGTGGATGAGTCAAGTCCCCGAACACTTAGCACAGCCAGCGTCCAAAGAAAACTTCAGGAAGGATATGGGACCACTCGCCATTCAGGAACAAGTCACTTAACTCCTGCAATAGAGAAATATATGAATTTCTGCATAGTATATACTATTCATTGAGAGACTGGAAAGGAAAGGAAACCATAATGCATAGTCTCCACATCAATATTACTTTAACATTAAGCTCAAACTCGCGACTTTGATTTTTAGCATATTACTGGTAAAAATCCACCAAAACTGAGCAATCCTGCTAAGTATTTCCAGTGTAATCTTGCCCTTTAATACAAATCAATAACAATAGGCTACTACTAAATAAGATGCAATCTTCCCTTTAAACAAATTAATGACAATAGGCCTTCCTTTTCAGATACTGACTACAAAACGAAACAACTACCTAAGCTAATGGATGGCCTGCTTTACAGATGATACAACTCACAGCCTTCTATTCAGTTTCAAAACCTAAATAAAGAATATTATAAAAATGAACAGAAGATTTTGTTTTGTGACATTCTAAATCTGTGTGTATTTGCATGTGTGTTGTCAGAGAGAGAGAGAGAGAGAGAGGAGAGAGGAGAGAGAGAGAGAGAGAGAGGATCATGCCTGTTTACAATGACTTGGATATGAATATACTGGGGCCTGTTTACTTATTTATTCATTTCTTGTTCGCTGAGAGAGAGAGAGAGAGAGAGACAGAGAGAGAGAGAGAGATTCATGTCAAGGAAAGTACAATGACTTGCACAGAATTGTTTGTTGATTTGAAAAAAAAAATATTTAGATCTATTTATTCATTTATTTGAGAGAGAGAGAGAGAGAAAGAGAGAGAGAGAGAGATGGGGAGGCACAGGTCTACACAGCGACATGCAAATTAGCATGACCTTGGGAAGAAAATGGTTGACAAACCAAGTGTCGGCTAACAACTCCGAATCGAGTTCAAATGCAGTTGTCCTTTTTTTGAAAAATACGTTACAGATAAAACAGAACTTGATCTGTTGATTGCTAGATCTAGTCTTTGTTTGACAGCGCAAAAAAACTTGCTGAGCTGAAACTTGCACAGCGTTCTGTTTCGCGTAGTAGGCCTAATCAGGCTACTGGCGTCGGCACATTCCGACGTTGTTTTGCTACTTCAAGTACTTGATCTGGTACAGATCCTCATGTAAAAAGTTGGCGTACGGCCATATTTTAAATCAAACTGATTTCATATTACACATGTTTATAGAAAAAAGCATGTAAAATCGAATCCCGCCGATGACAAGTTCCAAAAATGGCGACTTACCTGCAAACTTTTCCGATGAAAAAAAGCAAAACTTTGGAAGCGTCGATCTCGGTTCGAAACTGGCACACATAGCTCTCGTCGGGATATATCATTCTGTTACATTAATTCTCATTGGCTGCAAAATTACAATATGATTGGTTCACAAATATAGCCGTACCGACCGAAATAGTGAAGCACCCCAAACAAACTTCGATTCTGAACGCATACCGTCGCCGCGAATGCGCCCGAAACGCGGATTTTCGACTTTCTCATCAAATAACTAATTCCATTTTCGCTCTAAGTATATAAAAAGGCAATCATTCAAATCTTTATTCATTTCTTATTCACATAAGACAAAAAATAAGAATGAAACACCGATTAAAGAGGCAGTAATACTTGATTGAACTGAAGACCCCCCCAGTTTTGCGGCCGGCCCCAGTTTTACCCAGTTTTTGGTACCACAAATTTGACGTCGCGTTTCGGTTCGCACGGCATTGCTACTTCTTTGTCCCACTAAAATGTGGTACCAAAATTTCATAAATTTTTGACGCTTCAAACTGGAATATCTCGTAAACTATTAGTCCGATCTGAAAAATTTAAACTGCTTTTTACTCAGAACAACAATATCTTCAAAACCATATAAATCTTTTAACTCAAAACCCAATTTCAATTTTTTCATGCGGCATTGCTATCTTGTGTTAAATGATACATAAAAGTTAACCCTTTCGCTGCTATCATGTTTTGCTAAGACACATGCTAAGATTTTTTTCAGAAACAGACAAAAATCACGCTTATTATTTTCAATTGCTTATAATTCAGAAGGCATTGAAGACAGATACATAAAAGTATATATCAAATGAAAGGAAATTGAATGAAGATTGTGTTTATGACAATTTCAAAATGAAATAATGTACCAGAGTGTCACATGTACTCTTTGAAATGCAATAAAATAAATGTTAAAGTCAATGATGATTAATCAAGTGATGCAGGAGCTCACAAGCAGTTTATAGCACACTTTGATTTGAAGATTTAGACTGTACAAAGGTCAGAAAGCAGTGTCCAGCCACAATATAAGCACAGCCTAGCCACACATAAAATGAAAGGGTTTTATCTCCCAGTGTCTATCCCCAGTAAAAACGCTTCGAGTGTGGTAGTTCTGGAAGCAGTCTTCTAAACACAGTCCTCTCCTTCCCCCTCTTGCTCCGCTTCCCCTTCTAGCAGGCCCAGCAACAGCAGTTCCAGCAACAGCAGGTCCAGGCTGAACATCATCACCATGCTGCATTACCATACCTGTAGCACAGTGAAAGCAAGGATTCAAATTTCCACATATTTTATGAAATAAAAAAAAGTCACACACACACACACACACACACACACACACACACATACACACACACACACACTGACATAGGTAGCATGCTACTCCCCCATGCCACGCCCCCTTTCATTTTCCTCAAGCAAACACTGCAAAGAAACCCAGTGAGTACTGCTTCTACCAAAGTGACTTCATTACAACATTGTTTCTGTCAGTATTATCACTGAATGCTTTCAATTTCCTATAAAAAGTCACACCAACAGTCTCTCTCTCTCTCTGTGTCTCTTTCTCTCTCTCATACACACACACACACACACATGCACACCCCTCTGCTCCCACCCTACTCCTCACATAAACACACACAGGCCATGGAGATAGTAGCCTACTCCTCACACAAACACACAAAGGCCAGGGAGATAGCACAGGGCAAAGGCCGACCAGAAAAACAAATCATCAACAAGACACACACAGCATGGCTGACAACGAGCGAGCGACGAGTGACACACCCACAGGTCGAACACACTGCCCACTCGGTCACTGGCTCGCTCGCTGACCAGGCCCAAACAAAGGGCTCAGTCATACAATACACACACTTAGCTGTTCTATTTATAAATATACTGAGAAGAAAGCAATACAATCATGTTATAAAATGAATATAAGCTCTCAAATACACCTACCTGCATCTGGAACAATCGGATCTCCATAGGCCTACTCTGATTCAGACGATCAGTCACCCAAAGATTCTTCCACATCAAAATCTGGGTCGTTGGCATCAACTTCACGAAGTTCGAAGCCAGCTGGCTTGAAGTCTTCATCTCCACTGTCTTGATCTCGAAAAATCGCTTCAATAACTTCTGCAACTGTGTAGGTTCGTTGTGGGGCAGCCATAGCGCTTCAAAAACTGAAAGCTCAACTTCGTAGCACCTTGCCAATCGATCGTGATAAATTATGCAAATGATCTAAATAACTTGAACAAACAGCACTCAAAGAGCGAAGATTGTCAAGGGACCTAATCAAATCATAAATAGAACGATTCTGTGATATGCTAGACGAAAAGAGAAAGAGTGTTTGATATGGGACGAACCGCAATCGTCAACAGAGCATTGCAGACGACGGTTTCTATGACTGAGCGTCACTCGTCAACAGCGCAGTGAAGAGGTTAAATGAAAAACGACTCATGCACATGTATTTCTACAACTATCATATTCATATTTTGAGATATGCTAGCTGCATGTTTGAGAACATCTGACTTGCTGAATGATTATTTTGTGGCCAAAAATTGAGAAAATGCCGAATTCAACTCTACACGACACAAAAGTTGATAACCGACTGGCTTATTTACAACACAACGCAATACTCTACTCTCCTTGCCACAAGCCTGTGGAATGCAGAAACACATGGCTGAGACTTAAGCACCAGACATAAGCCCTATGTGTTGGCAAGGTCTTGGGATCCTAGTGTATGGCACTGATGGCAATGACTGTCTGGGACTGACACAAAACCAAGACTTAGTAAATGGCCCCCACATCACTCTCAGGGATGGAGACTGATCTTAGATCATGCCCCGTAAACGTCTTTCATGAATCTGCCAAAATTGAAACCCCTGATGTGAAGTTGAACTGATCATTGCAGCAGAACTGAGTACATATTGACTGATTCTTCTTTCTATCTGCATGTATACTATTATGAGAGTCACCAGGAGAAAGTCGACAGTCAGCAGAGAATATGAAAGTCTGAAATGAAGAAAGGCTATGTGTGATGTCAAGATTCACCATAACAGCAAGTCATAAAGGGCTGCATAAAGGGAGATAATCTTTGTATTGCCATGATAATCAACTAAACTGGGGATGATGATACTAGACTAATAACTATGGAGTCAAATTTTAGTGTGATACCGCAAAAAGACTGTATGCTCTTACTGCCACAACCTGACTTCAATCAACTGAGGGGTAGGGGAGGTGCAAAAGACACAGAGAGAGAAAGAGAGAGACAAGAGACAGAGAGACAGAGAAAGAGACATAGAAACAGAGAAAGAGAGAGCAGATAAGGACGTAGACAATAAGTGAGAGACTAGAGAAGACATACAATAAAGTTTCTACTGTTGTGCATGGTTCTTTTTTCTCTCATTTCCTTTCTAAATCAAAACTATGTATAAAAAAGAAATAAAGAGGATGAACTGAAGTGGAAATGAATACAAATAACTTATGAGAGAAAAAAGAGAGAGACAGGGAACAATCAAGGTTCCTACCTTGGCACTCTCTGTACAGGTGTGATAAGCAAAGCATTGATTTTCAAACCCATCACCTCCGGCCTGGCTTCTTGAGTCTGGACAAACTCTGTAAACTCACTGCTTTTCTGAGTCCACTCCTGGTCATAGAGAAAGGGGAAAAATGTAAATTTCTTATTCTTACTGTTTAAAGCCCAACCAAGTGCACATAGCCGTGTCAGGGCTATAACTATTCCAAAACGTACACAACACATGACTGGAAAAAACAAACAAACTTGTAACAGAAATTAAATACATATATCAATGCATGCGCGCACATAATCCATGGATATGCCCCAGGCATTGCCCACTCCATCCAATTTATCACCAAAGGATTTCAAAAAACAAACCTGAATACAAATGTGAACATACTAAGGACATCAAAGCATACATAAAAAATTACCTACATTACCTGTAATTACTCCTGCACAGCACATTTCTTTAGAGCCAAACATGAGGTCAATACATATACCCTATTATCAATCCTAAGACAAGAGAAAGTGTGTAAGGCTTTATAGAAGACATAGGTGAATGGACAAGCAAGGTACAAAATGATAGGAAGGGAAGACAGATAGCAAAGGAGGACAGAAGAAACAAAGAGAGCGACAGAAAAGAGGAAATTTGTCGCGCAGAATTTCCAAAAGGTGGGGATACTATTTATACAATCAGCAGGTCAGTAGTTCGATACTGCCTGGGTATTTCCTGACTGTTTGGTAAAGAGTGGAGCTTTTCCCAATATCCCAAGTCAACATGTATGGAGACCTGTTACTGTTAATGTCTAAACCCCACCCATGCAAAACATCAAGTACACGATTTAAAGATCCTGTAAGTCATTTCACTGTCCAGTTGCTTACAGAAATAAGAAAACATTCAGCATGCATGCCCACTGGAGACAGAGCATGGAAACAATGCAGCAACAAACTGCCTTGCAAAGTGTGGGTAAAAACAGCATGAATGCATGCACCTGAAAAAACTGAAATGTTAAAGGATTTTTTTTAAATCAGATAATCCAAGGAGTATCCAACCTGCAGGACAGTGAGCGCCTGCTCATGGTTGTTGGCGTACATGGCATACAGCTTGAGGAAAGGGCCCAGGTGTTTGAAGGCCTGACCCACAGTGCTCTGCTCCATCAGTTCCAGCAGTGTGCGGTTCACATCACGGATCTGTTCTACATTGCTGAACAGCTGAGCGTGTACATCCTCCGGCAAGATGCAGTTGAAACGTAGAGGAAAGTAGAAGTACTGGAACATTTTCATCATACAGATGGAATATACATGAATTCAGAATTATTTTTTAACATGTAACAAAAATGAAATTATAATTATCAATATTTAACACATAACAAAAATGAAATGATAATTATCTTCTAATCATAATACAAATTCATTATCATTTCTAAAGATTATAATCATCTATGGAATATAAAACAAAATCACAATTATTTCTAAATGTAATGATTTTGTCATTTGTGACATTGGCAATGTAACATGGATACATTTAAACTGTGCATATGCTGGACGGTGACAACATGTGATACTTAAATTTTGATACGGATATATCACAGCAATACTTATATTATTTTGAAGTTCATAGTTGCTAGCAAATGAAAAAAGATAACCATGCACTGAACAACAAAGTTTTCATTGTCAAAATATTGTTTTATCAGTTTGGGTAATGTAAGTGGTAGTTAATTTACTTTGAAATACTTGGAGATAATAGCTTGTATGTCTCACTTTATGGATCAGCTCCAAATGATTGAGATAGGCCTTTTCTGTCTCAAAAAGCTCTTTAACAATTTTGCGGCGCCTGCGTTCTCGTTTGGCATTCTCCATGGCAACTTTCTCTGCAGGACTATCTGCATACAGAATGCCATCCTCCTCTGTTTCTGTCAGTTCTGAAATAAAACCAAAAGACTCCTGTTCTGTTTCAATCAGTTGATTGAAACACACCGAACATTACATATTATGTAATCATAATCATAACCTCAACCAAGTCTAACCAAATAACAAAGCTAACAGCACCACTGAAACTTTCAGGGAGAGGGTAGGAAGATGGGGGCTCCCTCAGATAATTAGAGTGCCATGCTGACAATGCAGGGGTCATGGATTTAACCTTCAGGTGGGACACAGCTTGTTGTTTTTAATGCGTGCTTGCTGGGTCTTTTGACAGAGCCGAGGACTCAAGATCTCATGTCTTGAGTTCAATCTCATCCTAATTATTAAAAGTTGGCTTGTTTGCAGCCTGTTTTAACCCTTTGACTCCCACACTCTATCTACCTATCGCAAAAACTTAAGGCTTTAACTCCCTCATCCTATCGATGATAGGATGAGGGAATCAAAGGATTAAGTGTTTGCTTTGCTAGCACGGCTGACAATGCGGGATGCTGGTGAACAAAAAACGGGACTCAAAGGGTTAATGTTCCTTTCATTCCCATGCTATCCCTAGTATCATTATTTCACAGGTCTCCCTTCCTTCTGAATTGCAAGCCAGCTCACAAGACAGTGTGTAGGCTGATGGGAGTCTGTCAGTGACCTGCTGGTAGATTTGGATGGAGCACATAAGCTGTCCCAGTGCAATGATTTTTTTTTAAAAACAAATTTGAGACGACACTAAACCATTATAGCATACAACTCCTCTGATTCATGCCCAGAAAGTATCAAATTTTAAGCCATAAAACATACCATTTACCATTGCTAATAGTTAAGACTGCAAAGTTGTGGGTTTAAATCCCTACTGATCCAAATCATTCACATTGTGGGGATTTTAAGCTCCAACTGGTTCATATCCAGAGTTGAGTATGCTATGGGTTCAGTGCGAAGAGCAGGACCATACAGCTCAATATCATCCATGGTCCACTTCGAAGACACATCATTAAAAGTGTTGCTCAAATTTTCAGACCAACACCACAGGTATCTGTATCTGTACAGGCTGGTTGATGCAAGAATATGTTATCAAAAAAAAACAAAAACAACATAAAGTACAATCCTATTACTCTAACTGAGTCTCAATCTATTCCTACACAAGCATAGCATCCATGCACGTATTATTAATCTCCGGACTATTGTAAAAAATTGTATCAAATTCTGTAATCTTCGAGAACTGTTTTCACACACTGAGGCTGACTATGTTGTAACTGGTATTTTCCTTCCATCAGAGCCTGGAATTGCTAAGAAAAAAAAAAGAGGAAACTTCTAGGGGGGTCCGGGGGATGCTCCCCCGGAAAATGTTTAAAATCAAGACTAAAATCTGTGCATTCTGAGGCATTCTGGAGACAAATTTAAAGGCATCTAACACACTGAAAATCACAATGAATATCAGTCAAAAGAGTATTTAATAAACATTGGGCACAAGATCAGGATCCATCATACACAGCAGATCGTTTCAGCGTGTTCATACACAGACATATTCATCAAAACTAGCTAGAAGGCTTATCCAAGGCAGAACGACGAAAGAATCTTGCCAGAGATGTTTGCTTTTTTTTTCCGTTTGGTTTCTGTCTGTGCTTGATCAGGTATGCTCTCTGTGGTGTATTCATCCTCTGTGATGTCCTTTCCTTCTGTGGTGTCCTTGCCCTCTGTGTCTGCCTCAAAAATGACCATTTCTGCATGCTCCTTTTTTCTTTTCTTTTTTTTAAAGTATGGTCGTTGATTTTTTTTTAACGCGAAAAATATTTTTTTTGCGCGATTTTCGATTTTGATTTCCGCAACGAATTCCAGGCTCTGTTCCATACCAGTTCCTAAGCAAACAAATAAACAAACTGTAAACAAACCACATGATGTCAACATAATTATTGCCATTTCATTTAAATTGGAAACGCAGTAATGATAATCACTATCATTTCATTTGACATGGAAAGACAGTGATGACAATTACAATATATATATATATATATATATATATATATATATATATATATATATATATATATATATATATATATATATATATATATACGCACACATATATATATATCAGGCTGGGTAAGAGGAGAAGATAGTTTCCTCTGAAAATTGGCCGGGGTCCAGGGGCAACGCCCCTGCTGGTGGGTCTGGGGGGCTTCACCCCCCAGAAGCTGAAGAATCTCTGTAATTTTGAGGCATTATGGATGCATTTCCTGATGGCAAATACAATAATTCAGTAATATTTCCTCTGAAAATTCCCCCCCCCCCCCCCCCCCCCCTCTGAAACAGGAGTTCATCCGCTGAAATCAGTGAATCCGCTGAGAGTTACCCAGCCTGATATATACATATGGTCACGGCTACAAAATGGCGTTGAACAGGCTGCACACGCTACTACCGAACTTCGGAGCTAAATTTACATACTCTATACCTCAAATATAGCCACAAAATTAATGCAACGTGAAAGTGAAGTAATGATCTTTGCGCCTGGGTACATTTCCCCCCACAGCAACTGATAACAGTTCTGAAAATCAATATTTTGTCGTTTGTTTACATTATCGTCGAAGACAATTTTTGTGACACTTCAAAAAGTGTGCGCGATATGCCACAACGTGTACAAGAAACTTTCATGTCTGGGACTTCATCAACATAAAATTGAATGAATAAAGCCCTCATACTTCTACATCGGCAAATTGTGGGCACAGGAAGTAGAAACTTGCCGAGCAAAATCTGCTTGGAGTACATCACTGTTCGTTGTGAAATTTCCCTTGCGCATAAGAATAGTCGATTTAGCACTAATTCGGGTAAAACCCATGAAGTAAAAATAACTGATTCTCTCAAAAATGGATGTATTTAACTTTGACTTATTCAAAAGAGCGATGTGATGTTTACAATACCCACAGTCTGCCATGAAATTCAGCTTCTGCTTTCTGTTGTGAACGCAGTGTTATGTACTATTTTTTTCATGCAGACTGACATTTCAGCTTTCGCACACTGACCACATTGACTTGGTTGTTTCATTGATACGGCTTTGTGCCTTTCGCACCGTGAAGCGAAAATCGCCCTGTGGAATGGCAGGAAGGGGAAAAAGCTGATCAAGTTTTTGTTGTGAATCATTTTCCCATGTTATGTACAACAGAATCTCACCAGGATCGCTTGTTTTTTTCTGTTAATATATTGATATGTTCGTTGCTGTCCTATTATAGTTGTTATAACCGATAATTAACATCCCTTTAGCCTTACTCTTTGAACATGCTGACTTAGTTCTTCAGTTTAGTGTTGGTTTTGCCTTAAGTTTGAAGGGACCGATCAGTCTGATTGTCGTGATGGTGATGTACACCTGACTTCTTGTTTTATTGTTAACCACAGGCAGAAAATGTTCATTCAACATTCTTACATACAGGAAGTTAATAAAAAGCGCTGATTAGTGATACTTGATCCCTGCATGTGTTGGCCTTATTGTTCATAGGTCAGTGCATAACTTCACAGCAACAAAAATCATACCAATCTGATTTAAGAATAATGTTGAAAAAAGAGTTTGTTGACATGCTGGTGCTCTTGGATTATTTCAATAATGATTTTAGGCTTTTTCGTGGATTTTGGACAATTGTTGTGTACTTTTCATGATGTACATAACATCACATCAGCATCTGCACAGTCTGGATTTTGTGAAGTTATGAACATATGGTACCGATGTTAAAATTTTGTAATACTAATGTGAAATCTGTTAAAATGCCTTCTGCAGGTCAATACTGTTATTTTTAAGAATTCTGAATTGAAATACTTTATGCCTTAAAATTTGCCAGCAGCTTGCATGATGTACATAACCTCACACAAAAATGCAGTATAATCATCTGCTGTGATGTTATGAACAAAGAAAGAAATTTTAGTGGATGATTTTATTACAAATACATACCTGCTATTGACTCTATAGGTTGTTAATAGCCTGCTGGTACAGTTTTAAGTAAATCTTATCGATATAATACACAGTGGCTTATGCTTTTAAGTCTGCAGTATTGCAAAAGATGTTTTCTGTATGTGAAGTTATGAACATTTTACAGAAAATGATGCTTTTTTCTAAATAACTTTATGTTAATCCCACATGTATTCAAAACATGCAGATACAATCCCTGTAGCCTCTTTTTAACTGTTTTTATACAACAACAAAAATCATCAATATATTTGCTTTTTTTTCTGAAGAAAAGGTAGATTCTCTCAGAATGTTGCGAAATTATGTACTAAAGAGATCTTTACTGAATTTAGGAAATCACAATTCACTTAAAAAGAAAGTGATTATCATATGTGGCATTTGGTTTTTATTATCTCAAATGACAGATGGTTTGATGCCATCTTTTGCTTTTTAGAGGAATGTTTAGTACAATATTATGTTGTGACTTTTGAAGTTATGAACTAGTATGTTAAGTTATGAACATTCTATAGAATAGCCAGTTTTCCACCCTCATTATCAATCCCAAATGCATTCAAAACATGCTGATACAATCCCCTGAGCTCTTGTACCCATGTTTTTGTGGAAATTAATCGATACAAGTACTGTTTTCCTGAAGAAAAGGGATTCTCTCCAAGAATGTTGTGAAGTTATGTACTAAAGAGATCTTTACTGAATTCAGCAAGCCACAATTCACTTAAAAAGAAACTGACTGTCATGTGTGGCATTTTGGTTCTTCTTATGTCAAGTGAAAGATAGTTTGATGCAGAGGTTTGCGTTTTAGAGGATGCTGCAATACAACATTTTGTTGTGACTGTTGTGAAGTTATGTACAGACGACTATTTGGGTGCTGTTCTGGTATGTGCTCTTGTAGTATTTTCATTTTCATGGCCTGTTTTTGTTTGGAACATGTCTTTTGAGTTACTCATAAGCTGTTTTGCACAACAATAAGATTTTTCAGCTTTTGAGATCTCTTAAATGTTGGAGGTAAGTGGACATTCCAGTAATGTACATATACTAAGCCTTAATATGAAAACATTCACAATTAGGCATTACCTGCTTGGCATAATTATTTTGTCAGCTCTCTTTACACTGCTCATTTTCAAAACAGCAGAAGTCTGTTTTATCTTCCATGGTACAGCTCTAAAATTTACACACTAAAGAATTGTTGTGAAGTTATGTACAAAATCTTCTCCTTTTATTTTTTTGTGTTTAGTGTTTGATTTTCCTGTCCTACCTTCAGATGTACCAACTGGACCCGCTGTTAACATGTTCACAGTATTTTGAACAGAATATATGTTCCTTCTCAGGTTCTTTCCTTTACAGGGTCTGTGACATCGTGTGATGTTATGTACAAAGGAACATCATATTATCTGTTTACAGGAGTGATAAATGTCCAACTGACTTGCAAGTTGGTTTTATCATTGTTTTTGTCCTGGGTTTGCACAATATTCTTCCATTGACAGGTGTTTCATTTTGTTGCTTATGTATCACACTTTTTAGACACCATTTCGTAGCCATGACCATATATATATATATGTTGGTTTTTTTTTTTTTTTGTTCGTCCGTCGTGATCGACGATGACCAAGGATCATCACGATTCATGTGTCCGGCTGTGACTGATGAGGCCGATTCGTGCACGGAAGGCTCGGCCGCAGATGAGACACATGTGTTCTGCTGGATTGTGGACTTCGGAGTTGGCTCGGGATTTACGCAGCTCTCTTTTCTTTTGTGCTCCACTGATCCTGCTTTGTTCATAGGAGGCGGCACCTTCACCAACGCAGCTTCTCCATGATGAGCGGTCTTGTGTAAGGGCCTCCCATGTCTTGGTGTCGATACCGAAGTTTTTCAGGGACGCTTTAAGCGTGTCCTTGAAGCGCAGCTTTGGCCTTCCTCGCGAGCGTATGCCGTGTGCTAGCTCACCATAGAGCAGTCTCTTCGGGAGACGCGTGTCTTGCATATGCACAATGTGTCCAGCCCATCTGAGCTGGGCTCTTCTGAGCAGGGTGTGAATGCTAGTCATTCCGGCCTGATCGAGGACATCTGTGTCAGGTATTCTATCCTTCCAGGTGATCTTCAGGAGCTGTCTGAGGCAGTTGATGTGGAATCGGTTGAGTTTCTTGGCATGGCGCTCGTATACGGTCCATGTCTCACAGGCATACAGAAGGGTTGGCAGAATGGCTGCCTTGTATACCTTCAGCTTGGTGGACAGTTTGATACCTCTCCTGTCCCATACCGATACCCTGAGGCGTCTGAAAGCTGAACTTGCTTTGGCAATGCGTGTGTCTATCTCAGTGTCTATGTTCACTGATCTTGAGATCGTGCTTCCGAGGTACGTAAAATTGTCCACAGCTTTCAGGGTTTCTCCCTTGACAGTGATGCTTGGTTCTGAGTACTGCTGTTGTTGTGCAGGCTGAAACATGACTTCGGTCTTCTTTGTACTGATGGTGAGTCCGAAGTTTGTGCAGGATGCTGCGAATCGATCCATGCTCTGCTGCATTTTTGCTTCAGTGGTGGCATTCAGAGCGCAGTCATCGGCGAACAGGAGGTCGCGGACCCAGTCTTTTTCAACCTTGGTCTTCGCCTGAAGCCTGAGGGCATTGAGGAGCCTTCCGTCTGTCCTGTATCTGAAGCCAATGCATGTGTCATGGTCGTCATAGAATGCGTCTGAGAGCATGGCCGTAAACATCATACTGAACAGTGTTGGCGCCAGTACACAACCCTGCTTGACACCGTTCGTGACTGAGAAAGTCTTGGAGCAATCTCCGTTGTCCAACACACGTGCCTGCATGCCGTCATGAAATTGGCGTCCATGTTGATGAACTTTGATGGGCATCCGAACTTCTCCATAATTCTCCGGTCCTGCACGGCTGACCGTGTCAAAGGCCTTTGTCAGATCAATGAATGTCGTGTACAGGTCTTGGTGTTGTTCCTGATACTTTTCTTGCAGTTGCCGTGCTGCGAATATCATGTCGATTGTCCCGCGTGATTTTCTGAAGCCGTACTGTGTTTCTGGTAGGTGGCCATTTTCCAGGTGAACGATAAGGCGGTTGAGGAGGACTCTTGCGAGGATCTTACCGGCAATGGCGAGCAGAGAGATTCCCCTGTGGTTGTCACAGGACTGCCTGTTGCCCTTCTTCTTGTAGAGATGGACAATGGTGGTGTCCTTCAGTTCCTGGGGGATGGATTCTTGTTCCCACATGCCCTTGAATAATTCTGTTAGCTTTCGGGTTATGACTGGTCCACCTGCTTTGTATATTTCTGCTGGAATGGAGTCAGAGCCTGGAGCTTTGCCGTTTGAAAGGTGCTTAATTGCTGCCGTGATCTCTGATTCCGTTGGAGGCACTGCCAGTTCGGTGTTTATCAGCACTTGCGGCATACGGTCAATGGCTTCGCTGTTGCTAGTAGATGCACGATTGAGGACGCTGTCGAAGTGCTCGGCCCAGCGTTGTAGGATGGCATTTTTGTCAGTGAGAAGTGTTGATCCGTCGGCGTTGAGCAGCGGCGATGTTCCTTGGGGCTGTGGCCCATACAAAGTTTTTAGGGCGTCATAGAAGCACTTGTAGTTGTTGGTATCAGCATGCTTCTGTATTTCGTCCGCTTTTCTGCTAAGCCAGGAGTCTTGCATTTCTCTGAGCTTTGTCTGCACTTTGTTTTTGATTGATTTATAGGCAGCTTCCTTGGAGGTAGACTTTGGGTCTTGCTGGTGTGCTCTGAAGACTTTTCGCTTTTCTTCCAACAATATCTGAATGTCGGCGTCGTTTTCATCAAACCAGTCCTGGTGTTTACGCTGGTTGATATCGAGTTGCTCCCTCGCTGAGTTGTAGACGACGTCTCGGAAGGTTGCCCAGTCCTCATCCACACTTCTGGAGCCCAGATTTAGGCCTTCGAGCTGTGCATCAAGGTCATTTCTGAAGTTTTGATACACAGAGGGTCATTCCAGCTTTGTAACGTTCAGTCTTTTGTTGAACCTCTTTCCTTGTGGACGTCGTCTCGGCTGAATAGAGATGTTGAGTCTAGAGATGATGAGCCTATGGTCAGTCCAACATTCTGCACCACACATGGCTTTCGTTACTCTGACGTCCTGCCTGTCTTTTTTCCTAACGATGACGTAGTCGATGAGATGCCAGTGCTTCAAGCGAGGATGCATCCATGACGTCTTGTTGCGGCTTGGCAGGCGGAAGATTCTATTGGTGATGAGCAGGTCATGTGCGGCACAGGTCCTCAGGAGTAGGTGCCCATTGCTGTTGCTCTTTACAACTCCATTTCGTCCGATAATCCCTTCCCACGTTTTGTGATCTGTCCCAACTCTGGCATTGAAGTCACCGAGAATCAACAACTTGTCTTCTTTGGGTACAGTCGCGAGTAGGGATTCCAGGTCTTCGTAGAACTTGGCCTTTGCTTCCTCTGTGTTGGTCATTGTAGGGGCATAGGCGCTGATGAGGGTGGCATGACGTTTTCCTCTTAGTGGAAGGCGCAACGACATGAGTCGGTCGTTAGTTCCTTTCGGGAGGCTGGTTAGTTTACCGACCAGATTTGATTTGATGGCAAAGCCCACTCCCGCCTCACGACGTTCGTCGCTACCGCAACCACTCCAGAAGAAGGTATAGCCAGCTTTCGTTTCTGACAATTGGCCTTCGTTTGCGAGCCTGGTCTCACATAGAGCTGAGATGTGGATGCTGTATCTATCGAGTTCTCTTGCAATCAGTGCTGTACGTACACACACACACATATTTACATAAACAATAATAACGACTACTTGACTACTTATAGTTGTACAAAACCTTGTGAATATACTTGAAATAGAAAGCAAAGGTAAGGGGTTGGAACTAAACAGCAGGAAAACTGAAGTCTTGGTGATCAGTAAAAAACATGAAATCCTCTCATGCAAGAATAACATTAACAGCAAACGGCACAACCTTGAGACAGGTTGATAAGTTTAAATACCTGGGAATGATCATTTCATCAGACGGCAGATGCACATCAGCAATACCAGCAGAATCGGCCAAGCCAAAACAACATTCAAGAAGACGGAAAGCATTCTTACCAACAAATGCCCATCAATTAACATCAGGAAGAGAGTTCTTGAATGTTATATAGAAGTTATTAGAACCAATACTGTTGTATGGTTGCGAGGCGTGGACAGTCAACAAGCAAAGTCAGAGCAAGATTGAGGCAGCCGAGATGTGGTTTCTAAGAAGGATGTTGACAGTTCCATGGACAGCAAAGAAAACAAATGAGTCTTGATGGAGGCAGACACAAGTAGATCATTCATAAGGAAGATTAGGAAAAGGCAGGCAACATTCATAGGCCATTTTATGAGGAAAGGGGAATTGGAACACCTGGTGACAACGGGAAAGCTGGAGGGAAGGAGAGCACCGGGTAGACCCAGGGAGAAGATACTAGACGGACTTGCAGAGTGGCTGAAGGCAAGGAGGGTGGAAGAGATGCTTGAGGCAACAAGAGATAGAGACAGATGGAAGGCCATAATCGCCAATGCCATGCGGCAAGGCACCTGATGATGATGATGATGATAGTTGTACAGCACCTCATCTCACATTTCACAAGAGCTCAAAGCACTTTACAAAAGCGAGAGAGACAAAAGCAGACACACATAATGTGACATATAAAGCAAATGTTTCTATGCATGTCAACCCTCACTGCTATGACGAAAAAGAGATGAACATGGACTATAATAATGCAGTAATAGGGAAGCAATCAAACAGAATTATAATAAAATATCAACTCTGATAATGTCATTGTCAATGCATCATCAGACAGGAGGGGAAAAATAGGAGAAAACATTTACAAAGAAATGAATACATTTTTCTCTCTCTTAGTCTTACAGTTACACATGTAAGATAACAAAACCAATATTAACCATAACTCAGCAAAACAGGTGAAATATAGCAAAAGTAAGTAACAAACAGAGATAAAACAATTTCACCCTTGTATTCTGTTTAATCAATAAACGAGTCTTCTTGGTACTCAACAGATTATGTTATAATGAAAACAGACTTTACAGAAAAACACTTTTTGGGTGAACAATTTCCAAGTTTAGCATACTCAAAATAACACTCATGTCTTAGTGCATTTCATGTCATGTTTAGCATAATCTATTTATCCCAGTTGAAAGTCCCTTGTGTCAATCCAAATCAGTTTCAAGTTTGTGAGAGCGATATCGAACTTGAATCAGTGGAAAGACAATAATATCATGCAATCTGTGATACAAATAAATGTGCTTTTCTATTCCAAAATTTATTTCGCAGTTTCTGTACATTTGGCATTATCTTCAAGGGCCTGGTACCATTAAATCTGATATTTTCTTTAAAGTGAATCATCAATAATAATAATAATAATAAAAAGATACTATTCTTGCAAAACTATGTTTTCATTGAAAACTGAGTTTCCCAGACACATTCAAATCCACTGTCACACACACACACACACACACACACATACACACATGTTGTACACACACACACACACAGCACAGACATGTATACAACATACACACATGAACATTCACTCATTTAAAATCAAAATATACACACTCAGTCAACACATGAACACTCATTTAAAAATCACACACACACATGCGCTTACACACACACTCACACACACAAAAACACACATGCGCATCACTCACACATGCGCATGCGCACACACGCCTGTACACACACACACACACACAAAGACACATACAAGAATACACAGTCACATACATGCTAAACAAACATACACACGAATTATGAATTACAAATATAACTCTCATTATCTAATTCAAAACTGAGCAAATAAGGAAAACAATGACTATGCAGACAAGTTATGTCATTGTGGAAAAGATGATAAGGTACATAACTGCGTGATGTCAGGGTAGTCCCATTTCTAACATCTTTTCAGTGTTTCACCAACAACCATAAAGTGATATTTCCTTCATTATAGTTATACTATCAGCATCACTGACCAATTCTCCATACATTTCTTTCTCATGCACATGCACACACACACACACAAGCACGCATGCGCGCGCGCACACACACACACACACAGAGTAGATGACAGTCCTAACAGCTAACAACTGTAACATGAAATATATTCATAACAGAAAAGAACTTTCCACATTGATGTCAATTTTAATTCCTTATAGTTATATAAGTTATAAATATTGTCAGTAAACAATCAGTTTTCATCCAAGCTCTCTCTCTTTCTCTAACAGTAACACATACACATACATGCACAGAGTGACAAGAGACATTCACACATACACACACTTGTTAGAATAGCACATGAGATTGGAATGCCATTCATACGTTAATCATGATACTGAAATGAATTCATAGCACTGATCATGTTTACCTTTGAGTCGACTTTTTGCTGATAACATCTCAGTCAAAGTCACAAGTCTGGTTGGTCCACAGGTTTTCAAGGATCAGTTTAAATGATTCCTCTTGTACCGTTCTGTAACCTATTCTGTAACATAATTGGTGCTACCATAGCAAAACTGTTTGCAAATCATTGATTGATCTTTAATTTCTAATGGAAAGACAATGACACAACACAACTGTATCTGGTAAATTTTCCACATCTAGTGATCTACACTTGCTTAAATGTACTTAATAAACTATAACAGTTATAAGCCAAATTAAAACAATATAAGAATAATAAATAAGAATAACAATAAGAATAAAGGCATTGTAAAATGCCAAGTTACTGCCTTAAAACGTTTTGAATAAAAGACTTGAATATTCATTAAAAAACAAAATCCAGAAAACATACAAATTCATATAAGATCATTACTTATAAACACAAACATTTCATGAAACAATGATTTCGATACCCATAAGCATGAAAGATACACAATCATTACTGTCCTAAACACATTTTACATATTACAAACTTGGTACTACAATTAGTACAAGATCTGCAGGCCTTGTAAGTTGTATAGACCATCCTGCGAGGCACAGTCCCAGAGGGAAGAACAGGAAGTCCAAAGAAGAGAATGGAAGATGAAATCCAAAAATTGTCTGATTTGTCAGGCTTGAACTTCAGCGGTTCCTAAAGAATGGCACAGGGCAGGGATAGACACAAAGTCATCAGTGGTGTCCCTACAATCCGCAAGATTATGGGATATATGCCATTTTGTGTGTGTGTGTGTGTGTGTGTGTGTGTGTGTGTGTGTGTGTGTGTGTTGTGTGTGTGTGTGTGTGTGTGTGTGGTATGTGTGTTATGTTACATATATGTGCACAGATATGTATATATACATGGTTTATTTATATGCATGTGCATCTGTGTGAGCATGTGTGTGCGTGTGTGTCTGTGCAAATGAAAAAGACTAAAGAGAGAAGAACTTGAGTGCTGTCTGCTATACAAATGCATGTGCTGTCTGTTGTGTCACCAAATAAATTAAGCATAATACTTTTTCTTCATTTGATTTATTATGTATTTATGCCAATCATGGTTTCTGTAATGTAATACCATACATGTCCATAGTGAAATAATAGTGTGGAACCATCCAAAAGAAAAATGAGATAGGGCATACAATGAATATTATACAAGTCCTACTGACTGCTTCCACACATGGATCAGTACCATGATGATCAGCTAATTATAGTTTAATATCAAGCACTGCCCTTTCCTGTTTCATGTTTTATGCGGAATGTGGATTCTGTGACACAGGAAGATGAAGATCTGATATAATTTTATATCTGTAACTAGTGTAATAACATGTGTGCTGTCTGGCATGTGGTAATTAATCATTAAATTAGTATGCAAAATCATCTGAAATTGTCACTGCAATGACTAGGTATGTCACAATCGGCGATTACGTGAAAAATTGAGCGGAAGACAGTGACCGGTGTGGCGGCACACGCGAGAGGGTAGGTAAACAATCGCTCTTTGTTTCGTTAATGTATTCATGTGTCCGATAATTACCGACCTGAGTACCGAAGTCCGTATTTTTGCCTTGATGACCTGGTCATTTTCACGGATTTCTTCTCAATTGCTGACGGGGCAGTGGTGGTGTGGATTGTGGTGTGTGCGGCCGTATCTCCCAAACTTACGGGTATGATCTTTAAAGTCAATTAAATTGACCACCAATAAGAACATGCATTTTCCTACTTATGTGTAAAATTTGGTGCAGATATTATTCGATTAAACCGTTTTATGCCATATTACAGATAGTGGGTGTGGTGACTGTTGTTATTGCCTTCGCGGCCGTTGTTTACAATGGCTGTCAGGCTTATCTGTGCCGATTCACCGTTTTCTTTTGGTCATACCAGCTGAACCTACTGGAGTTAAAACTTCATTTTTCACGACATATAAGATAATGCATTTTTAACTTATTGTGTAAAATTTGGTGAACAAATTTTAAGCATTACTCGAAATACAAGCTTCAGTTTGACGCTGTTGTCAGTCTAGATCTAGAATCTAGTAGATGACTCGGGGAAACTGCGGCAATGGGCAGTCAAACTTCGAAGGTATGCTACCCCTATTATCAGCTTCTAGATTTCTGGACTTTAGATTGTCAGATTGGATAAGATTAAAACTCGCACAACTAGGCAAGTTTAAAAGAATCCAGTCATGTAGTTTGGAAAAATAGAAAAAAATGAAAAAAACGGAATCTAGATCTAGTGTATGTTGTGGCTTATTGGTCAATGAAGAATCATATAATAATGCGGTGGACTATGACATTCCAAAATTTTCTCTGGCTTGTGATGTTATATGTGGAGACCTTGTCTTGTCATGAATCCATTTCAATTCTGTACTATTATTACCATCTGGCACAACATACCCATTTCACTCCTGCCTGTCTGATATAGAACTGATGCATCAGCCTCAGCAAAACCAGACAGGACATATACAAAATCAAATACTCTTCTGTCTTCCTATTCTCCTTTGCTACATTACAAGGTCTGGTGTCCACATTCTTCAGCTATGCTTGGTAACACTTAAGTAACTCCTGGCTGCACTGCCATGAAAACAGTTCATAAACCATACATTCCATGGCAGATTTTTTCTGAATTACTCAATTAGTGTTTTTGTTTTGTAAAGAAATACCAAGAGATTTTGTTGTGTGTGTGTGTGTGTGTGTGTGTGTGTGTGTGTGTGTGGTGTGTGTGTGTGTGTGTCACTGTGTGTGTGTGTGTGTGTGTGTGTGTGTGTGTGGTACTGACAATGCATACTTTCATGTACATTATTTAATGTGAATCATAATGCTGAAAAAGTAGAGAAATTGAGAAGAATATATAGGGGTCCTATTTGCCATCTTGGTGTTGTATTTTGCTTCATAGGATAACAAGTGAACAAATGACAGGTATGTAGTATTATGTTGGTGTTACAGATAGGGATGTCAAGGGCTGTTTCAGTATATCTCCTTCTTCTGGGAAATCTGTGGTAGAAATTTCCTTTCCTGTCATTCTCTTTTTCTTTGCCTTGATTTTGTCCTTTGTCATATCTTTCTTTTTCATTTTCTGTCTTGCTGATCCATTCACCTCTGGTAAGTTTTCCATAAAGCCTCTTTGAATTGATAATTGGATACATAATTAATGAATTGTATTTTTTAGCTGTAAGTAAATGTGAACTGCTTAGTGGCAATATCAGATAATATTAGCCAGTTTTTACACACATGAATGCTTTTGTGTATAATTTATGTGCTAATGTTCCCCCCCCCCCCCCCCCCAATTGTTCTGGTGATGATCTGGGTGGGGTTGCCAATGCCAAGGGCATATTATTTGATTATTTGTGTGAATGCCCTGATATGTGTACTTACTACTTAATTTTCTTTTCCGTGTTTGTTTTTTGCATGGTCCTTTACATGTTTACATGTTTACATGTGTGTTTCGCTTGAGATGGTTGTACCCTCGACATAGCTCTGAGTAGTGGGTTGGGCTTTAAACACTAATAATGATAATGCCAATAATCATCAGGGATACATAGTAGCCTTTCATATGAACTAAATGATGTAGAGCAGTAATTTTCATCACTGTATCGGATGGAGAGAAGGAAATGGCATGGTTGTAGAACTTGTACTGAGAAGAACAGTGACTTGTATGCTGCATGTATTTAGCAAAAAATTATTGGGAGTGATGGACAGCAAAATGATGTCAAGAAAAGCCTTCTTCAGTTCTTGTCAAGTGTGTACACTTTAAAGGGACTGGGGTGCATCTAGGTAGTAACACTTGGAATTGGATACCCTTCATGTATAATCTTTTTTTTCTTTCCATTTTTTGTTACAGTTTAGATTTGCATTTGACATATTTGGCTTTTACACAGATGACTTTCATGATTCCATTCTTAGAATGTCTGCACATTTTTGTGATTTCTTCATTTGGCAAGCTGTAAATCAAATGTGACTACGGATTCTGTGCTTTTTTTTTTTTTTTTTTGGTATGTGTGGACTATTTGTATGTAACTCAAGTAAATGTGTTTCAGAAGTTTTTTGTTTTTGCAGTACAGCTTATTCTTATACATGGTGTTTGTGTGTGTATGTTATATTTCTGCTAATGCCCTTTTCATCTTGTTACCTGTTCTGTGGATTATTTTGATGTAGCATTATGGGTCAGTCTTTGTGTTTTTTGTTTGCATTTAAATTTTAATTTTATTTTTTGAGTGATATACATATAGATATTTACATAAATATATATATATATGTGTGTGTATGTGTGTGTGTGTGTGTTTACACATACTGGTACATATATACATACATATATATATATATATATATATATATGTATGTATATAATGTACCAGTTATATATATATATATATATATATACACACACACACACATACATAAAATACATGCATATGTACACTTACGCGTATAACACATATACCCAAACAGATATTTACATACATAACAGTACACATTATCTTTCATGTTGTATGACAGCTTATGAGAAAGTGTGTGTTTATGCAAGAAAAAAAATTACAACTTGTTCAAAAATGTTTGCTTGTTACTGTTAGGGTAAATAATTGAAAAGATACACTGTCCTTACTACCAGCAGAATTTTTAAATCAAAATTGCAAGATGAAATTTCCAGAAGAGCAAGTTATTTATAAACCAATTCAATCTGTGAATCTTTTTTACCCCTCAGAACAGCTTTATTAGTAATTAATCTGTAATCTCTTAGTATTGATAAAGACTCAATTTCTAAGTTACCTGGAAACTTGAGAGGTCTTTTCAGTGAAATATTCAATTTTCATTTCTGTTTTTTAAGGGTTTTTTATACTAGTATTACTACCATCACAGGCTCTCAATTTTTTTTTTTTTAATCAATATGAATATACTTACATATATCTATACACACATATATATGATATATAATAATACACACACATATTATTCATAATTAAAAACATATATATAAACCAATAGTAAATACATAATAAAAAATAAAAATGCACAGGTTGACAACTTCTTGTTTAATAAAAGTGGTTTTTCATGAAAAACTGTAATTAATTATTACATAAAGATTGACCCTAATGGTATTGAATAACTGTTGTAATTTATCATGATAATTATCTTGAGGCTTTACTCAACAATTTTCAAGTAAGAAATTTGATGATTTTGGAAACTAAAGATTTTTATTTAGGAATCTCAGTTGATCTTCGCTTCAGCCAGTTAAGGCAATTAATGAATTAATTGTTAATTAATGCATGGACTCAGAGATTCATGAAGGTCTTAATCATCTTGACTAAACAAAGACCTTTCTACTGATATTTGATTTTTTTCAATCGGTTCAGTCGTTCCAAAGTTACGGTGCTTTTTGTGATGAAATGGCACACACGCGGTCACAGTTTTTGCTATGTAATCCAATGAAGGAAAACGTCGAAAATTTAATTATTCAAAAAATCGTAACTTTCGTCACAGACAATCAACCGAAGAACTTTTAATACCATTTTAAAGTTCTTTTTTTTTGCTCTTTTCAATGATGGTAATTGCATATTTAATAAAAAATATTTGAAATTTTTTGTAACATAGGCCTACCTAGATCTAGTCTAGTCTAGGCTACAATGACCAGTGCTGGAGTCAATCATTGACTCAATGGACGAATGGTGAATCAGTCAGAACTGACAGAAGATGGCACAGCTGAATTAATGTAAACTAGAGTGCATCAAAATTTCAAAATCAAGATTTAGGCCTATATTCAATATTGTCGGATATCATCATCAGATCATGATCACCGTTGCCGTAATCACGACGCGATCGTTATGTTTCGAAACTCCCAAGAGACCAACTCAAGATTACGGTCTACGTGTTGCGAGAGAAGAGTGTGTTACTTCTTTCAGTGTCTGGACGAAAATCAAAATCCCTGTCTGGCTGTCACAGTATGAAAATCATAATAATCATATCAACGCCAATACTGGCAATAGTATCGGATATGATGATCATGATCATATCATGATGATGATCATCATTTCATTGTGGATCACTGGATGATCACTCGGCTGAGTTGTGCAGTTAGTGTAAAAGACAAGTCAAAATATTCAATGAATCAACGATCAATTAAGTCAATTTCCACTGGCAGCATTTCGCAAAACATGCATTGCATTGCATGTTTTGCGAAATGCTGCCAGTGGAAATTGACTTAATATCATGCAATGATCGCACTGTCACAATGAACTCTTACCACAGATTCATAAGCTGAGGAGAAAACGGAGAAAACAGTCAACGCACTTGCTGTTTTGAATTTTCCTCAGCAGAATATGTAAAAGTAAGACCGGCTCTTGTGGACGCGGACATCCACAGGCACAAACTCGCAAAATTGTACAGGTCTGTTCCTACTACAGGCTATAACTACTTCTCGTAGAGTTCGAACTACGATGATAAAAAAAACACAAAAACAAAAAACCCAATAAGATAAAGATCTAGAAAAATAGGGGTAGGATGGGTGGAAATAAAAAAGACGAAACCCGCCTCTTTCTGATAGGGTCAATTGAGGTCAAAATTTGCATCTAGGAAATGGACCGTGACATCGTTGACATAATAACAAGGCATTGTCCCTATCGTCTCCTCTTAAAAACAACTACAACAACAAAATTATTTAGCAGATCAAACGGAATGATGATGACTTGTTGATCGCAGATGTCAGATTTATATCCGATTTATGTAACTGCTGTGTATTTTTTTTTTTTTTTCTTTTCTTTCGAACTCTTTTCGTGTGTGTGTGTGTGTGTGTGTGTGTGTGTGTGTGTGTGTGTGTGTGTGTGTGTGTGAGTGTGTGTGTGTGTGTGTGTGTGTGTGTGTGTGTGTGTGTGTTTTGAGTACGCCGTTGTAGTTCATCTAAAGCTCTTTCAAGGTCATAGTGACTGACATTCAAGATCGCCTGTATCTTTATCTGTATCTTTATATTGCCTAAACAAAACAAAAACAAACAAAAAACAGGAAACAAAAAACTCAAAAAACAAAAACAAACAAAAAACATAAACAAAAACAAAACAAAACACACTCAAAAAACAAACAAAACAAAACAAGAAAATGTCAGAAATTCAAGGAACTGACTTTTTACGTAAAATTAAAGGCAAATGTTGTTCGCTAGAATTATATCTAATTTTCACGTGTCTTATCAACGTGCAGTGGTATGATCATAATGGCGAAGACAGTATCACCACAGTACTCATAACAAAAATGTACAGTATGGTTTCAGTTTGAGAGTAACAATGATATTCTATTTACAGCCTAATCCCAAGCAATCCTTGTAAAAAAAAAAAAAAATAAATAAAAATAAAAAATGCTCGCAGTTATTGACGTAGATTGAAAGCAAATGAATGGGGAGTGGCGAGATTGCCATGACTACACACTAATGCGATATGAACACTAATATACCAATGCCGCACAAACGTAGATCATAAAAAAAAAATCACTTCAAGAAATAAGAAGTAGTGATGATGATACTTTTAAAAACTAGATGTGAGGAAGGAAACATATAGATCTGATAAATAGCTTCGAGTATTTCAGATACTGAGCGCACACACACACACACACACACACACACACACACACACACACACACACACACACACACACACGCATACACACACACACACACACACACACACACACACACACACACACACACACATAAACAAAAAGAAACATGCTACTTACATATACACTCACATACATACCATATGATAATTTCATACACGTTAGAGAGAGAGAGAGAGAGAGAGAGAGAGAGAGAGAGAGAGAGAGAGAGAGAGAGAGAGAGGTGGCGTACACACAAATGCGTGAAAACACTCGCGCGCGCGCGCACACACACACACACACACACACACACACACACACACACACACACACACACACACAACACAACACAATACACACACATACACACACACACACACACACACACACACACACACGCACAAACACACACACACACACACACACGCACGCACGCACGCACACACACACACACACACACACACACACACACACACACACACACACACACATGGGAGAGAGTTCTATTTCGCTGGTCCATAAACAGAGAAGATCTCTTTCCACGAGTCATCATCATCATCATCAGGTGCCCTGCCGTATGGCGTTGGCGACCATGGACTTCCAATCATCTCTATCTCTCGTTGCCCCCAGCATCTCCCCCACCCTCCTCATCCCCAGCCACTCTGCAAGTCCGTCCAGCATTCTCTCCCTGGGTCTACCTGGTGCTCTCTTTCCCTCCAGCTTTCCCGTTGTGACCAGGTGCTCCAAATACAATATACAATATAATATTTTATTTATATAGCGCAAAATCTTGATAAAATCAAATCTAAGCGCTAAAACAGATACACGCACGCATGCACACACACGCACTCACGCACGCACAAACACACACAAACACACACGCACACGGCTATAAATGGGGAGAAAGAATAAAAGCAATGGAAAATTATAGAGAGCATATTATATACAATTATAATATTACAATGCGATTCCCCTCCGAGTGGAGACAGGCTGCAGAGGGGATTGAGTGAGGTCAGGATTTTATGCAGAGGAGAAAAGGTGAGTTTTGAGAGCGGACTTGAAGGAGACAAAAGTAGGTTGCTGACGGACTGAGAGAGGAAGTTTGTTCCAGGAAAGTGGACCAGAAACAGAGAAGGCTCGTGGACCATAGGTGCGTGGAAAGCGAAAAGTCAGAGGATCGGAGGCAGAGCGGAGGGTACGTGAGGGAACATAAATCTCAAGTAGGCTTGACAGGTAATCGGGGGCTGCGTTATTGAGGCTTTTGTAGCAAATCCCCCTTCCTCATAAAATGGCATATAAATGTTGCTTGTCTTTTCCTAATCTTCCTTATGAGTGATCTACTTGTGTCTGCCTCCGTTAAGACTGTCTCGTTTTTCTTTGCTGTCCATGGAACTCTCAACATTCTTCTGAGAAACCACATCTCGGCTGCCTCGATCCTGCTCTGGCTTTGCTTGCTGACTGTCCACGCCTCGCATCCGTACAACAGTTTGGTTCTATATAACATTCAAGGACTCTCTTTCTGATGTTAATTGATAGGCATTTGTTGGTAAGAATGCTTGTCATCTTCTTGAATGCTGTTTTGGCTTGGCCGATTCTGCCAGCTATTTCCGATGTGTATCTGCCGTCTGATGAAATGACCGTTCCCAGGTATTTGAACTTATTAACCTGTGTCAAGGTTGTGCCATTTGCTGTTATTTTGCAGGAGGGGATTTCATGCTTTTTACTGATCACCATGACTTCAGTCTTCCTGCTGTTTAGTTCCAACCCCTTACCTTTGCTTTCTGTTTCTAGTATATTCACAAGGTTTTGTAGGTCCCTTTCATTTTCTGCAATTAGCACGGTGTCATCTGCGTACCGAATTTTGTTTATCATTTTCCCTCCAACCTTTAATCCAGGGTCTTCTTCTAGGTTTCTCATGATGTTTTCGCTATATAGTGAAAACAGATCTGGTCACAAAACACAACCCTGTCTGACTCCTCTTTTGATGTTTTAAAAAGAGCTTATATTGTTTTCTATTCTCATTGCAGATGTTTGTTCCCAGTACATATTCCTGATTATTCGTAGATCTTTTCCATCGACATTGAGTCTCTCCAGTTGGTTGATCAATTCATCATGTCGTACCCGATCGAAAGCCTTGGTATAGTCAACAAAGCATAAATACAAATCCTTATTCATCTCAATTGACCTCTCTATGATAGTTCTTAGGATGTATATTGCATTAATAGTTCCTTTCCCCTCCACAAATCCACACTGTTCTTCTGCTATTTCTCTTTTGATTCTATTCCTTGTCCTCGTCATGATTATTCTTAACAGGATTTTTGTTACATGACTCATCAAAGTGATTGTGCGATGGAGTTCGCATTCTATAGCCCCTGTCTTCTTTGGAAGTGCAATGAAAATTGATTTTGACATATCTTTGGGGATTTTTCCAGTGTAATAAATTTCATTTAGGAGGACTGTTATTTTTTCTATGCCAAATTCCTCCGGGGCTTCAATTATCTCTGTGGTAATGTTGTCTGGTCCTGGGGCTTTTCCTGGTTTCATCTTTTTCAGTGCTGCTCTAACTTCATCTTTCATTATGGGTGGTCCTTCAAAGTTCTTTTTTATAATGTGTTCTTCGTTTCTGTCATCATCAAAAAGGTCTTTAATGTACTCTCCCCATCTGTCTAATATTTTGTCTTTTTCCGTGATAAGCGTGCCATCTTTCGATTTTAAGCAACCAGTTGATGTGCATGTATTTTTCCTGTAGACAATTTCTTCAATTCGTCTGTACATACCCTGAGGATCCATTTGTGTCGTTCTTCTATCTCTTTGCATTTTGTGTTCAGCCAAGCTTCCTTAGCTTCATTGCACCTATACCTGATTTCTTTGTTTATCTTCCTGTATATCTCCTCATTTCTCTTTGCCTTCCTCCTTTCCTCCATCAAGCCTAAAATTTCATTAGTCATCCAGCTCTTTTTTGCTTTTCTATTTGCCTTAGGGATTTCTTCACAAGCTTCATTTATAGAACTTCTCAAGTTTGTCCATTGTTCCTCACTGTCACCAACGTCTTCCAGAGCACTGAATTTGTTTTGAACATGTACATTAAATTTTTGACGTATCCTTTCATCTGACTTTAAGAGTCCAAGGTTTAGTTTGATGTTGCTTTTGGTCTGTTTCCTTTTCCTCAATTTCAGCCTAAACCTTCCCACTACAGGATTGTGGTCACTGTTGCAGTCTGCGCCTGGTAGTGTTTTTGCTGACAGTAAAGAATTTCTAAATCTTTTGTTGATCAGGATGTAGTCAATTTGATTTTTGGTATTATCTCCTGGACTCATCCAAGTCCATTTTCTTCTGTTAGGCTGCTCAAACCAGGTGTTTCCTACTATGAACTCATTCATCTGTGCTCATTCTACAACTTACCCCCTCTTTCATTTTGTGTACCAAGGCCATGAGGTCCAACTATATCCTCCACCCTATCCTGTCCCACTTTAGCATTAAAATCTCCCATTATGACTGTAACTTCTTATGATTTACATTGGACCTTGGCCATCTCTAAAACTTCGTAAAACTTCGTAACTTCCACGAGTAGTTAGAGAGAACCGAGTTAGGTTTAAGACAACCTCCTAGAGACCTGAGAGCTTTGGATAACATATCACATAGTTCAGATACTACAAGGTGTAACGAAACTTCAGTCAAGTGTCTGTTTATCTTTGGTCTGGTTGACACAGGATGTCAATATGAAAGTAATCCTTAACAATGGATTAACATCGAACTTCTAATTGGCCGGGGAATGACCTGGGTTCGATAAGCGAAGACACTTCCGCCTGAACGGAAAAAGGCGGAGATTTTTCTCGTCTCCCAGGTCAACATGTGTGCAGACCTTACAGTACCTAAAGTGTGCCTTTGTAATATATACGCATACAGAATATCAAATATAATTATTCTGGCAAAAGCTCCAAGTAGCTATCAGTAATCTCTGTGACACTGCCACCTCAGTAATATTTAATGAAAAGATTGTATTGTTTGGATGCGACAGACATTTTAAATCAGATCCCATAGTGGACTTGATTTTGTTGCAAGCCAAGTCCTACAACTATAAATGCAAACATAAAGACTGCATTCCACAAATTAATTCATTCTGGAGATACTTGAAAATTGTCTACAATATCGAAAAACATGTGTCAATTATGAATATGAACTACAATAGATCTCAAACTGGCTGGTTTTTGTATAAAGTACTGATTGAAAATGTTTGACTTGATCATCAGTAACATTATCTTGGCACAAATCAGCTGTTTGAAATATCTGTGTAATGTACCTGTGGTAATCCTTATACATCTACTTGGTAATGTTTTGACAATATTGGTGCATGTATGTTTGTCACCAGGTGTTCATGAGTCTTCTTCGTTTACGTGGTCCTTCTGGTGTCCAGTGAACGGTAGTAGTGTCTGAAAGCAGCGAAGAGTCCGGCCGTGTATCCATGTACGAGATCTCGAGGGATGAGGCAAACCTGAACTGCACCAACCGAAATATTTGCATTCTTCACGCATATAACACTGAGATATTTTGATTGGAGGGAGTTTTTAGAGACAAGACGTGCCAAGTCTATGTTTATGAGGACGACTGAGACAAGTGTACGAGGCTGTTCACATGGAAGAACGTTTCGTTCACCGAAAAAAGAACATTTCTTTCCTTTCAAATTTAGGGCCGGTAGAAACAGAAATAATATGATCAAAGTCTAAATAACAGATTAATCAATGAATAAATTGTATGCTCGTATAGCAAACTGAGAATCAGTTTAAACTGCTTAACTTTAAAAAATCTATTTCGAGATAACAGTCATTATTTAGAAAAATGGTGGTATCGCTCTGTCAGTGAGGTTTCCAATACAAGTAACTGTCGGTTCTGTCATCTAGTATATATTTAGCCAGTCTCTTCAGACCAACTCTTCGGCCTGATGTTCCATTTCTTTCCTTAGTTAATGCCTTTTGGTATTACTGACGCCAATTTCTTGTCAAAGTCGTAGCAGTCATGAACTTCAACTATTCTGCTCAGTGACATCAAGCAGAATGAAAGAGAATGGCGCTATTCCATTGAGGTCCCTTCAGAATGGAGCAGCGCAGGGTTCTGCACCTCAACAAAATCCACCCTCAGATACTGGATGTCCCCTTCGCCCATCTTCACGCGCCAGGGGACATGGGAGGAAAGCCACTGACATCTACTGACCACTAAGTTCCATGGCAGGAATCATCATTATCATCATGTGCCTTTCTGCATGGCGCTGGCGATCATGGCCCGCCATATGAATATGTCTTTTGTCGCTGCAAAGATATATCCTTTCCTTTGTGTCCTCACGCACTTTGCAAAACTGATGTTTTCTCCCTGGGTCTAGGTCTACCTGGTGGTCATTTCCCGCTAGCTTTCTTTTTGTGACTAAATGCTCAAATTGCTTTTGCCTCATATTTATATAGGCGTCCTTTAGTCTCGGAAGACTATGGAGTTGCGCTCTGGGTGTTTATTCTGGTGCAGCGTCGGGTGTGGCTGGCCAGTCCGACGCGGGAATGACAGTCCCTGTGGCAGAGGGCACAGATGAAGTCTGACGCTGGTCTGTCTGCCTGGGCTGCAGCCTTTCTTCTCGTTCTCTTTTCCTCGTGCCGCTGAGCGAGTGTCTCTTCGAACTTGGAGAGACCTTTCTGCACAGTCTGTCTCCAGGCTGACCGTTCGAGGGCTGTTGCTTCCCAGTTGTCCTTGTCGATATTCAAGGCTTTTAGGTCCCTCTTGCACACGTCTTTGAATCTCAGCTGTGGTCTGCCTGTGGGACGTTTTCCCTGCACCAGTTCTCCGTAGAAGAGGTCTTTGGGGATCGAAGCTGGAGTGACCTCTCTAGAGCGCAAGGCCTGGGTAAGTAAGTGTGGAGGGCAAGCTGTTACCCATGCAGCAGACCCCCCCCCCCCCCTCTCCACGTCGCTGGAATGGTCCATTGGAAAGGCAAGCGCCGATACACATGGTTCCAGTGCCGTCGCAGGAGTTGCCAGAACGTTGCTGTATACAGCCTCGGACTGCCTTGGGGACTCCGACTCCGGATTTTTCCTCAGGGTTGACTCCCGAAGCCTTTCCTATGAGTGGGTATGGCCACAAGGCAGCGGAAGTTTGAAATCAGAGTTTTCCTTCTCTTAGATGAGCTGTCTTCCCAGACTGATGAGCCCCATCTACCCAAAGCACTGGTTTTCAGGCGCCAGTAACCCGCCTTCACCCCTTCTCCTATCAGTAGTAGCAGTTCCGCCGGGCTTATATCTAAGCCACACGAGCAGGCTAGGAGCTGGACTTAGTTGTCAGAGGCTGTTGGAGACGCGCGCCGTGAGGGGCATTTTATAGACAATGGGAGCTTGTCCCCATTGCCACCCCTCGGCTATGACAACCTTGTCCTAGAAATGTTACTTGTCTTTTCCTAATCTTCGTCATTAATGTTCTTTTTGTGTTTGCGTCTTTCATGACTGTCTCGTTTGTTTTCTTTGCTGTCCACGGAACTCTTAACATTCTTCATAGAAACCACATTTCAGCTGCCTCCATTTCCATCTTGTTCTGACTTTGCTTGTTGGCTGTCCAGGCTTCGCATCCGTGCAACAGTATTGGTTCTGTATATAACACTGAAAAACTTTCTTCCTGATAGATATTTTTTCGTGAGAACGCTTTGCATTTTCTTAAATGCTGTTTTAGCTTGGCCATTTCTTCTGAATATTTCTAATGTGCATCTGCCTTCTAGTCGACTGGTCTGTAGATGATTGTTCCCAGATATTTAAACTTACCAACTTGTCTCAGTGTTGTGCCATTTGCTGTTATTTTTACAAATAGGGGATTTTTTTTTTTACTGATTACCATGATTTCAGTCTTCTTTCTTAGCTGTAAACCTTTATTTCTGCTGTCTGTTTTTATTATATTCACCAAAATGTTTATAGGTCTTTTTCATTTTCTGCAATTAGAAACATTCATCTGCATAACAAAGATTATTTACCATTTTCCTCCAACCTTTATACCTTTATACTGATATGGCAGGAATGGGGAAAACAAACAAAGCCAAGCAAAAAACCGGCCACAGTCATCGTCAGATGTGATCTGATCACATAGACGCGAACGAAAGAAGAATGACAGATGTTGACAGATGTAGTCAGCAACTGACAGCAATAATAGAACAACCCGTCGAAACAGATATTACAGGTAGGTATGTACCATCAGGCTCAAGAGATACGATTGTCTCCCTTGCGATAGTAAGTAAGACAAATAGAAGGAAGCAGTACAGACTTACTGCTCTACAGAATTAACTGTCGGGTCTAAAACAATTCAAACAAAATAGAAACCTTTGAGGGAGAAAACGCTGTGAAAAAAAAAATGTTGGGGGTACTCTTGCTAAAATGCTCTGTCAGCATCTAGGTCCTTCAGAGGGAAGGTACCTTAGGCTCCCATGGGGATCATCATTTCGTTCTGTGTAGAACTAGTTTGATCTGCTGTCTGGGATACTAATAAGAGAGGGGCGCCTGCCCATATGAAGAGCCACCCAAACGTAAGTTAGCAGCACTGCACAAAGTGCAAAGGTATCACCTAAACGAAAAGAGAGTTACCTCGGCTCGCTCTCCCACTTTCAGCATGCCATTGTAAGAGAGACAATCCTACTTTCCCTCTCTTGAGGCTGAGGGTAGGATCTATATTAAGTCTGCTTGATAATGCAATCTCTGACAGCCGTGTTCATTTTATAACAATCTGAATGAGTAAAACAAACAAACAAACAAACAAACAAATAAACAAACAAACAACAACAACAAACCGACAAATAACAACAGAAAGTCTCACTGCTGACATTATTCAACAAACACTTCATCAACATTTCTGTTCATAAGCTAATTAAGGTAATAGATCATTACAATGCAGTAAATCCAGTTCACACAAAATACTGTGCACTAGACCTATGTCGAAACGCATCAGAACAGAGCATTGATCTAAAGCTAGAAATACACAGACATTTCAAGTACTGGATTTCTGCTTAATGTTATCAGAACGCTGTGAAATAAAGTTGAGGGTAATCTTTCTAGAATGCCATGTCGGCGTCTAAGTCCTTCAGAGGGAAGGTCCTTATGCTCCCAGAAGAATCGGACCAGGCATAGGGTTTGTGAATTGTGTTAGTCAGGTGCGGTAATTAAACGGGTGAACATATACGTCGGATTTCCAGTTGGAAGGTCCTGGGTTCGATCCGACTAGACACCTCCGTCTGGTGGGTATTGGACGGAGGTTTTTCCAATCTCCTAGGTCAACATGTGTAGAGACTTGCAGTGAGTAAGTTCCCCCCCCCCCCCCCCCTTGTATGCATGCACACAGAATATCAATGTGCACGTCAAAGATCCTGTAAAGTTGTCGTTGGCTGACTTATGGAAGCATAAAAACATTCAGCATGCACGCCCACCAAATATGCAGACAGTGCAACAACATAGTGTAGTGTGGTCAGCTCGCCCAGTAGCTCAAGTTCACTGTGCTCCACTAAAAAGTTTGATTTTATGCAATGTGCAGTGAGTCCAGATGGGTTTTGAAAATAGCGTCACACAAGAACGATGAATAATTTATTATACATCAAACATAAGATCAGACTCTTGCGTGCACTGGTATATATGTAATTTGTTATACTTCAAACATAAGATCAGACTTTTACGTGCGCTAGTTTAATTTTTCTTTGTGTGTACGTGCAAGACAGGAACCCTCTCAGCGGATTTGGAAAGACAGTTCCAAGCCATGGAAATGAGATGTTATCGCAAGATACTATACATGTACATCATATATGCTAGTCATATCACTAATGAAAAAGTGCACCAAACCAACAGCGCACTGGACCATATGATCTGCTGACTTCAGTTAAGAAAAGAAAACTACTTTGGTATGGCCATGTAACAAGATCCAATGGTCTTGCTTAATCACTGTGCGAGAGAAACAAAGGGAAAGAAAAAATCAAACAAAATAAAACAAATCAACTAAACAACCGACCGACCAACCAACCAGCCAGCTAGCCAACCAACCAACCAACCAAACCAGCCAACCAACCAACCAACCAACCAACCAACCAACTGACCAAAAAAATCGATAGACTGGAAACATTGCGGAATGGACAGAGAAACTATTTGCAGAAACCAAGGCTTTGGCATAGAACATACAGAGCTAGTGGAATCTGGTGCACTGTTCATTAGTGTAGCCCCCCAGTGACTATTCAACGAGTTATGGGAGAAGAAGAAAAAGAAGAAGAAGAAGAAGAAGAAGAAGAAGAAGAAGAAGAAGAAGAAGAAGAAGAAGAAGAAACAAAAGAAGTGACAGAAAGAAAACATCAAGACAATAAAGTACTAGATTTTCCTGAGCCAGATTCGAACCCGTACAGTCAGATGGGAAGGCGGGGTCTCCACCTCTATATCAACCAGGGATACGTGCTGAGTGTTTGGGCTAACAATAGTATGGCCACATTACCTTTGTAAAAAAAGTGCTGAGTGTTTGGGCTAACAATAGTGTGTACTTGCAGCGATAAGGGATAGACTGATATGGAGGGCCAGGTCGCCAGCGCCATGTGGCAGGACACATGATGATGATGATGAATACATTATGTATGAACAGACCTTGTTAATAATAATAATAATAATGATAACAATAATGATAATGATAATATATAATAATAATAATAATAAAATAATAATAATAATATAATAATAATAATAATAAATCACTTTTATATAGCGCTATTCTCTCACACATAGGTGAAGACTCATTGCGCTTTACATTAATTAGTTCATTTTTCCCAATCAGCCCCATGCCTCGTGGTTAATTATACTAACTCCCATTCCTAGCCCCCCCCCCCCCCCCTAACACACACACTAGCATATCTGTTGCAAGCAAGTACTAATATATACATTACATTACTGAATCAGAAAGATCAAAAATCATGTTTCATTACTGGTAGCATTTATCAAAAAGATGAGTTTTTGAGGCCCGCCTTGAAAGAAGACAGAGATGATGAACAGCGGAGAGAAAAGGCAGATCGTTCCAAACAAGTGGGGCTTGGCAACGGAAAGCTCGGTGTCCTATGGTTTTTTATTTTTATTTTTATTTTGCCAGAAGCTTCTGGTTGCTTGACCTGAGACTACGTTCAGGCCTGTATGTTTTAAGCACAGAAGAGAGTAGATAGGCAAGGTACCATCAAAATGCCGGTAAGCCAGAGCAGCTAGTTTATATTCTACTCTTGCTTCCACAGGGAGCCAGTGGAGCTGCTTCAATAGCGCTTAGATTTGATTTTATCAAGATTTTGCGCTATATAAATATTGTAATTATTAATTATTAATTATTAATAGGCTGATTGCTGAGGTGGTCTTTCGCTTTCTGAATACCAGCCTAGTTGCAGTATTTTGTACCCTCTGAAGGCGCTTAATAGGAAAGGATGGGAGACCTGCAAGAATTGCATCACAACAGTCCAGTCTTGACAATACAAAGGACACGACAAGTCGTGCTGTGTCGTTTATAGAAAGATATCATCGAATTGAACTGAATTCTTCTGAGATGATAAAAAGCAGACTGGCAGACAGAAGAAATGTGCTTGTCCAAAGACAGTGTCTCATCAAGATGGACACCCGAATACTTTGCTGAGGATTGAAAAGGCAACAGTACGAAACTTTTCCTTTTAGTGTGAATCTATCAACATATTTATGTTAAACTCCTGTAGGAAGCGGTAAACGCTCAAAGCTATACTTTGATGATAATTTCTTGGCCACTGAGGCTAAATCATTGCACATAAAAAAAAAAAATTAAAAAAAAGAGAGAGAGAGAGAGGGGGCAACGAAAGTACAGTTACAAAGAAAGTCGATTCCTGGATTTTATAAACGTGTTTTATTGCATATTTTGTCATCATAAAGATTCACATAACATTCAATGTTAGTCACTTTGACTTTGAAAACACTCCAGATGTAATTAAACCTGACATGTGGTGACAGACTGTTACAACAATGAAAACCGAATTGAAATCATTGTCAGAGGATCCTTCGAAAGTGATGCACACACACCTTCCTCGAAAAGTGTTGATTTTAGGCACTGTGTTCATCCGAATGACCTTGACCTTGACGTGCTAACTTCCAAACTTACCCATCGCTACTCACTAATAGTCCACACATTTAACCAAAAACTTGGTAAAGAATCACTTATAAAGTGCTGAAAAAATCGTGTGACATACATACATACATACATACATACAGTCATATATACAGATAGACACGCATGCACACATTTTTTCTTGTGTCTATGAAACAATACCACTTTCTAGACGTGGAAAAAAAAAAGGAGATATCACACACACACACACATACACACACACCTCACCACCACCACCACCCAAAGAATAGAAATTAAAAATCAATAAATAAACAGATGAAAAGGAGTAAAGGGTGTAAGGAACCATGCGCTTACGGTGGCCGTCTCAAAGAAAGAACATTTTTTACAACCCAGTGAGCGAGCGACAAACCTGCCGCTGAAAAGAGGAAACTACAAGTGTATAAAAAAGACATACTGCGATGACAACATGAATGCAGCAGACAGACAGTAACACAGGGGCAGAAGAGACTACAGCCCGAGTTGCCGGCCTTGACATGCAGGGCTGGAAGGGAACGTGTAGGTTGTACAGGCATGGCACACCGTTCATATTCAAAGCTTCTGGTTTGGTTTTGGTCACCGGCCTGGCGTGTTACCTTCTCCTTGCACTTGCTGGCAAAAGCTCAGGTAAAGGTCTATTCGTCTGTCTGTGCCTGTCTGTGTCTGTGTTTCTGTGTCTGTGTATCTGTGTCTGTACTTGTCTGTCTGTGTCTGTGTCTCTTTGTGTCAGTGTCTGTGTCTCTCTCTGTCTCTGTCTGCCTGTCTGTCTCTCTCTGAAGAACAGACTTCAGAACACATTTCATTGGCATAAGAACCCAAAATACCGCTACAAGACATAGACGGGTTGTAATAAGATGACATGACAATCAGCGAGTTTAGCAGCAAAGATTTTGCATTTCTTGCTATCATCATCATCATCATCATCATCATCATCATCATCAATCATCATCATCGTCATTGTCGTCATCATCATCATCGTCGTCGTCATTGTCATCATCATCATCATCATTATCATGGCATCATCAAAGGAAATACAAACATACGATTTTGTTTGTTTAACAATTTAATTAGTTTTTCTGATATATCTGGTGGTACATTTACTCAGGAAACGAAGTTTACTTTCAATCACACCAGAAACGTGTAGACACATACATATACAGGCACACGCAGATAGACGTTTACAGACACACAGACCGACCGACAGACAGACAGACAGACAGACAGACAGACACACACACACACACACACACACACACACACACACACACACACACACCACAGAGTCACATACATATATACAAACATACACAGACACACAGAACTAAGAATAAACTAACTGATATGTTTTAATACTGAAATGTTTTGTGAATGTAAAAAGCAGCGGAAGACACACATACACACACACTCGCACGCGTGCACACACGCACGCGCACACAGTACACACCTACACCTACACACACATAGCACGCACGCACATACAATACACACCTACACATACACACACATACACACATAAGCACACTTGCAAACATGCAAGCACACGAACACGCACGTAACGGGCAGACTGCGCGATAGAGACGCACACACAAAAGCGAACTAATCATGAACGAGAAAACAAAAACCAGCTTTTCTTGAATACTTGTGTTTTATTCACCACTGCTGGCTGCAGAGAGCTTCATTTTTAATGTGGACTTTTCCAACACTTTTTCATCTCTGTCACAAGCCAGTACAGGGAACCCATTGCGTTAATCAGGCAAAGATGTGGAGCGCTGAAGATGGTCATGCTTTCTCACAATCTCCCCTTTTATACAAACATGATTAAAGGAAATTTGGATTTTGTCTTCCTTAAGGACACCACCATATATTAGGTAAAGCATATCATGAAATAAAACTTGACGTGTCGTAAGGACAATGGCAGACTGCTACAACAATGGAAACAGAATTTAGATTTTGTCAAAAGTTCCTGAGAAAAAGTTATTCACGCATCTTCCGTAACAAATGTTGGTCTTTGGCACGTTTTGGTTTCCTGTGACATTGACCTTGGCACCATGACTTCCAATTTTATGCATTCGCCAGTCTTCAGCGCTCCACATCTTTGATCCAAATATGGTAAAGATCCGCCCAGAAACTCATTTTTGTCACAGACAGACAGACAGACAGACAGCCAGCCACACAGCCATACAGACACCGCCCTTTCTCTGGTTGTATGAATCCCCCTACCCTTTTTATTCACTAAGGGGAAATTAAACAGTCATCAGCTTCATCGTGGGAAATCATGGATGGGGCAGTCAGAAAGATCAACAATTTGTGTTTGGCAAAACGGAGTAAAGTTTTTTTTCGGGGCCAAAGTGATGAGGATGTGCCCATCTCCTCTCACTCTCCGCATTACTTTTCCAAACTGAACAGGTCAAGTACCCATTACAGGTGTACGCACACATTTTTTTTGGAGTCGGGGTCAAAACCATACCATCAGATGGGAAAGTGAGACCACTTTCTTCACGCCAACCACACCGCCATATCAACCGATAGATCAAAGAGTTAAATCATTGAGAAAAGTAAACGTCATTATTATCCTCATACATCGTTCCTGTATAGTACTATTCTCCTAACTCATTTGGACTCACTGTGCATTACACGTAATCAGACTTTTTAATGGAAAAAATGCAGACCTATCTCACTACTTTACGTATTGCATAAAGTCAGAGAATTAAGACGACCCTTCCACAAACTAGATCTGTATAGATCAGAAAAAACTTTTTTTCTGCAAACAGATATCTTAGATGTGACATTAAAATAATTTATGACTTGCAAAGTTACTGGGGTATGAAAATAAATTAATTGGACTTTTACTTTGCCCAGACTCTGAGAAAGCTTTTGTTTCGTTAGACTGAAAGGTTTTGTTCAAAGTTGTAAAAGCATATGGATCTGGAGAAATTTTCTGTAAATAAATCAAAACATTCTACAAGAACATAGGATCAGCAATTATCATTAGTGGTCAAGTGTTAAGTTGGTTTCATGAAGAAAGAAGCTGTAGATAGAGTGACCCCACTTTTTCGTATTTATTTGAATTATGTGTCGAGATATTGGCAGTCATTATCAGAGAAGATAAAGAAATTAAAGGTATTGTGATCAATAACAAAGAACACAATCTCTTAACATACAGTGATGTCCAGCTGATCAGAACTGCAAATAGAATGAAATATCCTTTGAGATATTTAGAACATCTTCAAGGATTTTTTTTAACTCACTCGGGACAGAGAGTTTTTCCACTTGCTTTTCCCCACAGACGGCCCATTTTGAAAGGTTAGGAAAAAAAATCACAAAAAATACAAAACATGAAAGAACAAAATGAAACTTTCAGATCTGGATATTTACATGCTGGGTTAGTTCATGCCAAAATAAAAAAATTATTAGTGACATATAAATAAATGTTACAAATTGTTACACGGGGGTATTTGGAAAAACAAGGATCACACCAGATGCTTCAGTCCCTATGCACTGTTTTCCTAATAATCAGTGCAGTTCTGCACTGAGTCATACAGTTGGAAGCAGGTGTTGGGCTAGCATAGTTTGTCACAGAGGGCAACCCCACACTTTTTACACCAGTTGGGGGTTTGCCACAATTGAATCTCCAGGTGTCTCCTGCTGCCAGCACTACACACATGGCACTTCCTATAGTTCTTCCTGCCACTGGGGATGGGTGGCAGAGGGCAGAAGAAGTGCTCATTCTGCTTGCCACTCAGTTCTCTTATGCGTATCTGTTTATGACAATAGAATTTAGAAAGTCTTCTGTCACAAACTGATTGAAGAAATCATTGGGGGCGTGGCACTCAGCTGGGACATGCAGCCCACAAGAGCCAGAGAACGGAGGCAAAGTGGGGGGAAAACTAAAATCTTCGTGCCAGTCATGCATAAGAAAGTCAAAGAAATCTTCATCAGCCATGTGACTCACTGTACATAGCCCACTGACCGCTCCCTCTCGTGACGTGTACGTCCACCTCCCTCTCCCACTTCAATGTCATCTGAAACTGGGTCACTGTCAGTACCTTCTTGCTGGCAGCTTCCATCACTTGAAACACTTTCACCATCACCTTCATCATACTCCTCGATGTCCAATCCTTCAGTCTGAAGCACTTCAATCACTTCAGCAGCAGGAAAACGCCGCTGTCGCGATCTACTTTGCTCCAAAACTCCTACTCGCCTGTGACGCCATTTTCGACACGAATGCAGATTAGCAAGTCATGTTGAGTGCTGAAGTCAATCGTTTCCCCACGAGTGTATTGCTACGGAATCTCACGAAGTAACTTTCCACTCGACCCTTGACAGTTTGCAGTGACCAGTGAAGCTTCGGTTGGCATGCCACGTCAGGAGGGAAGCGTCGAAAAATTTTTAATTATGGAAACCGCTATCGCGCTCCGTCGTACGAAACCGTACCTTACGTCATGAACGCTACAGTGTTCCGTCGTACGGAGAGATTAATGCTAACAAAACATAGGCAATTTGGCTACGAAGCAAAAATGTTCGATAATCAAATAATCATATGCCGCGTCTTAACATAAACTGAAATCTGTAAAGATTCCTACATGTATCAGATTAAACGTGTGGTTTACACAAGCTGTAAAAGAATGTGAAGAAATAAGCTATGCTGACATATTAACAAAAGTAAGAACTTTATCTAAGATTTGGAATGAAGAAACATCACTGGGAAGATTCACAGTGCTTAAATCACCAATTCTATCCAAACTAATTTATCTCTGGATACTGCTAGCTTCCAGTTCCCCCTGGTGCCATGACTTCCAAACTTACGCAGTTGCGACTCCCCTGCGGTCCACATGTTGACTCAGAATTGGTAAAGATTCATCCAGAAATAGCTGAGAAATTCTTAACACATTTTTGTCACAGACAGACAGACAGGCAGACAGACAGACAGACACTGGACGAAACAGCAGGAAAGCTTAAGTCTTTTTCTCCTAATTTTTGTATTTGTGTTTGTTTGTTTGTGATCTTACATTCACGCCTGACAAAGGCCAGTTGGCCGAAAATTTGCGCCTGTCTTGTCTGGTTGTTTTAAACACGCGCTCTGATTCTATTTTCATGTTTTTCTGGTTCATGAAAAGATCCAGCATGCACGCCCACTGAAAAATGAATTTACAGATCGTGCAGCAGCATATAGTCTGTACTGTGTGTGGGGGGGGGGGGGGGGGGGAAAGAACGTTCATGTACGTATTCGAGAAAAAAATCGGAACGCAAAAAAAAAAAAAAAAAAAGGGGGGGGGGGGATGTATGATTAGGTGATTCATTATCCACTCGTTTGTCAGGGCCAGAATGTGTCATGGGGATACCTAGAGGAGCGGACAACTCTGTAGTGAGACAGGTCACAATAAATATGACCCCATCCCCCTGCGACAGTTATTTTCACTGTGAAAAATGACTGACTCTTCATCTTTTCATGTCTTTCTATATCTGCAGACACCGTTTTAGGCTTCTCCAGCCTAAAGATAAACCGATGGTTAAGGATAAGCCAAGGGCTTTTTTCAAGAGGGATTGATTACATCCGGTCAACTCCTTGCGCTCTTCTGAATCTGTAAATTATCTGGCAGACTTCTTGTGTTTTGTGAGAAATCCTATGCCTGGCAAGGTCTTGAAATACAGAAGTTGCGTGGGAGGGAGAGGGCGAGAACAAGACCTAAAATCACTAAGCTGTTACCACCAAACAAAGATGGGCAGCGAACAAGTCAATCTCTTATGTTGCAGGCTGGGATTGAACTCAAGACATCAAATCACAGGCACACGGCTATGTCACCAGAACCAGTCAGCCAATTCTGTTTACCTCCACTTCCTAAAAGAGTTAGACCCTCACTATTGTTTTCTGGTTGTTTTATTAATTTACTCGTCATGGAAATGCAAAGTTCGAAAGGCAGAGGGGTTGGCGGTTGGGGTTGGCGTCGGAAGGAAGGGTTAAAAAGAAATAACTGTATGGTCAAACCATTCCAGTAATTTCCCATTTTATACAAACATTATTACAGAAAATCCAGATTTGTACTTTTCAAAATCACTATATCTTTGTAGAAAGTTCGGTGGGAATACAGGTTAATGTGCATGGACGATAATGGTATACTGTCACAATAGTGAAAACGGATTTGACTATTATAAGACATTCACGAGACAGTGCTGTTTACTTAACTCTATTAAAAATGGCCGATTTAAACACTTTTTTTTATTTGAGTGATCTTGAATCTGACATCTTGTCCTTCAAACATATGGATTCGCGACTTTTAGTGTCTACGCTTTTGATGCAAACTTGATATATTCACTCGGAGATAGCTGTGAAATTTTTCACTACACATTTTGTTTTTGTCACAGACACACAGACAAACGCATATACACACACCTTTCTCTGGTCGATGAGACTGGAGAGAATTGTGAACAAATATCTTGAAATATAAGCTCCAGGCGTATTCGGTCTTGAAGAGTCCAGCGGTCCGTTTGTCATAGCGTACATGGTCAAGGCAGTCTGAGCACAGAGAAGGGTTCCATGCTTGTTGCTCTAATACGTGCACGCTGGTAATCAGCCGCGTGTGTGTCACAAGCCTGTCCCGGAAACCATTGAGCGTATTCGGAAAAAAATTCTGGACACAAGTCTGGGTGAACCGCATCTGCTAAGTGATTGCGACTGATAGCCTTGTAAAGAGAGTCGATATTCATTTCTAGTAGTTGAAAATCTGCCCGCGAGACGTATTTATCTAAGAAATTGTAGTAAAATTCCAGCATTCGCAGTTTGGCGTATTGATAAACGAAATACCCAAATCTGCAAGGGAAGAGACCAACAAATGTTTTTTTTGTCCATTTCTACTTCTACAGTGTCACTACCGAGTTCTGTGAGTTTCCTAAACCGCGAATCGTTAATGAGAGTAGGTGCCTGAGCGCTAGATACATATCGAATGTCACGATGTTTGGCAACATTAGTCAATGTTTTACCATAGGCAGAATTTCCTAGCAATTTGAACGTGTCAGCGAGTATCGATTTTGTTGGATCAGCGTCGCCTTGTCGGCGCGCTTTAGACACATTGTCTCCGAACTGTTTGAAACAAGCCTTGGGCGTATATTCTATCACGAGTGAGACGTTAGAAGCGCGTAGTCCGTGATCAATGTACCATTTTATCAGAGGCATCGCTGGCAAGATTTTTTTCCCGAAGTAACTACCAAACAAACTGCGGCATGGTTGGGTGAGGAGTTTGTGAGTTTCCGCATAGTCGTGTATATGGGGTCCGATATCATTACGAGAGAGAGAGATATATTTTTGAGCACCGATTGTAATTCGTTGAAATAGTCTTTTAAATGAGCAGGCAACTCAATGTCACACTCAATCAAACCAAACAACGAGTTAGTTTGAACGGTTTCCAAGACAGCTTGTTCCGTGATGGGGGTTTGGAAACGATGATGTGAGTCGGGAAAACGCGTCTGTAGAAACTGTCTTATGTTTGGATTGTCACGTTTTTGTCGTTGCCATTCACACTCATACATTTCAACCACACACACGCCCATGTCTTCTCTCAAGTATTCGGTGATTGCGCGAGTGTCATCTCTGAGTTCCTGAAGCGATTTCCCATTGACGGGATTGATGTTTTTTCCGCGAGTGATATGACAATCGTGACCATGAAAGAGACACCCGTGAAATTGATACGCGATATGGGTATCTGCTTCCCACCCATCTACGCGAATATGTCGACGGCCTAAAGTATGTGCTTTTCCATTAAATTTGTGTTGGATAGATGTTTTGTTTGTACGCGCCACCCATTCAAGCCACTATCTCGCCTGTCGTCCGTATTTATCTGTGTATTCGGGTCGGAACCCTGTCTCTCTTTTACGGATGATAGGATGTTCCGTGGGCATGTCTGGCATGAGGCAATACAGGTAAAGGGCATTGGCGTCATACCCTTGAATAGATTTGACAGGTTTGGACGGATTATCGCGAATGAAGGTTTTATCTTTTTCGTGGTACCGGTGAAAAATAATGGACGGGCCGCCTACGACGTTTTCTCGTATCAGTCTGTGGATGTCTTGTCGTTTGTCATCACAGAGAGAGAAATAAACGTCAGAAGGAAGTGTCTGAAACAGATATTTCAGAGTGATACCTGGAACAGAAATACCGTCTTTCAAAAGGTCTATGTTGAGAGAAGAATACATGTCGATCTGGGTTTGCAGAGACTGGAAAAAGGGACCCATGTCTTTGTTGTTATACCAAACCAAGAAATCTTTGAGAGAGGTCATGTTATGTTCTGTCCATACCGTTTGACATTGTGTGTATTCTTCTTCCGAAATGTTGGCGTTTTTGAGCGAGCTGTGAAAAGCGCTGTGTGGGGGAAGAGACGTTTCTCATAGTTTATCTAGACTGGTGATGTATTCATAACAAAAATGTCCCTTTTCTTCCGTGACATCGAAAGCTTTCAGGTATTTCGAGTATGAAAACCCGGGCGCCAGAAAATTAACAATGTCTAAAAAATTCAGTTTTCATGTGGCGAGACACATGTACTGGTTGTTTCGTTTCACTACAAAATTTAGAGTGTTGTTTTCATCACCATCATTAGCAGCTCCAGCACCAGCATCATCATTGTCAGTCACGAACCATCGAATGAGATAAGGTTTGACTACGTTTAGATCGTAGTTGGACGAATTGAATCCTACCACGGGAAGTTCGTGGAGGTAGTCTTCTAGTTTGTGTCGGAGGACTTTGGCGGGAATATGGTGCGTGTTGCCAGAGTCGACCTCCAAAGCATCTAACTCTGAGAATGTATCCTCAAAATGTTCTCTGAGGTAGCGGTAAGACGTGTCTGAAATGCTTTCTAAGTAACCGATCATGGAATTAACCATCGTTTGGGGGTTTCCTTCACTCACGAAACACCGAGGCTCTTCAAACCCAGGGACGTTAGAAGCCACAGAGACAGACAGAGGTACGTGTCTAGCGGTAAAGGTAGTGTTTGAATCCGGTCTTTTGTCTGGGGTAAGTCGTCAGTCTCAAAAAAAAACACCTTCAAAGTCAAAAGTAGCTCTGTAAGGGAAGACGAAATCTCTGTCTACCGAAATTCCATACCTGTCCAGTTCTTGTAAGATGGATTTTGGAGGGTTATAAACTCCACCTGCGTACCTTTCTTTAGGGAGACTACCCTGACAAGTGTTCATATGCTTGTTTAACTTTTTTGTTGTAGATCAAAGTTTACCGAATCGGCTGAAGCCAACGCGTGTCCTAACTTGTTGATGTCAATGATGTACATGAAGTGATAATTGTGGTGTAAGAGTCTGAGTGTGTCTGAATGTTTGTTGTCGCCACGTCGAAGGGGAGTAAGACAGGGTGGTGACTGAGCGGTGTCAAACTCAAAAACATCGACGTTGATTTGAAACTTGGTTTCTATGGAATCCAGGTCTGAGAGAGTGATACCTGGAAAATGAGAAAGAGGAGGGTGACCCGCCCATTCTTGATAGAGAGTGTTGGTCGGTGTTTGAAGAGAGTGAGGAGAAGCACCCTGGTGTAACGCCAGACAACGAAAAAAGCAGAGATTATCTGTATAAGGAAATGGATACGAAAAAAGCAGAGATTATCTGTATAAGGAAATGGATGATTTTCATCTCTCTGTAAAGTATGCAGAAAAGCGTTGTCTCGAATGAAATCAGGCAGTTCACTCCCACATGCAACACCGATAGGACTGACATAGAAGGAAGTAGCCATGATACTCTGCACAAAATAACGAGAGTCTGGTCTTTCTTTCTGAACCTGTCCGAGAATGTCTTGATCATTCAACTCATCTAGAAAAGAAAGGAAATCTTGTTTCGAGTTGATCAGACGCGATGTAGCCAAACCTGCATGATTTAACCGTTATTAGAGGCGTGAAAAAAAACCCAGCTGGTTGGTTTTCTTTTCTTTCAAAAGGAAAGAATGCGAAAAGTTAATCTTGAAACGTTTGGTCTGTTCGTGGAACATGTCCAAGAGAAAAGTTTGCCATTGCGGACTATCATGGTTCAGATCCCAAAAGTGAGTGTGCACAGACTGCACCTTCCCTTTCCGAGAATTGGTTTTGATACTGTTCCAATGTTTCTCATACATGTCTTTAATATTTGGGGGCAAATGATCCAACAGCTCTTTTCCCCTTTTTCATCTTTGACCAATCTCCGTTTGTTTGGGGGAGGAGGATATGACAGATCTTTTCCTGGAGCATCTGTGTCTAATTTCCGTTTGTTTGGGGGTGAAAGAAAATATCTTTTGTCGTTGGTGGGCTGTTTTGTTGCGGCGTGGGTTTTTAAATGCTGTGTCAAATGTTCCTTCCTCACGAAACCTTTGTTGCACTGGTGGCATCGATGACAAACATTTTCAGTGTGTTTTTCTTTGATATGTCTGGTTTTATTATCTTTGTTTATAAATATTTTCCCACAATAAGAACAGGTGGTATCGTTTTCTGAAGTAGTAGTAGGCGATTTTGTACACGCGTCAACGTGTACGTTATTATGTTTTTTGACTCCAGCCATCTGTAATAAAAAAAAAATTATGAAAAGCACACACACACGTACACATAACAACACACACACACATTTACATACATACTTATGCGCGCACACACACATACACACATAATGGTATAAATAGACACAGCGTGCGCGCGCGCGCGCGCACAAAACACACACACACACACACACACACACACACACAAACACACACTACACACACACACACACACACATTTTTTGTATCTTAAGTTTATTTATGACAGATACACACACACATATATATATACATGTTATATATTATATATATATATATAATTATATATATATATATATATATATATATATATATATATAAATACGGTGCATTGACTTTTACTGACATATACCGATTGTCGGTACAATTACACGATTCATATAACAGTTATTTATATTGTTCACAAAATGTCGCAGTTGCATACTAATGACATTTTTTTTCTCTCTATCTCTTTCACTCTCTTTCTCGCTCGTACTTTCTGCTCACCTACACAAGCTAAATTAAAAACAAATCTTTCTTTCTTTTTGTCTTTCTGTCTATCTGTCCTCTCTCTCTCTCTCTCTCTCCCCTCTCTCTCTCTCCTCTCTCTCTCTCTCTCTCTCTACACACTAACAATGATAAGCAACACCATACCAAATAAAAACAATGTCATTTTAAAAATAATTTTTTTTAATTTTCAGATTATATCAAGCTACATATATATGTTACAGTTTTCCTCTAAAAGAGAGATGTCAGTCAAAAGTCACTAACCATATAATTGCATTCTCTCCCTCCCCATTCTCATTCAACTCTCCTTCTCCCTCTGCTCCCTCAGCTGCCCCTTTCTCTCCCCCTCCCCTTTCCCTCTTTTCTCTTTCGTTCTCTCTCTCTCTGTGCCCTTTCTTTTTTATGTCATTATGTCTGCGCGTAAATCACCAAGCGCGGAGGCTTAACTGACACCCCTGTGCCTAGTAAATAGAAAAACAGACTTTTCCCCCTCTTTCCAAAAACGTCAAAACTGTATGGTATATATATTATATACACAAGTTGAACCAAAGCTCAAAAAAGGCTGCATATACAAAGGCAAGCAATACACAAAATAAAAACATGCACATTTGATCAGATACTAAAACAAAAACTAACGCTTCACATAAAGATCAGGTACTACAAAGGCTGTTTTTAAACACAACAAAGTCACTCTGTTTTGGGTAAAATCAAAAACTGTATGTATATATACAAGTTTACCCAAAAACACAACACCAGATCTGAGCGATACACGAAAAAAGAGGGGGAAAAAAAAAAAAAAAAAAAAAAAAATCTGACATCTTTTCATCACAAAAAAAAAAAAAAAAAAAAAAAAAAAAACCAGCTTCACACAAGGATCAGTTTTTTTTTTTTTTTACAAAGAGTGCTTTCACAACACCTCAAAGTCAGTCGCGCTTGGCTAAATTTTTTTCATAGCTTTCATTTTTGTTGTTGGAATTTGTCCATCGCCATAATTAGTCCATCTAGTTCCTTTTGATTTAAACAGATCCCTTTCCTGGTAGGGTACAGTTTTTCTTCCTCCCCCACTGCAGCATATCTGCGGATATAAATAAGCGGCTCGTTCTTCCATTCTGTCACAGTTACATTCGTCGACTTTTCACCCAAAGCGATGAGCTCGTCCCCATAGGCAGACAATGTTGTTGTTGACATTCTGCAGCACACGAACAAGAAGAAAAAAAAAAGGAAAAAAGGCTGAGTGTGTATCATACAAAGTCAAGACTTTAAACGCTCCTTCCCGACACAAAATCAAACAAACAAACAAAAGTTTGTTGGGTTGCGTTGAAGAAGAAACCTCGGAACTCTGCGTTTCACTGTTGTTGTTGGTAGTGGTGGTCAGAGGGCCTACTAACATCTCGGCGACCTCTTCACTGGTCGAATCGGCTATCATTTTAAAGTTTAGGATATGGCTTTGATCTCTCAGGATTTTGTTTTTGTCAAGTCTTTGAAAAGCTTCTGGAAAATATCTGTACACTGTTTCCTCCCAGTCTAGCATCAAACAGGGATGTCTGAGTTGATTCGCGAACCCCTCTCGGCACCCTTCGCATTTTTAGATACGAAGAAATGCTTCCATTATTTTTTCTCTTACCTTGAAGACCGCAAAATCAACCAACAAGGATAGTCAAAGAAGAACCACTGCAGATCACAAAATCAACCAACAAGGATAGTCAAAGAAGAACCACTGCAGATCACAAAATCAACCAACAAGGATAGTCAAAGAAGAACCACTGCAGATCACAAAATCAACCAACAAGGATAGTCAAAGAAGAACCACTGCAGATCACAAAAACAACCAACAAGGACAGTCAAAGAAGAACCACTGCAGATCACAAAAACAACCAACAAGGACAGTCAAAGAAGAACCACTGCAGATCACAAAAACAACCAACAAGGATAGTCAAAGAAGAACCACTGCAGATCACAAAATCAACCAACAAGGACAGTCAAAGAAGAACCACTGCAGATCACAAAAACAACCAACAAGGACAGTCAAAGAAGAACCACTGCAGATCACAAAAACAACCAACAAGGACAGTCAAAGAAGAACCACTGCAGATCACAAAAACAACCAACAAGGATAGTCAAAGAAGAACCACTGCAGATCACAAAATCAACCAACAAGGACAGTCAAAGAAGAACCACTGCAGATCACAAAAACAACCAACAAGAACAGTCAAAGACGAACCTCTTCTCAATCAGTGAAAGATGGAAGTATGAACAACCTGGTTTGTGGGGTCTACTTTTATACCTTTCTGGTTGCCTACATGGTTAGTATCAATATGTTTTGTTATCACAGAATTTTTTGCTGAATCGGCGTTTTTGTCTTTTCTTATAAACTATCAAATATCACCAATAGGTTTTGCTTCAGTAACTTTTAGATCTTATCATAACCCATAAATTTACCACATGTCAAAAGATAATGAGTTTTTCAGACCCCATAAAAACTGGAGTCCTTGAATCAGCATTTTTTCTTAACTCGACGACCTCTCTATGCCAGACATTTAGACACTACCATAACCCATAAATCTATCACACATGTCAAAAGATAATGAGTTTTTCAGACCCCATAAAAACTGGAGTTCCTGAATCAGCATTTTTTTCTAATCTCAACGATCTCTCTATGCAAGACATTTAGACACTACCATAACTCATAAATCTGCAACACATGTCAAAAGATAATGAGTTTTTCAGAGACCATAAAAACTAGCCTTTTTGAATCAGCGTTTTTCAAACAAACAAAACAAAAAAAGCAACAACAACAAACAAACAAACAACCCCAAGTGCACTTACGATTTCCTTTTTTTTAACTAGCTGAAATCGTTATTTCTTAGCTCAACGCAGGACAGGCTCACAGCAGTGTGTCACTGTAGAAGGTTGTGTAGCAAAGTTTTTCCGCTAGTTTTTCTTCTTCTTGGTGACTATAGGCAATGCTGTCCACCGGGCGCTGAAGGTAGTGAGGATTACTGTTGTTCTTCACGGCGTCAGAAGAAGGTGCATAGTTGCATGGTTGTTTTTCTTGGACTTCGGCTAATATTTTCTCCTTCATCTTGATCAGTCTTTCAAACTGCTTCTGCTTCAGTACTTTTCTGGAGGGAACAAGACGACCGCCTTTGATGTTTGTTGGGAATTTGATAGTGTCGTATATAGATCCGCGCAACACCGCGCCAGAGTTTGACGGTAGCGAACACTGAACCCCCTAACGGATACAACGTTCTTGATGGTGAGGCCATGGTGTAAATAAACCGTGATGATAAAGGCGCTTCTCTTCTCCTTAGGGCACACTAGAGTAGGGAGTTTATTTCTAGGATAGACGCCTTTTGAAACTGAGGACTAACAGTTAACAGAGCTATAATGTCGTGGGTGTTCGTCACATGGAAAAGTCAGTCAACACTTGCCGAGATTTGTCAATTTCGATCATAGCGTCCATCTCTCCATACACCATCACCATTACAGGTTGGTTGAGGAGGAGGTTAAATTTCAACTCCAGACGAAGAGCTCCTGATTTCACAAGTTCAAACTGATCTCCGTCTACCAGGCTGGGACTCAAATCAAAGCAGTAGATGGCGTAGCCCCCACGAAAGTCCGATAAAGAAAAAACTGCCGCCAGCATCCTTGTCAAGTGCAAAGTGGTCAAGTAAGATCGCGCTAGATGGTTTCCACCGAAATTGGGTGTCAGAGCTTTGGCCGGCACGTGTTTTCCATCTAGAGTGATTCCCAGGAAATTCAAATTATGGTGTTTAAAGTTGAAGGGGTTCCTATTGTGATGACCGTTCGAAGCTACACTGTCCACCAAAGCCACAACGATCATGTTAGGAGTCTGACTCAAAAACAGGTTGTCTTGTACGGCGCTCAGGTTTTCTGTGGGGATAGAAAAATGTTTGATGATGACTCTCGTTACAGAGTACTTGGCTGTGCCTTTTCCAAGGCTTTGGCGTGGGCCAGAGACACTGCGAGATTCAGCTTGCTTTTTCTGACAAACAGCGAGGCGTGGGTGATGATGGTCCAATAATCCAGAGCTGCTCCGTGGGCGATGAGGCAAAAACTGTTCTTTGACGGGATCAGTCTCACTTTGATATCCACCCCGTTTATCATAAACCGTTCTTGACTCATCAGGTCGGTATGTAGTCGACCCATCATGTCTATGAGGCCGCTTTGGGAGGCTGCTTTTCTGCGTTTTACCAGTCCTTCATTAGCGTCTCCTTGTGTTCATCCATATGTCCGGCCGTATCCGGGATAAACAAAGCTGTCTGAAGATGACCTCGTTTCTGGGCTTCCCTGCTGTGGCTGAGCAAGGTCTCCAACATGGCACGGTATGGGTACGTGTTCTCCGAGTTGGTGACTAAGACACCGTTTAAAGAGAGGTCTACCTGAGAAAACAAACTGTGTGTGTAAAAAGTTGTTGACGGGGCTGACATTCTGGTCTGGGTCTAAATTGGTTCCATCCGCTTTTGTCACTTTAACTTGAACGTGAAGATAGGTGTTGCTTAAATCTAGATACTCAGACGTTGCCCCACTGACTGCAAATTCTATAGGGGCGCCTGGAGTGACGGAAGCTAAGGGGTATATTTCTATAAACTGCCCTTGTTCTATCGACGTCTGCGTTGGAGGAACAGAAAACAAGTCCAAACCAGACTGCACCGTTTCGCAAGACTGATGATGAAGCAGAGCCATTATCCAAAGATATCTCGCTTTCTGACGTTCTTTGGTTGTTTTCTGCGTTTCTTAGGAGGTGGTGGTCTACTACTTCTACTAGCCAACGTTCCCACTGCTTGGTTGAACAACCTCTTAACGCCTTCTCGCGCGCGATTCTTTAAAGCCGATTTCACACTGTGTCCAGATAACACGTCGTTAGCCACGTTCAGTCCCGAACGTACACCTTCTTTCAACAATGCTTTTCCTCCACTTTTGATTAGAGGTAGTACCATGCGACCGATCCCAGCCAACAAATTTCCTAGACCTCGTCCTCTGTAATTTCTCCCTCCAACAAAGACTGGAAACCCGCTTCCAACTTGACTGCAGTAATACTCGTCATATAATCTACAGTTCGATTGAAAGGGCATCCGACGTACCATGGTTTATCATAAGTAGTCTAGACGTCTACGTCTAAGATGTAGCGTGACCACAGTATGTCCGCTCGAAAATGACAGCGTTTCTCCCGTGTCCGTACTTAAAAGGATTTCCACGGAACTAAACTGAGAACGATTGAGAGGGATGTAGTGGGGTTTGATGAAAATTTGATGAAACACCTCCGTTTTCTGTTGATGCAAGGCGGGTAACGTTCTCAACAGCGGTGCCATCGTGTCCCCCACGGGTCTTGGGCTCACTAGATCACAGTAGACAAAAACACTCTTAAAACTCTGATTAATGTCCACCATGTAGTGAGGGATCCATGTCTTCTTTCCTTTCAACAGTTCGTCATGATCAAAACCTAAAATCCTTTGTAAAGCGGGGCTTAGTTTCAGTTTCGATCCTGTTTCCATCGTGAAGAGTTGTTGTACGTAAAGGTGAGGGGTTCCTCTTTCTTCTTCTTGGTTTTGTCCCTGAAATACTTAGTGTTCATAACTTCATCATTCAGTTCTCGAATAAAGTCCTCGTTTGTCGTAAATAAGCCGCTGTTCATCGTGACTCTATGTGTGGTAGGTATGTCCCATAGAGCATGACCCGAAGGTTGTCTTGAGGGATCTATTCGTAACTCTTTGCTTTGGGATTGTATATCCGGCGTCGTATATTCCAACCATACCGTGTCTTCTCCGACGTTGAGGTAATTATTGGTAAACTGGATTCCAGCCAGGCCCAATTCCCATTCACCGTTCAGATCAATCTCTTGCAGTAGCTTGGTAAAAAAATGGCTGGCGTGGTTGTCAGGAATTTTTTTTTAAAGAACTGTTGCTTGGCAGAGTCAGGTAAAAGGCCATAGTTTTGTTGTTGTTGTTGTTGTAGTTGTTCTAATTGCGGCGATTCTCAATCCTCGGATTTGGAAGCACGTATCTCAAACAGCTCCCCAACAAAGTGATCCACAAGTTATTTGGTCCGTGTCCTCGAGATAAATTGTATAGAGACACTGCCGTCACCACGTAAATAAGAAACATCTGACTGAAAAAAACGATCTCGCTGCGAGGAAGCTGCTTGCCAAACAGATCCCAAAAGCGAGAAGATCGTTTTACCACTTCTTCTTGCTCTTCTTCTACACTCTCCATGACACGAGATCTTTCTCAGAAACCCAAGAATTAAACGAAGAGGGGTAACCCCACCACTTCACAAAATATTCTCGTTGTTTTCTCTTACGCGATCTCAGAATCGATTCTATGCGATAGATGTCTTTTTTCCCTACTTTCTGTAGTTCTTGTTCGTAAAAAGAACCTTTCAATTCGTCGCCCGCTTCGTCTTTTAACAGGTAGGTCACTGGAATCGTCTTTTTGATTCCGTTGATGATAAACAATTCCTCCGTCCACGATGGTAGGTAGCCTTTCTTAAACACTCTTCTGCTTTGGCTTATACGCTCTGTATCTCCTACTTTCAGACGGGGTCTTTTATATTCTTCATTGTCTCCATGGAGTCTCTGCCAGATTTCTTCTTGATTAGTGGTGTCCACGTCTACCGGTCTCGTCTTGATGCTACGATGATACACGTGATTATAACCGGTCATCAACTGAGACAACACATCCGTGTAGGTTAGAGTGTTTTTGTACATGTAGGTAAAATATCGCCACAGCTTGTCTTTCAGTGTGCGATTAAAACGTTCGACGATCGCAGCTTTGATATCCTCGTTCTTAGTAACAAAAAAGTCGATACCCTCGTCTTTTAAAAATTTTTGAAACTGCTTGTTAAAAAATTTGGAACCTTTGTCCGTTTGTATACGTCTGGGTGCCAAAATCTTCTCAAATGCTTGGACTAATTCCACTCCGGTTTTCTTTTTTAAAGGCACCACCCACGCGTATTTGCTTAACACATCGATACAAGTCAATAGAAACGAATATCCCTCATTATGCTTTCTTAAAGTTTGTACATCGATCAGATCGCATTGCCATTGATGATCTATCCCTCGAACGACGACCTTACGTCTCGGAAAACGACGCAAGACCCGTTTATGTAGCGTGTAAGCGTCTTGAAAACTCAACCACTCTTTCACTTTTTTCGATATTGGAAGTCTCCTCGCACCTCCGAACCCTGCTGGATGCGCGGGGTTGTAATACTGACTCTCTAAAACGCTTCCCATTCTTGTTTTTTCTTTTTTTTCTTTCTTCTTTTCCGATCCGGTTCTTCTTTTTCTCTTCTTCTCCGCAGATTAAACTTCGACGATCCGGATTGCCGATCAGATCTTGAGGTAGGTTCATCTGTTTTAAAGCCTGAGCAAAGGTTTCCCACCCCGCTGGACTATCTTTTTTGTTGTTGACGTTTTCTTAATACATCATTTATCAAATCTACAGTGTTTGTCTTTGGAAAGTCACCTCCCCTCAACTGTCCCAAGACAGGTCCGTGTTCTGTTTGATGCGACGCAATATCATTTCTGCCTTTTTCTTCATAGATTTCGGAACACTGTCTAACACTTCCCTCGTCACGACATCGTCTTGTTTTTCTTTTTCGTTCGATCTTTCTTCTTGTGCTGGTGGCGTTGCCATCTTCACATACCCCAACGGTTGGTTGTTTACTGTTCAAACCTATTTAAAAACCGAAACAGCATCTGATTCAAATTTTGGACTTTCTCATAATCGCTCACTCCTTTAGAATTCAATATATCCACGCATGTCGCTGTCTATTTTTTTTTAGGCTTTCCGCTGCGGCGTTCGAAACTGGTGATGTCTTGTCTTCTAATATACGAGGGTCTACCAACATCATCTTCTTAGTATAATAATAATAATAATAATAATGAAGCATTTGTATAGCGCACTCCTCCAACAAGATGCCAGAGCTCTGTGCACTTAACAGACGTTATCATAAGCAGCAATCCATGATAGACAAGCAACAGTGATGTACAAATCAAGTCAAAATTAAAAATAGTGATAGATAACACATTGGTAACTTGTTATAAAAAACCTAAGCAACATTAAGTTAAGGATAAAGGATCACACACACACACATACATACACACACACACACACACACACACACACACACACACACACACACACACACACACACACCACGCGCGCGCGCGCGCGCGCATAGACACAGACACACATACACACGCACTGATTCAATCACTCACTCACTCACATACACACATACAAACCTGAACACAGATATACATACACAAGAGATTAATTATACAATCATTACTAAATAACATGTCACTTAATAAACAACACGAAGCAGCACACGAGACAGCCAAATAAGCTAGACATTAAAGGGTAGGCCAGAAGAATTTAAAGGTTATAGTATTTCTTGAAAAGGTGAGTTTTCAGAGCTTTTTTGAAAGATATACTCCATTATAGTAGACCTCCCAAGATTCCCAAAACGGGTTTAAGAAGTGCTCCTAAACTCCTTTTTGGAGAAGTTTTTTACGGCGTTTCAAAGACGTTGTTTTCTGAGACAATTGACATAATGAGTGTTTGTGTGCGCAGAGTTTCTTCTTCTGATGAGTCGTCAAAGGCACGTTGCCTTTTAAAATGTTTAAAGAACACTCGCACAACGAGATCTGGTGAGGCGTCTTTCAAGATCGCTTTCGTCACAGCCGATTTAGCGGTGCATAACACTTTCAAGATTGATAGATTTCTTTTGGCTCTGAGTGACATGTCTTTTATTTCTGTACGTAGACCACTTGTTTTTGTGGAGTAAAAATATCCGTTCTCAAACGCAGATGATCCGGAGTGTTCTGTCGCAGATCCACAAGCAAATAACCGTGAAGTTGAGATGTAGCGTCTTTAAAAGCCTCTTGAATATACTTGATCTTGCCTGGGTACATCTGTTTCGCCAGATGAGATATCTGAGACTCGTCTCTGGGGTTCTTAAATAACACTAAGTAATGACTGTTTATGAAATCGTCCTCATCTCTTTGTTTTTAGAAAACAAATTCTGCACAATCAATATCACGCTTACATTTCTGTGATGGCTTCCTTTGGTAAACAGTTTTGTTACTCTTTCGTCCGTTTCGTTCATCGTCGGCCTCTTTACATCTCAGGAGATGATAGTCTGCACCAGGAGTCGTTGTGGTCATGACGTGCACTTTCTGCTGTGGCTGTGCAGGCCGATTCTTGAGTGGCGATCTCTGTCACATCTGCCACATACAAATTGAGTCGCTGTTGTCTGGTTTCTGGAACGTTGCTTGCGAAGAACCCTTTTCTCATCTGCGCTTTCTGCTCTCCTCCTCTCCGCATTCACAACGCTTTGCTGAACGGCTGTCCTCCACGCTGCCCTGTCTTCCGCCAGTCTCCCAAGAGCCTGGGTCGATCCCTGAGCTTCTAAGGTCCCTTTTGCATGCGTCTACAAAGAGTTCGCTTCCGGTTTGCCAGTTCGCCGTAGAGAACGTCTTTTGGTATGCGTCCATCCTCCATTCGACGCACATGGCCAAGCCAGCATAATCGGCATTGGCTTAGGAGGGCAAAGATTAGGCCCGCACGATGGAGGACCTCTGTGTTGGTCACCTTGTCTTGCCATCGGATGCCGAGGATGCGTCGCAAGCTGCGGAGATGAAAAATGTTGAGCCTCTTTTCTTGGCTGGTGTATGTGGTCCAGGCTTCTCTTGAGTAGAGAAGTGTGCTCAACACACATGCTCTGTACACCTGCATTTTGGTGTTCGCAGTGCTAGTGCGGATGTTAGACCAGACCTGCTTGTTCATTTTAGCCATGACAGATGAGGCCTTTGCAATTTTGGCGCTGATTTCATGGTGGACCCCAAGTACTGAAATTTGTGGACAGTATTGAGGTCGTAGTCTCCAATGTGTAGAGATGGTGGTTCTGTGATGGCTTCCTTTGGTAAACAGTTTTGTTACTCTTTCGACCGTTTCGTTCATGAAATCGTCAGTAATCACTAAACGTCTGTTCTCCCCTTTCCATTCGCCTGTTTTGGGAAACCCCTCTATCAGTTTTATGTTTTTCAACTCCTCGTATCTCGTCTGCCATTCCCCATAACACCAGGTGATTTCTTCCGGAGTAGGGTGCATCATCTCAGATATCTGTTCTACACACTGTTTTTCCACTTCCCGTAGGACCCGCGATGATACATGTACATCTTGGATCCATCTTTGTTTTTGTTTTTGTTTTAAATTTATCTTTCTTTTTAACATCACCCCTCTTATATATCCCATCGTCTAGTGAGCTCACCTATTCATTTCTGAGCTCATGACCCACTGACCTAGTGACAACATCTCATGACCCACTGACCTGACCTCCTGACCTAGTGACAGCATCTTGTGACCTACTGACATCACCTACTGACCTGACCTCATGACCTAGTGAGAGCCTCTTGTGACCTAGTGACCTGACCTCATGACCTACTGAGCCATCCCCATCCCCACCATCCCGATCCCTATGAGGGGTGAGAGGCCCTTGACTATACTACTGATAGCAAAAAGACTGATTTTGACATTCAGAAAGATTAATGTGAAGAGAGAAAATATAGAAGTCCAGAAGCTGCAGGATGCAAACAATCGCCTGAATCTTAGAAAAACATTTATCTTTCATTGTAGTTACACTCTAAAAGCAGATTTATACTCAACCAGTGCTAAACAGAAGAATGTTAGAAAAAGCACTTATTTATGTTCATTGTACTTACACTTATCCCTAATGCTATTGTAAAAGCAGATAGCTCTAACAGTACCAAATAGAAGAATGTTAGAAAAAACACTTATCTTTCATTATTCTTGCTCTTCTTGCACATGTCACCACAGTAGAGTTCACCAAATGGAAGAGACAAGCCTGAATTCTTGTACTTCAGGACTGCCAATGATTAATTATTTGATTTGGAACCAATAGGATGGTAGTATTTGAAACCACAAATCCCCCCCCCCCCCCTGCTGTGGTGGTTGTGATGAATTGCATCAGTATATCAATTAGAATTATAGGTAAGACCTACTGGCTGGTCATCATGGTTGTGTGTGAAAGAAAAGGAGGGAGGGAGACATAGAGAAGGAAGGGTGGGGGCAGAGAGAGAGTGAGAGAGAGAGAGAGAGAGAGAGGTGATTTAGATTTTAAAGTAAAGTATGTTTATACACTCTAACAGACACACACACATAGGCTACATAATTATCTGCTCTCAGATACATATATACATGTATATGAGCAATCAAATCTGGTTTCCTCTCATGGGGCCCAGTAGATAGGCTAGACAAAGTATGATAAAAGCTTCTGGCTTGCTAGTTAAAATAGGAACTGTGAAGTTATTATACCTAACATATATAATGAAAAATGTGGCAGTCCATTTTAAGGGTTGAAGGACTGGAATTCTTTGAAAGGATATTATTACAATTAGCCCTAATGCTGTTGTGAAAGCAGATAACTCTAACACAACAGTGGTAGACAGCATAATGTTAGAAAAACAATTTTCTTTCATTGTAATTACATTCATCTCTAATGTTGTTGTAAAAGCAGATTTATACCCAACCAGTGCTAAACAGAAGAATGTTAGAAAAAGCACTTATTTATGCTCATTGTACTTACACTTATCCCTATGCTATTGTAAAAGCAGATAGCTCTAACAGTGCAAAATAGAAGAATGTTAGAAAAAACACTTAGTTTTCATTATTCTTGCTCTTCTTGCACATGTCACCACAATAGAGATCACCAAATGGCATATGCCATAACTCTGCAATGATACACTCCCAACCCAACCCTGTCTCCACCCCTCCCTTTCCCATTTTCCACGCACACACACACACACACGTACAGAGGAAACACACCATTGTGAAGTCACAAAATAACAGGTGCGGTAATCAAGCAGGGAAATGTCAAACTTCTAATAAGAATGTCTGGGTTTGGTTCTGAGTGCCTCCTGCCTGGTGAAAGAGGGTGGAGAATTTGTTAAGTTCTCTGGTCAGCATGTGTGCAGACCTACCAGTGTCTGAAACCCTTTTGTGTGCATGCTCATGCAGAAAATCAAATATGCACTATAAAGATCTTGTAAGTCATGTTTTGTGTGTTTGGCCCAGCAAGCATATCCACCAAATCAGAGTATGCAGATTGCACCAGTATACTGCCTTCATAGTGTGGACAAAACTGCGCATATACACATCTGAGAAAATCTGAACGCTATACAGAGGTCATTAGGTTTTTCTAAAAAATAACACAAACTGAGCAGATCTGTGCCACTAAAAAAAAAAGCAAAGATCAGGGAAAGGGGAATGATTGTTTTGTACACGTTACTTTTTTTTAACCTTCATTAATATGGTAGAAAAACAAAAACAAAAACTTACATGTCTCAGAACATGTATACTCTTTCAGAATATTATTCAGAATTCATTTTGTCACAATAAATGATTCATATGCCCATACAGTGAATATTTTCGTCACATGGAAAGTGTGTTGCAAGTGCATGATTTGTGCCTGCCGATAGGCGCATGCATGTGTGTGTGTACACAAAGACTGAGTTCTTAATTATAGTGGAAAGTACGTACTTAATTTAATAACAGTCTGAATTTATAAACAATTCCTGTTCTTCCTTGCTAGCATTAAATAAAAGTACAGAAATATATATCTATATATAATAAAAATTTTCAGCCATGACTTATTGACACAGATGAAGCATGGGGCACACATGCACGCGCGCGCGAGCGCGCGCGCGGGACACAACACACACACACACACACACCATCAATAGCGTTCACTGCCTATGATGTCATTATATTGAATGATGTCATAATATTGATTATTAGGAGCAACCAACTTGCTAGGAAAGATAAAAAGTAATTGCAGGATCTATTTTCCTTTAAAAATCCGAGTATAGGCCTAACGATTGAATTCGTCGTCACATTGGTGGCGTCAATGAAAAACAAATAGCTATATGTTTATAATGTTACACGACGTAAAGTACAGGAAAGGCTGTGGTTACGTCCCTTGCTTAGGGGGTGTCGGGGGACGTAGATCTGTTTCACGTATAATCTAAAACAAAATCGCTTTCACGTACGGGACACGTACATATCGCGATACGGATACGTGTTGGGAGATACGTGACGTGTAAACGAAAGGTCTCTAATGACAATGATGCTTTATTTTCCAAGGGTAGAAATTGTTGCAGACCACGTCTGTTTACGTGGAGTCCTGAAGCTCATCGCACACAGCGTCTTAGAGGGCTTGGGACAGAGACATAGGCCTACTGTGTGGAGTATGTGACCTTGTGGTCAAGGCACCTGCTTGTGACGCGAAGAAACTGGTTCGAATCATGAGTCGGATAGGGATTGTATTTACCCCTTTCATCAAATCTTTTGTGATGGTTTAGATGCTAGTCTTTCTGCAGATATGATACAACTGGCTCCCGTGTGGAGCACGTGCTAGCGGATGGATAAAGATCCCACGGTAAGAAAGTAGTTTCCCCGCCAAAATTCTGTAGAGAAATCTGCTTACACACTAAAAAGAAAATACCGGCATACAGAAAAAACAACAACAGAAAACGGTGGCGTTGCACTGCGGCGACGCGCTGTCCACGAGGAGAGCAACCGGAATTTCACACGTTAAATCCATTGCGACAGAAAAAAGAAAAGAAAGAAAGAAAAAATAAAAGGAAACGAAAGTAAATCAAATGTAAAACATACAAATGGTGCCATGTTAAGACTGACCGTTTGGGTCGATTTCGCAATGAATTGAGAAAGGCTGTATGAGAATATGTATCGGTCGGTGCATGATTATTGAGGCTTGAGTACGTCAATATTAAATATCACACAACAACAGTATTTCTGTTGGATCAAGCCATATTTCATCCATGGATTCTTGAATATGAAGCCAACTTTTATCGGGTTATTTCTTGTTATTTTGATTTCAAACCAGAAAGCTTCAAGTTAGTCATTTTCCAAGTTATGTGCCAGTATGGGTGATACTTCCGTCAGTTTGTTCTGAACGTGGTTGAGATTTAAATAATCAATTCTGAGTTCATGATGTTGAGTCCAGTATGGTAATGAACAAGTCATTGTGTAATCAGTAATACATGTGTACACACACACGCGCACGCGCATATTTGTGTGTGTGTAATATAACAAAAATCTTTTAAATACATAACAGACAGAGATATCTGTGTATGTATGTATGTGTGTGTGTGTGTGTGTGTGTGTGTGTGTGTGTGTGTGTGTGTGGTGAGGAGAGAGAGAGAGAGAGAGAGAGAGAGAGAGAGAGAGAGAGAGAGAGAGAGAGAGAGAGAGAGAGAGAGAGAAACATGTGTGTTCCATTATTCATAAGAACAGGTCACGATTTCTATGCCCCTCGCACCCATCTCCCTTCTCTCTGTCTAGTGCGTCCTTGACAACAACACACTATCTTCCCCATTATTCTGTTCGATTGCGGACCGACTCCAGTGTGGTGAAAACAAAAACAAACAACGACGACAACAACAACAAACAACAACAACACAACAACAAACAACAACAACAAACAACACACAAAAAAACAAAACAACAAAACACACACACAACCACACCACGCACGCACGCACGCACGCACGCACGCACGCACGACACGCAACACATCACACACACAAAACCATCAACATCCCCCATTCAGATCAACTGTTGTGAAAACCTACATGAATCAGTTTCAATCCATCGGTCATAAAACAATGTGACGACGCTACAGAAACAGCGGCCATGGAAACAAACCACAAGCGATCATCCAAACACAACAAATGTACCAAACTCACCAAACACAGCAGTGTCGATCTGCACCAAATAACCAAAGTAAAACGTAGTACAGTTGTTATTAATCGTTGAACTCTTTTATTTGATCCCATTCATATTTTGTGAAACTCCAGTTGTGGCATATAATGGTCAAATAAAAGGGCACTCAATACAATACAAAAAAGAAAAAAAAACAACAAACACAAAAACAAAACAGTTTTAGTTTTTGATTTGTGGCCGCATAAGTCATAAATGCTATAATACAAAAAGATTGAAATACATACAAACAAAAGACGTCATGGTTAGACAATGACTTTTAATCAACGTCGTTTTGGGAAATCGTAAACAAGAATGGGTTCAACTGTATATGGACCAAACGTCCTTTGGACGAAATCTGTGGTTCAATCCTGACTGACTACCTCCTACCTGGTGTGTACACGACGAAGATTCCCCCCCCCCCCCCCCCCGAATCAACGCACGTGCGGACCCGTGACTGCCGAAATTCCCTTTGTGTACATACGCGCGCAGAATTTTAGATATGCACATCTTCGATGGGCGTGCTTGCTGGGTGTTTTCACGTTTCCTTGAGCCACCGGCCACTAGCTTGACTTACAGGATCTTTAACGTGCGTATGTGATATTCTGCATGCGTATACACACAAAGTGGGTTCAGGAACTCTCAGGTCTTCATGTAGGTTGACCTGGGAAATGGGGAAAATCTCCACACTATACCCATCAGATGGAGGTTTCCAGATGAACTGAACCAGGGTCTTTCCGACTGGAAGTCTGACATTCAAACACTTGACTATGGCATCCGTCCTTCTTCTTTCGTAGCTCTTCTGTACAAGCGGGACAAAGCCATACGACTTTTGAGGTGTGTATTTTGGAATAGGTAGGATAGGTGTGGTCCGTGGATTTCAGATCAGACTACTCGAGATGGATCCTGACTTTACTGCCTATCATATTTTATTCTTTTCTTAATCTCCCTCTAAAAAGACAATGTGTATATGTTTTAGGAAATAAGTCAGAGAGATAGATACATAGATAGATAGATAGTTAGATAGATAGATAGATAGATAAATAGACAGATAGAGAGAGAGAGAGTGTGTGTGTGTGTGTGTGTGTGTGTATGTGTGTGTGTGTGTGTGTGTGTGTGTGTGTGTGTGTGTGTGTTGTGTGTGTGTGTGTGTGTGTGTGTTATCAGAATGTATGAAGAAGATTTTGCAACTCTTTATCGGTAGATCTGTATCGCAAATTTAGGTCATAGTAGAACATTCATGAGGGGCCCGGAAAGCTTAAGTTTGGAAAGTTCGGAAACCTCTACGGTCAAGGTCAAGTGTTTAAATCCTAATGAATATTACTAATTGTAGGCACGAACTGGATAAGTGTGACCTTGACCTTGACGCCATGATTTCATACGTATGTATTCACGACTTCCTCAGCGGTCCCATCTTTGACCCAAACCTGGTAAAGATCCATTCATAATTGAATAAATATTACTCACCGTTATGACACAAGACATATCATCAACTCTCTGTCCAATCACAATATGACTCAACACATTTCTGAACCAACCCATCAAAAAGGTCACATTCTTGACTGGATCATTTCTCGTGATCACCACAATTCAGCTACTAACAACTGCTTAGTTCTTTCTACCCGTCTAACTTCAGCCCTTCCATCTGACCACTCTGCAATTCTCTGTTCTCTTGACATTTCTCCTCCTTCCCGTACCACGCGCACAGTGACTCGACGCAATCTCAAATCTATCGACCTCTCCACATTTTCATCTGATGCCTCCCGTCTCCTTTCTGAAAAGTCACATAACCTTGCCGATGAATTCTATACTACTCTCCACCATCTTCTGGACACTCATGCTCCAGCCACAACCCGTCTTTTACCTGACCGCCCCCCTACCCCCTGGCTCACTCATGAGATAGCCTGTGCAAAACGTGCCCGCCGCAGAGCAGAGCGCCGCTGGCGCAAATCCAAACTCACTGTATACAGGCAACTTTTCCAAGCCTCTAAAACAAAAGTATCCACCCTCATTGCATCTGCAAAAACAAGCTATTTCCAAACCAAAATCATGAATGCCTCTTCTTCAAAAGAACTCTTTACAACCATGAATCATCTCCTTGGCACACGAAAAGACTTACCTCTCCCAACAAAACATACAAATGAAGAACTCCCATCTGTATTCTCTAAGTATTTCACCACCAAAATACAAACTCTTCGTGACAGGCTTGACAGGACACCCTGTCAACCATGCCCACCTGACCCTTCCTTCTCTGGCACACCTCTCACTACTTTTACCCCAGTCTCACAAGAAGAAATTTTCAACACAATCAGATCCATGTCGTTCAAAACCTGCGAACTGGATCCTCTTCCAGGTTCTCTCTACTCCGATTGTCTCCCTACTCTCCTCCCATTCATCACTGACATCATCAACACTTCTTTTCAAACTGGAACTGTCCCAGATTCTTTCAAGTCTGCTATTGTTCACCCTCTCCTCAAGAAACACAATTTAGACCCAAATGAACTGAAAAATTACCGGCCTATCTCTAATCTCTCTTTCTTGTCAAAACTCCTTGAAAAGGTCGTCCTCAACCAGCTGAACTCTCACCTGTCTGCCAACAATCTCCTCAATCCTTTCCAGTCAGCCTACCGCCAGTGCCATAGCACTGAAACTGCCCTACTACACATTCTCAACAATCTCCTCCTTGCAACTGATACTGGCAAAGTCTCTCTCCTCACACTCCTTGATCTGTCTGCAGCCTTCGATACCATTGACCATGGTATTCTCCTTTCTAGACTTCATCATACTTTTGGCATCTCTGACATTGCTCTCTCCTTTTTCACTTCGTATTTATCAAACAGAAAACAAACTGTTCTCATCAATGGCACTTACTCTCAACCTGCATACCTGACCTGTGGTGTTCCACAAGGATCTGTCCTTGGCCCTGTTCTTTTCACTCTTTATACCTCCCCCCTGTCCACCATCATCAACTCCCACTCTATAAAACACCACTTCTATGCTGATGACACCCAACTTCAAGATAGTGACTCACCTGATAATATACAGCGCCTGTTGACTCGCACCACTGAGTGTTACTCGGACATTAAGAACTGGATGACACACAATAGACTTCAGCTTAATGACGACAAGACAGAAGCTATCCTCATTGGCACCCGTCAGAAACTTTCCCAGCTGCCTCCTCTTTCTCTCCCATTATGTAACACATCAGTCCCAATTTCTGATTCAGCTAAAAACCTTGGTGTCTGCATTGACTCTACCCTGTCCATGAACAACTTTGTTTCTCAAACTGCCAGATCTTGCTACTATCATCTCCATCGTATAAGCCTGATCAGGAAGTATCTCTCTGTGGAAACAACTGCAAAACTCGTTCTCTCCTTCATAATGTCTCGCATTGACTATTGCAATTCACTCCTGTCTGGTCTTCCTGCCTCCACCATTCACATCCTACAGCGCATTCAAAACAATGCTGTACGCCTTGTACTCAAAAAGAAAAAAGCTGACCACATATCTCCTCTCCTGGCACAACTTCACTGGCTCCCTGTATCAAAGCGCATACAGTACAAACTAGACACCATGTGCTACAAAAGCCTCAATAACGCAGCCCCCGATTACCTGTCAAGCCTACTTGAGATCTATGTTCCCTCACGTACCCTCCGCTCTGCCTCCGATCCTCTGACTTTTCGCTTTCCACGCACTAAGCTCAATACCTATGGTCCACGAGCCTTCTCTGTTTCTGGTCCACTCTCCTGGAACAAACTTCCTCTCTCAGTCCGTCAGCAACCTACTTTTGCCTCCTTCAAGTCCGCTCTCAAAACTCACCTTTTCTCCTCTGCATAAAATCCTAACCTCACTCAACCCCCCTCTGCAGCCTGTCTCCGCTCGGAGGGGAATCACTTTGTTTTAATATATAATTGTATATGATGTGCTCTCTGTGGTTTTCCATTGGTTTTATTCTTGCTTTTATTGCTTTTATTCTTTTCTCCCCATTTGTGGCCATGCATGTGTGTGTTGTGTGTGTGGGGTGTGTGTGTGTGTGTGTGTGTGTGTGTGTGGTGTGTGTTGCGCGTGTGTGTGCGTGCGTGCGTGTGTGCGTGTGTGTCTTTTCGGCGCTTGGATTTGATTTTGTCGAGATTTGCGCTATATAAATATTGTAATTATTATGTATGCATGTGCGTACGTATGTATGTATGTATGTATGTATGTATGTATGTATGTATGTATGTATGTATGTATGTATGTATACGCTTAGATTTATGTATGTATGTATGTATGCATGTATACGCTCAGCTTAGATTTATGTATGTAAGTATGTAAGCATGTATGTATGCATGTATACGCTCATATGTATGTAGGTATGTATGCATGTATACGCTCAGCGCTTAGATTTTATTTTATTAAGATTTTGCGCTATATAAATAAAATATATTATTATTATTATTATTAATACCCTTTTCCTATAGACAGGCAGACAGACAGATAGACAGGCAGGCTTACAGACAGACAGATAGGCAAGCAGGCAGACAGGCAGGCAGGCAGGCAGGCAGGCAGGCAGACACGCAGACAGCACTTCCCCCTGGTCGATATGAAACCATATCCCTCAATAAAGATCATAATAGCCTCCCCCCCATCCCTCCACCCCAAAAAAAGTACAATGTTTCTTTCTTCCCACGCCTGACAACAACCACTGTCCAGTTCTCCTCTCGTTTATTGTCTACATGGTCAGGTCACATCTGGGGTAAATGTGACTGTGTGGTTTTTTCTTCTTTATCTACTTCTTACCGCCTGCCATGGAGCGTAAAGCATAGATACAGACACCTGCGGTAATGTCAGGAGATTTCAAAACACCTCAATGATGCGTCCGTAAAGTGGATAATGCTCGACTGTGTAGTCTGTCTTTCCATTAAGCCCATAGCACACTCTACTCTTGGTGGTCTATCAAATTGACGCACTGGATCCCTCGAAGCCAAAAAAAGGAACAGAAGTCGCTAGAGAATCAGATGCCGAGACGATCTAGAAAGGTTCGACAAACAATGGACCAGAACAACACTTAACCGGCAACAGTGGCGTGCGATGAGGAAGGCTTATATCCAACAATGGACCCAAACAAGCTGAAACTACACTCTACTCTGGGTAGGAGCCAATTAGGGCCAAAAATCTTCACAATGATTTTGACAGGATTTATTTGGGTCCATACCCAAACCTCCCAGTTGGCATTCCGTTGCGCCAACCACTACACTACAGCGAGTGGAAAGGGCAATAACATTCTTTATTAGCGTCTTAAGATGCTGGCCCCAAGAGAATGACGCGCTAAAAAACGCACAGCTTGAGTTTTTAACACGACGTTCCATTGTCGTTGTTTGTATTGTTTTGTTTTGCCTTAACCCTTAGATTCCCGCACCCTATCAACCAAATGCAAAAAACTTAACCCTGTGATTCTCTGACCCTATCCACCAGCTTGTGGATAGGGTGAGGGAATCAAAGGGTTCATGTTTTGTTTTGCTAGCATAGTTAGCAATTTAGGATGCCGGTGAACACGGTGCGAGAGTCAAAGGGTTAAACGTGTTTTTATTCACAAGTAAACTCAACACAGTGACACTTCAGCGAGACATAAAATACACAGACATAAGAAATGGGCAGAATATAAAGAATTGTATGCCATTTTTTAACATACATATATACATACATTCAAGCCATGGAAAGAATCCAAGCGACGGAAATGAGTCGTTATTGCAGGTGCTAAACATCAGATACACTGATCATAACCAGTCGCCGTGGTATAGTGGTTAGTGCAACGGACCACAGACTGGAAGGTTGTGGGTTCGAATCCCCATCAGTCCCTTCAAAACTTATTGTGAGATTTTTCGACTCCAGCCGGCTCCTACCCAGAGTTGGGCGTGCTACGGGCTCATTGGGAAGACTGGGAACACACAGTCGGGTCTCGTCCACTTCACGGATGCGTCATTAAGGGTGTTGCTCAGGAGGTGTCTGTATCTCTCAGGCCTGGTTGACACCAGGATAATTATATTATGATAGTAAGCGTAGAGTAAGCCCTGTCAGGCAGTCTCAATCCTAGATAGAACTCCATAGCATCATGATTATCATCTTCATCGACATCATTATCATCGCATCATAAAAACTGTGCCAGCTTCTGTGGCCATTAAGGTGGCGTAGAAAATGGGACGAAAAAAGAAAAAAACAAAGGTGAGCACAAAGGTAACCTCCCAGAGTGCGATGATCCTTAAAAAATACACTGATCATATCACCAGTGACAAATGCGCCAAACCATCAAGCAGCACAACGGACCACCCGAAGATCTGCTGACTAAGTTGAGAAAAGAAATTATTTTGGTGTGGCCATGTAACAAGATCAATGGCCTTACTGAATCAGTCCTTCAGGGAACTGTTGAGGGAAGGGGAAGACTGGAAAAAAAGATGGACTGACAACTTAACAATACGAACGGTCAGAGAAACCATTTCCAGAGACCCATACTTTGGCACACAACAGACAGAGCTGGAGGAATCTGGTGAATATTCTTTAGTGCGGCACCCTAATGACTCTTCTTGGCGGTAAGGCAGAAGAAGGAGAAGGAGAAGGAGGAGGAGGAGGAGGAGAAAATGAAGAGAAGAAGAAGAAGAAGAAGAAGAAGAAGAAGAAGAAGAAGAAGGCATATTAATGTATGCATTTATTACGGACACATATGACACGTTTGCCGACAAACAATTATATATATGTTATACACACATCCATAGCATACGCAGTCCACATAATTCACCACACAGGATTGTATCCGTGTAACATAAGTGTACACAACGCAGATCTGCTCTATTATGATATATATAGTGCTGCTGCACACACACACACACACACACACACACACACACACACACACACACACACACACACACACTTACGTACATACACACACACACACACACAAACACACACCCCACAAACGCACGCACGTATGTGTTATTATTTGCAAACTGATGAAAAAGATTAAAACAACATAGCGTCAACAGTCTTTTGCTCTAAATCCGTAATGCTAAATCCAGGTGACTTATTAAGAAAGATTATCTACAGTACATATTACTGAATGTGTCTATCACAGAAACCCCTCAGTTAGAAAAAGGCCCACACCTGTACTTCAGTCTAAGACAAGATGTTGACAATGTCTGGCAAGGCAGACAAACTAGCCTCTCAACCAAAGGCTCAAGATTAACCATCATCTTCTAGCAGTACAGCCAATCACAAGATTAACCTTCATCTAGCAGCACTGTAAACGAGACACTTAAACAGTAGAGCCAGGTGTACATACAGCTCTGTTGGGATGTTTTCGAGAATTGCTCCAGTGAAAGGAAGAGGTCCACTGTCTCAGTGGACAGGTTCTGGCCTGTGCTTGTTCACGTCAACTCCTCCTTCATGCATTCACGAGTGGAAGAACATTCTCGAAGTCATCTTAAGACAGGTTGGGCCAGAGCCCCAGAGTGTTCTGATCCACACCTTATAAATGAAAAGAGAAAATAACACGAGGGACACGATGCAGACAGAGAGAGACAGAACGGTCTTTCAGTCATAACCACTTAACTGGGCAGAGGTGCTGAACCTTTGCAGAATCTGTTAGTGAAGGTACGTTGATATTTTCATTTCAGTGTAGAGTTTCAGGGCTGACAGGTAAAGAAGTAGGATTGTTTTAGGACTTTGGCAAGTAAGAATAATGATGAATGATTATGTTTTTAGTTGAATATGTTTAATTAAAGAAACCATATTGACTTATAATGCTATGTGTGGACTGCTTTTGAAGGGTTACCACTATTGTGCTTAGTGCGCTTCTGCTCATCTCTCTCCTTCCTTCTTGTTGTGTGTGATCTCTATATAGAAAGGTAATTCTGCATAAACATCTCCCTAATTCCACAAAATAACACCCCAAAATTCTTCCCATCACAGATGGTGGAGATGCAGTCGATCCCCCTCACCTACTCGTTAGCATAAATAGAGTTTAAAAAAATCAAAACAATATATGTGGATATATGTTGACAGAAATAACAAATGGACATAAGAAAAAGAGATACACACAACGAGAAAAGTTAGAGCCTTAGAGAAATAGACAACGCTTAGTACGAAGAAACAAGTGTTTTATTCCTTGCTACATCTACGTATATGAAGATTTTGTTTTTGGCTCATTTATTTGCTTGTAAAGTGCTGTAATGTGTTTCAAAGTCAACTTCAAGTATTGGTAGAGCCACATATGACCTACTGACATAGTTATCGGATCATAAAAAAACTAGGTTAGAGTGTAAAAATTCGAGCAGTGTGTAGTCTGAAAAATATTTCCGTTCATCACGCTTCGCTGAAGGCGTTTGTCTACAGACTAATGACAAAGATATATAATTTTATTTATGTGTAACAATATAGATGAGCAATTCAGTAATCTTACGGCCTCAGCCTTGATTCCTTTTTATTGGATGATTAAAGCTTTTAGGCCCAGATACAGTGTTGAGAAAAGGTTAGTTTCAGTTTCAGTTTCAGTTTCTCAAGATGACGTCTCCACGCTCAGAACGAATTCCATATGCACTAACGTCACAGGTGCCATGTGTATGGTGATAATGGCCCAAGCCTTAAGCCTGCACATAAACCCATGAGCTGGCCAGGTCCTGAGGTCCTATGTAGATAGTTCCTGAGGTCGCAGGGGAGTGAGTTGACAGAGACCTCAACTTTTCCTGGGGCCAGCACCACGAGGGCGGCGCCCATCCCTTCTCCCTCGCTACATATTCATATTCATATTCATATTTTTTAAACCAAGACTTCAGAAAGACAGGAAGGCTAATTGGTCTTCAAGGGGTGGGACCTGGGAAATCAACCAATCTCTCCGATGTTTTATACCAAGGCAGCTGTGCAATGCCCTGCTTTTCACGATTTTCAACAGCCGTGGGATCTTTAGCGTGCGAAGCCAGAAGGCACACGGGTCTGACTCTTTTTTTTCGTTCCCTTCCGAAGGACTAGACGTTAAGTTTGATTTTCCAGTCAAACTGGGGAGAAAAGTCAAGGCCTCTACGGGGAGCGGACCCTGGAACCTCGAGTTTAGTTATTGGCAGGAGAACGTCTGAACCATTCTGCCACTCTTCACTTAGCACACACGCTATACTCTGACCTTACGGGCAACGTGTGTCCAGGCGCTGCCTATTGATTCACTTGACCATGATTGCTATCGTTCGAGTTTGCCACTTTTCAATGAAAGAATCAGTCATTAAAATAGTTTCTCTCTTTTCAGGAGCTATCACTTTCACTGTCCAGACAGAGGTCCGTCCTCTCTGGCGCCCCACTCAGGCGGATTGACTGCAATCAATAGTAATAATTACGAATTATTAGCTGTTGTTGAGCAGTTTTCTGCCTTTGTTAATAGAACTCTTGAGAGAAACGGTTTTGTTACAGGTTTTTCTTATCAATTGGTAATGGCTTTTAGGAATTTCATTTCCTTGCTGTGTATTCCTTTGTCTGCCTTTTACGTGTGGTTGTATTTTATCTTCTTGTTTGGGTGATTTTGGTCTTCTCTGAGTGTGCTACGGATTCAATCATACTGAGAGAACATAGTTGCGTCTCTGGGCCATGCATGAATACAGCTAATTCCCGAGCCATTCCTAGGCCTTACTTCACACAGCCTTCCACCATCTCACCGTTATCGCTCTCTTGTCTCTTCAAGTCAGTGTAACACAGAAGGCGCAGCAATTCTCTAATGTCCTGTATTTTAAACAATCGTTACTTCCCTCTGTAACAGTTCTGTATTCTAACTGAACGCGTTGTGGTCCTGATACTTATGATAATGTGTATGTACAACCACTTGTTTTGTTTTATTTTGTTGGATACGCGCTTATATTGGTTTTCTTGTTCCTCTGGTTCCTGTTTGCTTGGGCGCGGGCAGTCACACTTGTTTTGGACACTGTGGATTAACAAAAAAGTTTGGAGATTAATAAAAAAGAAGTATTATCTTTTAAAGAGGTTTTTAGAAACTAAAGTGGGGAAAGACTATCTTCATTATATAAGAAACAGTTGTACTAAGGAAATTAAATGCGCAAAGAAAGAATTTGAAAAAAACATAGCAAAAGGCTGTAAGTTTAACCCTAAGTTACTAGCTTGGATTAGAGACTTTTTAAAAGACAGAAAACAGTTAGTTAGAGTTGGAAATGATTACTCCAAATATACAGATGTTCCGAGCGGTATACCTCAAGGGAGTATACTTGGTCCTGTTCTTTTTATTATTTTCATAAATGATTTACCTAAGAAAATCAACAGTTTTTGTAAGATCTTTGCAGATGACACTAAAATATACAATACATCTCCTAATCATAGCAGATTGCAGAAGGATTTAGATACATTGGTCAATTGGTCAGAAACTTGGAATCTTTTCTTTAATGCTTCAAAATGTAAAGTCTTGTATTTAGGAAAAAGTAACCCTTGTAACAAACATTCTATGATATGATAAACGATGGTATTACCTATGAAATAATAGAATTTTAGAAGAAAAAGATTCAGAGTAATATTTGATAAAAGTCTCAAATTTGATAATCACATTCAAAATGCTGTTAATAAATCAAGCAAGTTGCTTGGAATCATAAAAAGAACATTCTCATACATAAACAGGGAGACATTTTCATATTTGTACAAATGCATTGTGAGGCCTCATTTGGAGTATGGTAATACTATTTGGTTTCCACGTCTTAAAAGACAGTCAGCATTGATAGAGAAGATACAAAGAAGAGTTACTAAACTAATTCATGGTTTTCAAAATTATTCACGAAGAGAAAGATTAGATGTACTCAATTTACCTAGTTTAAAAGCAAGAAGAATGAGGGGAGATCTGATCCAAAGATTTTTAACCATATAGATGACGTAGATAGAACACAATTTTTTATACTGACAAACTATGACAAAACAAGAAATAGTACTGATAAAATATTTATAGAATATTGCAAGACTAACATTAGAAAGTTTAATTTTACAAATAGAATTGCACAAGTATGGAATAAATTACCAATCGAAATTAAAAGAGCACAAAACACAAACTTGTTTAAAAACCAGCTTGACCATTGGAAACATTACATTGAACTTAAATACGAATATGATGAATGAATCATCAAAAAAACTGGGCGTGTGACAAACCTAGGCTACGTGTGTTGGAAAAGAAAAAGAAATGATGGGACTTGAAATAGCCAAAACGGCTAATGTGTTACGTCCGTATTGCTGAACTAAACTAAACTAAACTAAACTATACTAAACTAAACTAAACTAAACTAAACTAAAAACTAAACTAAACTAAACTAAACTAAACTAAACTAAACTAAACTAAACTAAACTAAACTAAACTATACTAAACTAAACTACTAAACTAAACTAAAACTATGACTGAACTGAACTGAACTGAACTGAACTGAACTGAACTGAACTGAACTGAAAATGAACTGAACTAACTGAACTAAACTAAACTAAACTAAACTAAACTAAACTAACTAAACTAAACTAAACTAAACTAAACCAAGTGTCAGACGGCTGAAACTCCATGATGAGTTGTATATATACGTCAGATGGCCAAATATGGATGGCCCTGATCTTACTTCATTTCTACGTGATAGCGCACATTGTACGACATATGTCATCTCTACTTCTACTTCATGGTGTGTATAGTCAGACATTTATCACTGGGTGCCGTGCTTGAGGACCCAACAGTGCATGTGTCTATCCTTCAGAGGATTTATCAAATCATATATTATAGCCTGGTTAAAATGTGTTAGATGCCACATTACTTAATCGCCATTGAGGAACTGACATTTGATGCTTCCGTTGTATCCAGAAATTACGAACCAGTTCAGTGTGTCTACTATATATTCATACAATGACCAACAGTCTTCTTAGGATTGTCAAAGTACCTTAGACACTTGTCTTGATATCACTTATGATTCTGCGTCTGTTTTGATGTGTACGTTTTGATACTAACGTGTTTCTTTAGTTGCCACTGACAGTCGCTCGATTTTCAAGGTTAATAACTGACTCATACTTAGCACATTGCATGGATCAAATCACCCATTTATGCCTTGTTTTGATGAACGTTACGAAGCATTATGAAGTCTCCTTCTTCCAGTGGATGATGAAGAATTCTTCCCGTCACATGCCTATGATTGCCTGCATTTGGGAAAAATGATTTTTCACTGATACATTTTAATTCCCGTTGAAGAAGAAGAAGAAGAAAAAGAGGAAGAAGAGGAAGAAGAAGAAGAAGAAGAAGAAGAAAAAGAAGAAGAAGAAGAAGAAGATGATAATGATGATGATGATGCTTATGAAGAAGAAGAAGAAAAAGAAGATGATGACGATGACGATGATGATGTTGATGACGATGATGATGATGGTGATGAAGATGATGTTGAAGAAGAAGAGAAGAAGAAGAAGAAAAAGAAGATGATAGTGACAATGACGACGTCGACGACATGATGATGATAATGATGGTGATGATGATAAGGGAAGGTGCGAAATTTCCCTTGTCAGAATCATTGACGTTAAGTCTATTTATTATATCCAGTTCGAGTTTTTTCGCCCTATCTCTGGCTGTTATAGCGAACTGATGTGTTCTGAGTTCTGAGTTCTGTCCATGCACACACACACACCACACACACACACACACACACACACACACACACACACACACACACACACACACACACACACACACACACACACACACACACACACATTTCTCTCTGTCAGTCTCTCTGTCTGTCTCTGTCTCTGCCTCTGTCTGTCTTTCCCTCCCTCCCTCTCTCTCTCTCTAGATCGTGCCGGATAACTACGCAGGTTGAGGTCATGAATGGGCAAAAAGAATATCTGCGCGATTGTCCAGCAAACCTGCGTAGGTACAGTGTACATGTCTTACTGTTTCTCATCATGAGAGAGCCTCTCTACACAAACCACTTGTCACATAAGTTGAATTTAGCACGATCAACCGTAAGAAAGGGCTGGCCAGGGGACGAACAATTCAACAATCATTTTGCTAACAATTGTATTTTGTTTCTCATCCCTTACTCTCAACTGTGCCTCTGACAAGTTGCCCCCCCTCACCCCCGCCCCTGCCTATACCGTCCCTCGTCTCCATCCCTTCACACGTAGGCAGAAGCTTATCCGTGACTAGAGACATGAAGAAAGATAGGTAACATTCTGGAGCACACAGTCTAAACATGAAGAGAGCTAGACAACTTAGTCCGAGTACATAATCTAGACCAGAAGAGAGCTTGGTAACTTACTATAGAACATGCAGTCTAGACAAGCAGAGAGCTGGGTAATTTACCACAGAGCATGCAGTCTAGAATGAAGAGAGCTGGGTAACTGACTCCAGAGCATACAGTCTAGAATGAAGAGAGCTGGGTAACTGATTCCAGAGAATGCAGTCTAGACACGAAGAGAGCTGGGTAACTGATTCCAGAGCATGCAGTCTAGACATGAAGAGAGCTGGGTAACTGATTCCAGAGCATGCAGTCGTAGACAAGAAGAAGGCTGGGTAACTTACTCCAGAGCACGCAGTCTAGACTCCGGAGTATGCATTCTAGACAAGAAGAAAGCTGGGTAACTTACTCCAGAGCACGCAGTCTAGACTCCGGAGTATGCATTCTAGACAAGAAGAAAGCTGGGTAACTTACTCCAGAGCACGCAGTCTAGACTCCAGAGTATGCAATCTAGACAAGAAGAAAGCTGGGTAACTTACTCCAGAGCATGCAGTCTAGACAAGAAGAGAGCTAGGTGACGCAGTCTGGAGCACACAGTTTAGACAAGAAGACAGCTAGATGACGCAGTCTGGAGCACACAGTTTAGACAAGAAGAGAGCTAGGTGACGCAATCTGGAGCACACAGTTTAGACAAGAAGACAGCTAGATGACGCAGTCTGGAGCACACAGTTTAGACAAGAAGACAGCTAGGTGACGCAATCTGGAGCACACATTTTAGACAAGAAGACAGCTAGATGACGCAATCTGGAGCACACAGTTTAGACAAGAAGACAGCTAGGTGACGCAGTCTGGAGCACACAGTTTAGACAAGAAGAGAGCTAGGTGACGCAGTCTGGAGCACACAGTTTAGACAAGAAGACAGCTAGGTGACGCAGTCTGGAGCACACAGTTTAGACAAGAAGAGAGCTAGGTGACGCAGTCTGGAGCACACAGTTTAGACAAGAAGACAGCTAGATGACGCAGTCTGGAGCACAGTCTAGACAAGAAGACAGCTAGGTGACGCAGTCTGGAGCATAGTCTAGACAAGAAGACAGCTAGGTGACGTAGTCTGGAGCACACAGTGCTATCTACGCCGGCACAGAACAAGCAGTGTTTGTCCATTTCTTTCCTTTTGGCCACAAATGTGTGATTTGGTTCAGCCACCTGACAGGCACGGCCTTCTGTCTCCACAAAAATGTTTGTGTGTTGTCTGCCTATCAGTAGGTGTTAGTGTCATATTGTTGTCCCAAGTTTGTATAAGGTGCTAGTCCGCATACTGAGCAAACCACAGTACAGAAACAGTGTTTGTTCACATTGTCAACGAACTTCTTCTTCCTTCTGATGCTGGTAAAATTCCTCTCCTAATATTCCTCGATCTGTCTGCTGCCTTTGATACAGTTGATCACTCCCTCTATCTCTTTTGTTGATCACTCCCTCTATCTCTTTTGTCTTGAACACACTTTTGGAATCTATTGTACTACTCTTTTTTGGTTTGCCTTCAATCTGTCTGATCGCTTTCAGTCAGTTGTTATCAATGGAAATCAGTCTGAGCCTTTTCGGCTTTCTTTTGGAGTTCCTCAGGGATCTGCGTTAAGCCCTGTCCCGTTCACCTTTTATACTTCACCCCTAGCCAACATCATCAACCAGTATGACATGAAGCATCATTTTTATGCAGATGATTCACAACTACAGAATAGCACCACCCCTGAAAATATCACCTTCCTTATCTCATAAGCATCCAGCTGCTACGTTGATATCCACAACTGGATGACACAAAATAAACTACAATTAAATGGTGATAAAATCGAAGCCATGCTTGTAGGTACCAAAAATAAACTTGCCTCTATCAGACTGAATGCTATCCAGCTAGATGATAATACCATCCGCCTCTCTAATTCTGTCAAGAACCTGGGTGTGACCTTGTACAACACTCTATCAAAACGTTTCTGACCCAGGCCTACCAATCATGCTATTATCAGCTTCAACGCAGTAGTTACAGTCGAAGATATTTTTCAACTGAGGCTGCATCTAAGCTTGTGACATCTCTCATTTTATCTCGTCTTGATTACTGTAATGCTCTCCTTACTGGATGCCAGATTCTTCTCTCCTGTGTCTGCAACGTATACAAAACATAGCTCCTCGTTTTGTCCTCAAAAAGAAAAAAGTGTGATCATATCAGTCCTTTCCTTCGTTCTCTTCACTGCTTGTCTGTCTTAAAAAGAATTGAATACAAATCTATGCACCAGTCTGCGACAACATCAACATTCACACCTTGCGCTCAGCTTCAGACACTCTTCCCTGTCAGGTCCCTAGATTTAAACTATCAAGTGTTGGCCATCGTTCTTTTGCTGTCTCAGGACCATCAACCTGGAATAGACTTCTGCTCTGTTTTCGTCTAACATCTACCCTTTCTGCATTTAAAACATCCTCCTTTTCCCAACAATGAATTCTACAACTACTTCTTTCTCTCAGCCTGTGTATTAAACATTGTAAGGTGGTCTTTGTATGCATATGCCTGGTGTTTGAGTGCGATTTGATTTGAACTGTCAAGATTTGGCGCCGTATTAATACTGTAATTAATATCAGTAGTAGTAGTAGTCAAGTAAGTATGCGTTAGACTTCTAATTGGAAGTTGCAGGGTTTGATTCGCTTTGACACCTCCGTTTTGTGGGAAAAGGGTGAAGATTTTTCTGTGTGAGGTTGTCTCTCGCAAGAGACACTTTGGTCAAATCTGTTTTCCTGGGTTAATAAAAATACAACAGACACAGCTGTTGCAAAAATAATTAAAAATGAAGCGTGGCTATCAGAAGGAAAAAAGAAAGGCTGAAAAGAATCAAGTGAGACCCTGATACAAACAGACAGACAGACAGGCAGACAGACAGACAGACAGACAGACAGACAGACCGACCGACCAACAGACAGACAGGCACACACACACACACGCACACACGCGCGCGCGCGCGCACGCAAGCACACGCGCATGCACGCACGCACACACACACACAGAAGCGTGTGCCCGAACAATTATGCACACACAGATAGATGGGGAGACAGGCTCACATGCGCATACAGCACACAGACACACAGACACCCAGACACACACACACACACACACACACACACACACACACACACACACACACACACACACACACACACATACACACATACACACACATGCACAGACACACACATTCACACAGACACACAAACACACAGACACACAGACACACAGACACACAGACACACACACACAGACACAGACACACACACATACACACACACACTCATACACACACACACACACACACACTCACACACTCATACACACACATGCACATACACACACATTCACACACACGAGCGCGGTTATCATAGGATTGTTTCTTTAACATTTGTATAATCTAGATGATTGATTGAATTCACAGCAGTCAGGGTTGACATGTGTCAACGTTTGTCTTTCCTGGTGTTGTCAACAGTTTAAGGCTCTTGTGAGATGAGACACTCTACAAGCGCTATACAATGATGATGATGATGAAGATCAAGAAGGTGATGACGATGATGCTGACTACGACGACGATGGTGATGATGATGGTAATGATGATGATAATGGTAATGATGATGACGACGACGACGACGACAACGACGACGATGATGATGATCATTATCATCATTATCATTAATAACAACAATAATAGTGATAATAATAATGTTAATGATAATAATAATAATAATATAATGTTAATGATGATGATACTACTACTACTACTATTACTACTACTGCTACTATTACTACTACTACTACTAGTAATAATAATAATGATAACAACAACAATAATAGGAGTAGTAGTGATAATAATAATAATGATGATGATAAGAATAAGAATAAGAATAAGAATAAGAACAATGATGATAACAACAATAACAATAATGCTAATACTAATATCAATTATGATAATAATAGTATTATTATTATTACAATTATTATCATCATCATTATCATTATTGTCATTATGATTCTTAGAATCATTACGCTGTCATCATTATCATTACAATGTAAATGGGAGAATCACTTCTTTTTAGAATCCTAGGAGCACTTCTGGTGCCTTAGTGGCCGATCTCTGCATACAGTGTCTCTGTTGTAACCCGGGTCAGGAAAAGCTAAAGAACGTGCCCTACGTGAACATATATATACCACATTGCACTGTACAGTGACTGGCCCCGTCACTCTCCCCTGTCACGTAGACAAGGAGAGGCCACACACACAGAGACAGACAGATAGACAGAGGATGACCATGTTGACTAAAGCGCCTTGCATTGCTAGTGTTATGGCAGTCTTTGTCAGGAGGAGTCATGGCCTCAAAGCTTGTGCTGTCCTCACGGCCGTGTGTTTCGGTGTTTATGTTCTGTTCTTTCGTGTGGTGGACCATTCAGGTAAGAACTGCTCATTTTGGGTTGATTGTCTTTTTTGTGTGTGATAGAGTCTCTCTCCGTTCATTCAGGTAAGGACTTTCGATTTGTGTTCATTGTGTACAGTAAACGTCTGTGGCTCCTGTACAGTAAGAGTCTGTGTCTCCTTTCAGTAACAGCTTGTGGCTCCTGTGCAGTAACAGTCTGTATCTACTGTACAGTAACAGTCTGTGGCTCCTGTACAGTAACAGTACGTGGCTCCTGTACAGTAACAGTCTGTGGCTCCTGTACAGTAACAATCTGTGGCTCCTGTATGGTAACAGTCTGTGGATCCTGTATGGTAACAGTCTGTGGCTCCTGTACAGTAACAGTGTGTGGTTCCTGTACAGTAACAGTATGTGGCTCCTGTACAGTAACAGTCTGTGGCTCCTGTACAGTATCAGTCTGTGTCTCCTGTACAGTAACAGTGTGTGTCTCCTGTACAGTAACAGTATGTGGCTCCTGTACAGTAACAGTCTGTGTCTCCTGTACAGTAACAGTGTGTGTCTCCTGTACATTAACAGTGTGTGTCTCCTGTACATTAACAGTGTGTGGCTCCTGTATAGTAACAGTTTGTGTCTCCTGTACAGTAACAGTGTGTGTCTCCTGTACAGTAACAGTATGTGTCTCCTGTACAGTAACAGTATGTGTCTCCTGTACAGTAACAGTTTGTGTCTCCTGTACAGTAACAGTATGTGTCTCCTGTACAGTAACAGTATGTGGCTCCTGTACAGTAACAGTCTGTGGCTCCTGTACAGTAACAGTGTGTGGCTCCTGTACAGTAACAGTCTGTGGCTCCTGTACAGTATCAGTCTGTGTCTCCTGTACAGTAACAGTGTGTGTCTCCTGTACAGTAACAGTATGTGGCTCCTGTACAGTAACAGTGTGTGTCTCCTGTACAGTAACAGTGTGTGTCTCCTGTACATTAACAGTGTGTGTCTCCTGTACATTAACAGTGTGTGGCTCCTGTATAGTAACAGTTTGTGTCTCCTGTACAGTAACAGTGTGTGTCTCCTGTACAGTAACAGTATGTGTCTCCTGTACAGTAACAGTATGTGTCTCCTGTACAGTAACAGTTTGTGTCTCCTGTACAGTAACAGTATGTGTCTCCTGTACAGTAACAGTATGTGGCTCCTGTACAGTAACAGTCTGTGGCTCCTGTACAGTAACAGTGTGTGGCTCCTGTACAGTAACAGTCTGTGGCTCCTGTACAGTAACAGTCTGTGGCTCCTGTACAGTAACAGTATGTGGCTCCTGTACTGTAACAGTCTATGGCTCTTCTACATTAACAGTGTGTGGCTCCTGCACAGTAACAGTATTTGGCTCCTGTACAGTAACAGTGTGTGGCTCCTGCACAGTAACAGTATATGGCTCCTGTACAGTAACCGTCTGTGGCTTCTGCACATTAACAGTTTATGGCTCCTGTACATTAACAGTATGTGTCTCCTGTACAGTAACAGTATGTGTCTCCTGTACAGTAACAGTCTGTGTCTCCTGTACAGTAACAGTATGTGTCTTCTGTACAGTAACAGTCTGTGTCTCCTGTACAGTAACAGTGTGTCTCCTGTACAGTAACAGTATGTGGCTCCTGTACAGTAACAGTATGTGTCTCCTGTACAGTAACAGTGCGTGGCTCCTGTACAGTAACAGTGTGTGGTTCCTGTAAGTAACAATATGTGGCTCTTCTACATTAACAGTGTGTGGCTCCTGCACAGTAACAGTATGTGACTCCTGTACAGTAACAGTGTGTGGCTCCTGCACAGTAACAGTATTTGGCTCCTGTACAGTAACCGTCTGTGGCTCCTGCACATTAACAGTCTATGGCTCCTGTACAGTATCAGTCTGTGTCTCCTGTACAGTAACAGTGTGTGTCTCCTGTACAGTAACAGTATGTGGCTCCTGTACAGTAACAGTCTGTGTCTCCTGTACAGTAACAGTGTGTGTCTCCTGTACATTAACAGTGTGTGTCTCCTGTACATTAACAGTGTGTGGCTCCTGTATAGTAACAGTTTGTGTCTCCTGTACAGTAACAGTGTGTGTCTCCTGTACAGTAACAGTATGTGTCTCCTGTACAGTAACAGTTTGTGTCTCCTGTACAGTAACAGTATGTGTCTCCTGTACAGTAACAGTATGTGGCTCCTGTACAGTAACAGTCTGTGGCTCCTGTACAGTAACAGTGTGTGGCTCCTGTACAGTAACAGTCTGTGGCTCCTGTACAGTATCAGTCTGTGTCTCCTGTACAGTAACAGTGTGTGTCTCCTGTACAGTAACAGTATGTGGCTCCTGTACAGTAACAGTGTGTGTCTCCTGTACAGTAACAGTGTGTGTCTCCTGTACATTAACAGTGTGTGTCTCCTGTACATTAACAGTGTGTGGCTCCTGTATAGTAACAGTTTGTGTCTCCTGTACAGTAACAGTGTGTGTCTCCTGTACAGTAACAGTATGTGTCTCCTGTACAGTAACAGTATGTGTCTCCTGTACAGTAACAGTTTGTGTCTCCTGTACAGTAACAGTATGTGTCTCCTGTACAGTAACAGTATGTGGCTCCTGTACAGTAACAGTCTGTGGCTCCTGTACAGTAACAGTGTGTGGCTCCTGTACAGTAACAGTCTGTGGCTCCTGTACAGTAACAGTCTGTGGCTCCTGTACAGTAACAGTATGTGGCTCCTGTACTGTAACAGTCTATGGCTCTTCTACATTAACAGTGTGTGGCTCCTGCACAGTAACAGTATTTGGCTCCTGTACAGTAACAGTGTGTGGCTCCTGCACAGTAACAGTATATGGCTCCTGTACAGTAACCGTCTGTGGCTTCTGCACATTAACAGTTTATGGCTCCTGTACATTAACAGTATGTGTCTCCTGTACAGTAACAGTATGTGTCTCCTGTACAGTAACAGTCTGTGTCTCCTGTACAGTAACAGTATGTGTCTTCTGTACAGTAACAGTCTGTGTCTCCTGTACAGTAACAGTGTGTCTCCTGTACAGTAACAGTATGTGGCTCCTGTACAGTAACAGTATGTGTCTCCTGTACAGTAACAGTGCGTGGCTCCTGTACAGTAACAGTGTGTGGTTCCTGTAAGTAACAATATGTGGCTCTTCTACATTAACAGTGTGTGGCTCCTGCACAGTAACAGTATGTGACTCCTGTACAGTAACAGTGTGTGGCTCCTGCACAGTAACAGTATTTGGCTCCTGTACAGTAACCGTCTGTGGCTCCTGCACATTAACAGTCTATGGCTCCTGTACAGTATCAGTCTGTGTCTCCTGTACAGTAACAGTGTGTGTCTCCTGTACAGTAACAGTATGTGGCTCCTGTACAGTAACAGTCTGTGTCTCCTGTACAGTAACAGTGTGTGTCTCCTGTACATTAACAGTGTGTGTCTCCTGTACATTAACAGTGTGTGGCTCCTGTATAGTAACAGTTTGTGTCTCCTGTACAGTAACAGTGTGTGTCTCCTGTACAGTAACAGTATGTGTCTCCTGTACAGTAACAGTTTGTGTCTCCTGTACAGTAACAGTATGTGTCTCCTGTACAGTAACAGTATGTGGCTCCTGTACAGTAACAGTCTGTGGCTCCTGTACAGTAACAGTGTGTGGCTCCTGTACAGTAACAGTCTGTGGCTCCTGTACAGTATCAGTCTGTGTCTCCTGTACAGTAACAGTGTGTGTCTCCTGTACAGTAACAGTATGTGGCTCCTGTACAGTAACAGTGTGTGTCTCCTGTACAGTAACAGTGTGTGTCTCCTGTACATTAACAGTGTGTGTCTCCTGTACATTAACAGTGTGTGGCTCCTGTATAGTAACAGTTTGTGTCTCCTGTACAGTAACAGTGTGTGTCTCCTGTACAGTAACAGTATGTGTCTCCTGTACAGTAACAGTATGTGTCTCCTGTACAGTAACAGTTTGTGTCTCCTGTACAGTAACAGTATGTGTCTCCTGTACAGTAACAGTATGTGGCTCCTGTACAGTAACAGTCTGTGGCTCCTGTACAGTAACAGTGTGTGGCTCCTGTACAGTAACAGTCTGTGGCTCCTGTACAGTAACAGTATGTGACTCCTGTACTGTAACAGTCTATGGCTCTTCTACATTAACAGTGTGTGGCTCCTGCACAGTAACAGTATTTGGCTCCTGTACAGTAACAGTGTGTGGCTCCTGCACAGTAACAGTATTTGGCTCCTGTACAGTAACCGTCTGTGGCTTCTGCACATTAACAGTTTATGGCTCCTGTACATTAACAGTATGTGTCTCCTGTACAGTAACAGTATGTGTCTCCTGTACAGTAACAGTCTGTGTCTCCTGTACAGTAACAGTATGTGTCTTCTGTACAATAACAGTCTGTGTCTCCTGTACAGTAACAGTGTGTCTCCTGTACAGTAACAGTATGTGGCTCCTGTACAGTAACAGTATGTGTCTCCTGTACAGTAACAGTGCGTGGCTCCTGTACAGTAACAGTGTGTGGCTCCTGTAAGTAACAATATGTGGCTCTTCTACATTAACAGTGTGTGGCTCCTGCACAGTAACAGTATGTGACTCCTGTACAGTAACAGTGTGTGGCTCCTGCACAGTAACAGTATTTGGCTCCTGTACAGTGACCGTCTGTGGCTCCTGCACATTAACAGTCTATGGCTCCTGTACAGTAACATTATGTGGCTCCTGTGCATTAACAGCCTATGCTCCAGCACATTAACAGTCTATGGCTCCTGTACAGTAATAGTATGTGGCTCCTGTACAGTAACAGTATGTGGCTCCTGCACATTAACAGTCTATGCTCCTGTACAGTAACAGTATGTGTCTCCTGTACAGTAACAGTCTGTGTCTCCTGTACAGTAACAGTATGTGTCTTCTGTACAATAACAGTCTGTGTCTCCTGTACAGTAACAGTGTGTCTCCTGTACAGTAACAGTATGTGGCTCCTGTACAGTAACAGTATGTGTCTCCTGTACAGTAACAGTGCGTGGCTCCTGTACAGTAACAGTGTGTGGCTCCTGTAAGTAACAATATGTGGCTCTTCTACATTAACAGTGTGTGGCTCCTGCACAGTAACAGTATTTGGCTCATGTACAGTGACCGTCTGTGGCTCCTGCACATTAACAGTCTATGGCTCCTGTACAGTAACATTATGTGGCTCCTGTGCATTAACAGCCTATGCTCCAGCACATTAACAGTCTATGGCTCCTGTACAGTAATAGTATGTGGCTCCTGTACAGTAACAGTTTAGGGCTCTTGTACAGTAACAGTATGTGGCTCCTGCACATTAACAGTCTATGCTCCTGTACAGTAACAGTATGTGGCTCCTGTACAGTAACAGTCTGTGGCTCCTGCACATTAACAGCTATGGCTCTTGTACAGTAACAGTCTCTGGCTCCTGCACATTAACAGTCTATGGCTCCTGTACAGTAACAGTATGTGGCTCTTGCACATTAACAGTCTATGTCTCCTGTACAGTAACAGTGTGTGGCTCCTTCACATTAACAGTGTGTGGCTCCTTCACATTAACAGTGTGTCTCCTGTACAGTAACAGTGTGTGTCTCCTGTACAGTAACAGTGTGTGTCTCCTGTAGAGTAACAGTGTGTGTCTCCTGTACAGTAACAGTGTGTGTCTCCTGTACAGTAACAGTGTGTCTCCTGTACAGTAACAGTGTGTGTCTCCTGTACAGTAACAGTGTGTGTCTACTGTACAGTAACAGTCTGTCTCCTGTACAGTAACAGTTTGTGTCTCCTGTACAGTAACAGTCTGTCTCCTGTACAGTAACAGTGTGTGTCCTGTACAGTAACAGTATGTGTCTCCTGTACAGTAACAGTGTGTGTCTCCTGTACAGTAACAGTGTGTGTCTCTTGTACAGTAACAGTCTGTCTCCTGTACAGTAACAGTGTGTGTCTCCTGTACAGTAATAGTATGTGTCTCCTGTACAGTAACAGTGTGTGTCTCCTGTACAGTAACAGTGTGTGTCTCCTGTACAGTAACAGTGTGTGTCTCCTGTACAGTAACAGTCTGTCTCCTGTACAGTAACAGTGTGTGTCCTGTACAGTAACAGTGTGTGTGTCCTGTACAGTAACAGTGTGTGTCTCCTGTACAGTAACAGTCTGTGTCTCCTGTACAGTAACAGTATGTGTCTCCTGTGCAGTAACAGTGTGTGTCTCCTGTACAGTAACAGTATGTGTCTCCTGTACAGTAACAGTATGTGTCTCCTGTACAGTAACAGTATGTGTCTCCTGTACAGTAACAGTCTGTGTCTCCTGTACAGTAACAGTCTGTGTCTCCTGTACAGTAACAGTATGTGGCTCCTGTACAGTAACAGTATGTGTCTCCTGTACAGTAACAGTGCGTGGCTCCTGTACAGTAACAGTGTGTGGCTCCTGTACAGTAACAGTCTGTGTCTCCTGTACAGTAACAGTATGTGTCTCCTGTACAGTAACAGTATGTGGCTCCTGTACAGTAACAGTATGTCTCCTGTACAGTAACAGTATGTGTCTCCTGTACAATAACAGTGTGTGGCTCCTGTACAGTAACAGTGTGTGTCTCCTGTACAGTAACAGTGTGTGTCTCCTGTACATTAACAGTGTGTGTCTCCTGTACATTAACAGTGTGTGGCTCCTGTATAGTAACAGTTTGTGTCTCCTGTACAGTAACAGTCTGTGTCTCCTGTACAGTAACAGTCTGTGTCTCCTGTACAGTAACAGTATGTGTCTCCTGTACAGTAACAGTATGTGGCTCCTGTACAGTAACAGTGTCTCCTGTACAGTAACAGTGTGTGTTTCCTGTACAGTAAGAGTATGTGGCTCCTGCACATTAACAGTCTATGGCTCCTGTACAATAACAGTATGTGTCTCCTGTACAGTGACAGTCTGTGTCTCCTGTACAGTAAGAGTATGTGGCTCCTGCACATTAACAGTCTATGGCTCCTGTACAGTAACAGTATGTGTCTCCTGTACAGTGACAGTCTGTGTCTCCTGTACAGTAACAGTGTGTGTCTCCTGCACATTAACAGTCTATGGCGCCTGTACAGTAACAGTATGTGTCTCCTGTACAGTAACAGTATGTGTCTCCTGTACAATAACAATAAGAGTATGTGGCTCCTGTACATTAACAGTCTATGGCTCCTGTACAATAACAGTATGTGTCTCCTGTACAGTGACAGTCTGTGTCTCCTGTACAGTAAGAGTATGTGGCTCCTGCACATTAACAGTCTATGGCTCCTGTACAGTAACAGTATGTGGCATGGCTCCTGTACAGTAACAGTCTGTGTCTCCTGTACAGTAATAGTATGTGGTTCCTGCACATTAACAGTCTATGGCTCCTGTACAGTAACAGTCTGTGGCTCCTGTACAGTAACAGTCTATGGCTCCTGTAGAGTAACAGTCTATGGCTCCTGTAGAGTAACAGTCTGTGGCTCCTGTACAGTAACAGTCTGTGGCTCCTGTACAGTAACAGTCTATGGCTCCTGTAGAGTAACAGTCTATGGCTCCTGTAGAGTAACAGTCTATGGCTCCTGTACAGTAACAGTCTGTGGCTCCTGTACAGTAACAGTCTATGGCTCCTGTACAGTAACAGTCTATGGCTCCTGTACAGTAACAGTCTATGGCTCCTGTACAGTAACAGTATGTGGCTCCTGTACAGTAACAGTATGTGGCTCCTGTACAGTAACAGTCTATGGCTCCTCAACATGAACAGCGTCATAGAAAAGACAGGGAATCCCGTCTAATAAATAAATTTAGAACATTTAATTAATCCACATGGTCTCAATGACAAACCATTACGATTTCCTCTACAGATTGCAGTATGGGGATTATTTCATGTTTTCATTTTTACCTGTGCATGTATGTGTTTGGGCGTGTGTGTTGTTTGAGTGTATAGATATTATAATTCCTATACCATGCATGTGTAGACAACGTTTATTATAAATTCATTTGATCATTCATGAGTAGGAGGTGTTGTTGCCGTCTGAATGAATGTATAGATACAATCTTCTATAAATGTTGTCGTGTATGTGCATTTGTTCACGCGTGCTTCGCATTAATACCGACTAGCGATACTTTCATTTCAACTGTCCATGTCTTATCCTACCGAAATATACATATCATCACAAATTTTGTTCTCCATCTCAGTGGGGACTTGGCTTTGTGGCTGGACAAATGTCTGCTTTTTATCTACTTCAACTTTTTGCTTTACAAGACACAACCAGCGCAACTGATTCATGTTTTTACTCTGGGTTCTCCACTTTTCTCTTCAGCCTTTTGGCTGTTGGATTAGAGTGTTTTTTTCCTTCCTTTTCCAAGGTAAAATTGTATTCGTGGCACTAGGCATAATACATTTACATCAGCCACTCACCACAGCTGTCTATATTTTTTGATCCACTCAATCGTATACATGTATTTCTTTTTGTGTGTGTGTATGTATGTGAAGATATTATACAATGTTTTTCCAATTTCCATTTGTTTCTATTTTGGCTTGAATGCAGGCGATTTGATTAATAATGATGATAATAAAATAATAATAACAATAATCATAATAATGATAATAATATAATAATAATACTAATGATAATGATAATAATAATAATAATAATAATAATAATAATAATAATGATGATGATGATGATGATGATGATATAATGATAATAATAATAATCTTCGTCGTCGTCATCATCATCATCGTCGTCGTTTCGTCATTGTCTTTATCGTCGTCGTAATCGTCATCCTCCTCCTCTCGGTCCCCTCCTTCTCCTCCTCTTCTTCTCCATCGTCATAATGACAGACGTTGTATAACGCCAACCCAGAGAGGCAAACTCCTAAGCGTTTTTCACTTTACAGAAAATGTATACATAAAGGTGTAAATCAACGATAAATCAAATGATATAACAATGATAACGACAGAACACAAGGGAAAAAACAACATCACCGATGCAAGAAAAATCTTGTTTTTTAAACGAATATACATACACCGACATACAGACACACACAAAGAACGTTACATATATGTATGTATGTATGCATGTACACAAAGCACAGAAACAGCAATGACCAACACAAGGGCTCATGTTACTAAAGCACAAAGACTGACGCAGGCTTGCAAACAAATTGATCAAACATAAACAACATTATCCCACACAATCAATCACACAAATAGAACACGGATTGTAGCAGTTAATATTAGCAATAGTATTATTTGAAGGGTTAAGTTTTAAGATCCCTGTTGATGAGATTGCAAGTGACAAATATCTGAGGGAAGAGCATTTCATTGTTGTGGTACACAGAAATGGAATGAATGTTTGCTGAAAGTTTTGGTCTTTACTTGAGAAACGTAGAGAATTCATTTATCTGATGACCAGATATTACTCAATGTCGTCCAGAGTTAAGGTCTGTCTCACTTGTCGACGATTGGTTAAAGGAGAAAATGATGCAGTTTAGGTCCTTTTCAATCAAGAGAGTCTTAAACTGTGTGAGCCCTGAACTGTGTGCTTATTAGTATTGGATAGTAGCGCCAAAACAGAATGAGAACGCGTGTGTGATCATGCAAAACAAGACCGGCGAATATTTTAGGTCAACTGGCCTTTGTGAAGCGTAAACAAAAAACCACAAAGAATGAATACACAAACAGTGACAAAACAAACAAACAAACAAACAAACAAACAAACAAACAAACAGACAAGCGGTAAGACTACTTGGTGTTACATCATTTACTCTTTCTGCTTTGAAATCCAGTTTAAAAACCCAACTGTTTTCATGACAATGAGTTCTGCAACTGCCTCTTTCCATCAGTTTGTGTGGGATTTTTTCCCACGTGTTGTAAGATGGTCTGCGGTGATCACATGTCTAGTGTGTGAGTGCGTCTTGATTTCAATTGTCAAGATTTGGCGCCATCTAATTACTGTAATCTAGATTATTATTATTATGTTTTACCGAGGCAAATTGCCTGATAACTTGCGCCTGTTTCATTTTGTATAGTACAAGCGCGTTCTCATTGTATTTTTGTGTATTTCTGATTGCATGAATGCTGGAAGTTATTGTGATTTGCAGGCTTCAAAGCTCAGTTGGTTGAGCGTTCGATTCACATGTTAATGGTTGTAGGTTCGAATCGCGAAGTGCACCACACTGAACTGGAATTCTTATTGCCCATCTTTACGTACTTGTTGTTCTGATGGTGTCGGCACAGGATTAGATAAGTGGCCTACCCATTTCCCCACTTCCATGGCACAGTTATCCCCGTCAGCCATATCATCTGAGGTGGGTGTTGATGTAAAATTGAATCGAATCAATCATCAGTCGGTCATTTTGATTTAGGCATGATACTGGACAATTTCATCACAGTCACTTGTTTCACTGATTATATGTGCCATCATCATCATCATCATATGCCCTGCGACATGGCGTTGGCGATCATGGATGGCCCTCCATATGCATCTATCCCTTGTAGCCGCAAGCACATCTTCCACCCTCTCTGTCATCAGCTACCCTGCAAGTCCGTCCAATATTTTCTCTCTGGGTCTACCCGGTGCTCTCTTTCTTTCCAGCTTTCCTGTTGTAATCAAGTGCTCCAATTCCCCTTTCCTCATAAAATGGCCTATAAATGTTGTCTGTCTTTTCCTAATTTCCTTATCAATGATCTTCTTGTGTCTGCCTCAATTAAGACTGTCTCGTTTGCTTTCTTTGCTGTCCATGGAACTCTCAACATTCTTCTTAGAAACCAGGTAGAAAGAAACTCTAGGGAGAGCTAGACAACAGAAGGTCTTCAGAGAAGTAACCCCCTTTAGACAAGTGTTTCGGCCCTGAATTCCTTACACTCTCGGGGGGCGGGCCACATCCAGGTCATGACTCCTGGATGCCCTTCTGCTGTTGTCTATTTTTTTTTTTCCCACGCCGGGGATCGAACCTGGGCGATTCTGCGCTTCAGAACTGCGGTACGCGGTTTTACCAATGTGCTAACGGGGCACACATCATCTGTAGGGAATTTAATCCTTATGAAGTTCACTTTTTTGGTTCATCCTTGCCCAGATCCAGCTTGAGCTCCTTTCTGCTGCCTCTGCCATCGCTTTAAGGGCTCTAGTCCTCTTCTTCCCAGAAATGGCGAGTTGTTTCATGAGATCATAAGCGGAGGTGCCCACAAACCCTCTTGCCCCGACCTCTATGGCGAAGATTTTGACCCGCAGACCTGCTTTCTTCAGGGTGCTGGCAAGACCTGCGTATTTTTCGGTCTTGTAGATATGTGCTTCTTCCATTCTGCTTTCGTATGGCACAGTGAGTTCTATCAGAATCACTTGTTTCGAGGAGTCAGAGTGGAGAGCGATGTCTGGTCTCATGCCTGTCTTGCTGATGACATCTGGGTAATTTCTCCACTCTGGGAGGTCTGCTGTACACTCCCAGTCGACTGCTCCATCCAGAAGACCCTTTGGCAATGTGCTGGTTGTCATAGCACTTTCGGGCCAGACCTGTTTCCCTCCTGCTTTGTAGAACGTTGTCATAGCAATTGGTGCGTTTGGGGTCATGGTTTTTTCGCTAACCACATCTGTGATCACTTTCAGAACTTGGTTGTGCCTCCATGTATACCTTCCTTGGGCTAGCGCTACTTTGCAAGAGCTTAGGACATGTTCCACTGTTTGTTTCTTCTGACAGAGCGGACATGCTGGGTCGTCTGCTTTCCCCCATTTCACTAAGTTTGCATTCGAGGGGAGCAGGTCATATACAGATCTGAGGAGGAAGCTTATCCTTAGAGGAGCCATGTGCCACATATCGTTCCAGCTGAGACTTCTTTGGAGTGCACTGTCCCATGTTGTCCATTGCCCCTGTTGACCTTGCTGGACTGCCTTCTGCACTCTTTTGACATCTTCTTCTTCCTTCAACTCCTGTATGATCATGTCTCTTTTTTCCTTCCCTTTGGCTTTGGACCACCACTGCATTTTTGTTGCTCCCAGTCCCTGTCTGTTGGTTTGCGTGTGTCCAATTATTTCTTTGATGCTGAGGTTTCTCTTGGCATTGTTTACAGCCTCTTGGACTTTCCACTTTCTGCCAGTTCTCAGCTTTGGATGAACTGATCTCACGATATTGTCTTCCGATTCCTCCAGCATGCTCAACAGTCTTGCTTTCCCAACTTTGTATTCCTCCACTATGGATTTGAGAGGTAGCTTCAGCATTGCTTGACGACAGTAGAATGCAACATCAGTGAGACCAGGTGGGACACCGAGCCATTTTCTTGTGTATTTGTTGATTTTGGCTTCCATTGCTTCGACTGTGCTGGTGCAAATGTCATAGATTAGCAGTGGCCACAGCAGCTTTGGTATCAGCATGAACTGTAGACACCAGACTTTGTATTTGCCTGGCAGTCCGCAGTTATCTATTTTCTTCAGGCCTTCTTCTGCTGTTTGCTTGGTTTCACATCCCCTTTGTGTGTCTTTCAGGGAGTCATCATACCATCTTCCGAGACTTTTTACTGGCTCTTCTGTGACAGTGGGGATGGCTTGGTTGGCTACCATGAATTTGACTGAATCTGCCACTTTTCCTTTTCGCAGTGAGAGACTTCGGGATTTCTTAGGTTTGAACCTCATTCTTGAAGAGGCCACCAGCTCATCCAGCTGCTTTAAGATTTGGTGTGTCTCTTCCTCATCCGTGGACAAGACTGTTGTGTCATCCATAAAAGCTTTCAGAGGAGGCATCTGGTATCCATCTCCCAGATTCACTGGACCTGAACTCTTCATTGCAGCTTTCAAGATGACTTCCATTGCCAACACGAACAGTATGGGAGAGATTGCACAGCCCATTGCAATGCCCACCTCTAGGTCTATCCAGTCCGTGGTGTATTCTTTGGTAGAGAACCGCATTGAGAACCCTTGGAAATACTTCCTCAGCATTGTTCGGATGTTTTCTGGGATGTGATACATTTCAAGAGCCAGCTGGATCATATCGTGTGGAACTGATCCATATGCATTCGCCAGATCAAGCCAAACTACGTCAATGTCTCTCTTCTCTGTTCTTGCTTTTTGGATGGCATCCCAAATCAACGTGGCATGTTCCAAGCATCCAGGCATTCCTGGTATGCCTCCCTTTTGGACTGACATATCCAGATACTTGTTTTCAGTCAGGTATTTTGTCAATCTTGCTGCCATAACAGAGAAGAAGATTTTCCCCTCGACGTTCAGAAGTGATATTGGCCTGAACTGATTGATGCTGCTGGAGTTCTGCTCCTTCGGAATGTACACTCCTTCAGCTCTCATCCATTGGTCGCTGATCTTCTGGTTCCTCCATGCTGATCGAATCATCTTGTGGAGCCACTCGAGCACTTTTGGGCATTTCTTGTAGAGCAGGTATGGTATTCCGTTTGGTCCAGGTGCTGACTTGGCTCTGGCTTTCTTTACTACGTTCTTCACTTCATCCAGTGTTGGTGGTTTGTTATTGAATTTTCCTTCTGGCGCTGCAGGCCAAACCAGATTCTGGATTTCAAGTGGTGCCTCGCGCTGAGAATCGGAATATGTTTTCCTGAGATGCTGCTCTAGGGTTTCCTTGCCCACTGTGAGAGTCCCTGATTTGGGTTGTTCAAACAGCTTTCTTGAAAATTCAAAGGGATCTTTGAAGAAACGATCTTGAGTCTTCTTCTTTTTACTCTTTCTTCGCCTTGCTGATTCCACTTTGCTGAGAGCATTGTGTTTGGCCTTCAGATCTTTCCAGAGTTCCAGGAGCCCTTGCTTCTCGAATTCTGAGGCAGTTTTCATTCGCTTTTTAAGCTTCCTTTTCTCCCTCCGGATGCTCTCCATCTGTTGCTGTCTTCTGGATTTCTGGGGAGGCGTTTTTGTCTTTGGCTGCTTCACTCCATAAGTGTCCCTGCAGATAGAGTATATGATGTCTCCGTATGTGTCAAGTTTGTGTTCCAGCGTACTGTTCCCTATTAGCGCATTCAGCTTAAGGACAAGTTCCTCATCTAATTTCTCCCATTGTTCTTTTGCACCGGCAGGCGGCAAATTGAGTTTTCCACGTTTGGCGTTAAGAGCTTGTGCAAAATCCGCATCAGAACCGTCAGCGTGGATGTCCTTGGCACTATGGTTTAATTCCTGGCCTTGGTCATCCAACGTCTCACCTGTTATCGCAGTGCGCTGCTGCTGGTTCGTATGTGTCTTCAAACAGCCCATTTTTGTCCTGTGGATCTTCATGCCGCGTTTGGTGGTGAATCTCCTTCCACACGCACACGGAAATTCCAACTGGTCATTAATCATGGTCCGTTGTGCGTTTCCAGTCGTGATGGAGTCAGTGCCGATGGATTCATCATTCTCTCCCCCTTTCGGTGAATCCTGGGAGCATCTTTCATTTGAAAAACTCGTGGCATGTTATCAAAGGCAAGGTGGGAAGCCAACCCACAAAGCCCGCAGATCTAGTCTTTCCCAGTGTCCTTCGGTCTTTCCCGAATGTCCTCCGAACTATTCCCGGAAGTCAATGGACTGACCATGTGCAGGTAGAAAGAAACTCTAGGGAGAGCTAGACAACAGAAGGTCTTCAGAGAAGTAACCCCCTTTAGACAAGTGTTTCGGCCCTGAATTCCTTACACTCTCGGGGGGCCGGGCCACATCCAGGTCATGACTCCTGGATGCCCTTCTGCTGTTGTCTATTTTTTTTTTCCCACGCCGGGGATCGAACCTGGGCGATTCTGCGCTTCAGAACTGCGGTACGCGGTTTTACCAATGTGCTAACGGGGCACACATCATCTGTAGGGAATTTAATCCTTATGAAGTTCACTTTTTTGGTTCATCCTTGCCCAGATCCAGCTTGAGCTCCTTTCTGCTGCCTCTGCCATCGCTTTAAGGGCTCTAGTCCTCTTCTTCCCAGAAATGGCGAGTTGTTTCATGAGATCATAAGCGGAGGTGCCCACAAACCCTCTTGCCCCGACCTCTATGGCGAAGATTTTGACCCGCAGACCTGCTTTCTTCAGGGTGCTGGCAAGACCTGCGTATTTTTCGGTCTTGTAGATATGTGCTTCTTCCATTCTGCTTTCGTATGGCACAGTGAGTTCTATCAGAATCACTTGTTTCGAGGAGTCAGAGTGGAGAGCGATGTCTGGTCTCATGCCTGTCTTGCTGATGACATCTGGGTAATTTCTCCACTCTGGGAGGTCTGCTGTACACTCCCAGTCGACTGCTCCATCCAGAAGACCCTTTGGCAATGTGCTGGTTGTCATAGCACTTTCGGGCCAGACCTGTTTCCCTCCTGCTTTGTAGAACGTTGTCATAGCAATTGGTGCGTTTGGGGTCATGGTTTTTTCGCTAACCACATCTGTGATCACTTTCAGAACTTGGTTGTGCCTCCATGTATACCTTCCTTGGGCTAGCGCTACTTTGCAAGAACTTAGGACATGTTCCACTGTTTGTTTCTTCTGCCTCAATCTTGTTCTGGCTTTGCGTGTTGACTGTCCACGCCTTACAACCGTATAACATTACTGGTTCTATATAACATCCAAGAACTCTTCCTGATGTTAATTGATAGGCAATTGTTGGTAAGAATCCTTTTCATCTTCTTGAATGCTGTTTTGGCTTGGCTGATTCTGCTGGCTATTTCTGATGTGCATCTGCCGTCTGGTGAGATGATCGTTCCAATACATTTAAACTTATCAGCCTGTCTCAAGGTTGTGCCGTTTGCTGTTATTTTGCATGAAGGGATTTCATGTTTTTTTTTTTTTTTTTTTTTTACTGACTTCCATCTCCTTGCTATTTAGCTCCAACCCTATATTTTTGCTTTCAATTTCTTTTTATTCACAAGGTTTTGTAGGTCCCTTTCATTTTCCGCAATTAGCACGGTGTTATCTGCGTAACGAATGTTGTTTATCATTTTTCCTCCAACCTTTAATCCAGGGCATTCTTCTAGGTTTCTAATGATGGTTTTGCTGTAAAGTGAAACAAATCTGGTGACATAACACAACCTTGCCAGACTCCTCTTTTCATAGTTTGGAAAGACCTTATATCGTTTTCTATTTTCATTGCTGCTGTTTGTTCCCAATAAATATTTCTGATTATTCATAGATTTTTTCCATCAGTATTGAGTCTTTCTAGTTGGTTTATCAATTCTTCATGTCTTACCCGATCAAAAACCTTGGTATAATCAACAAAGCATAAACAGAAATCCCTATTCAACTCGATTGACCTCTCTATGATAGTTCTTAGGATGTATATGGCATTAATAGTTCCTTTCCCTTCAACAAATCCACACTGTTCTTCTGCTATTTCTCTTTTGGTTCTATTCCTTGTCCTCGTCATGATTATTCTTAATAGGATTTTTTTACATGACTCATCAAGCTGATTGTACGATGGAGTCTGTAGCCCATGTTTTCTTTGGAAGTGCAATGAAAACTGATTTTGACATATCCTTGGGGATTTTTCTGGTGTCATAAATTTTATTTATGAGGACTGTTATGGAAAATGGAAAAGAGGAAAGATACAGGAAGATAAACAAAGAAATCAGGAATAGGTGCAATGAATATAAGAAAGTTTGGTTGAAAATAAAGTGCAAAGAAATAGAAGACCGACACAAAACAGATCCTCAGGGTATGTACAGAAGAATTGAAGAAATTGTCCACAGGAAAAATACATGCACATCAACTGGTTGGTTAAAATCGAAAGATGGTAACGTACATGAACTTAGAACTTCTTTTGTCATCCAGTTTTTTGTTTTTCTATCTACTCTAGGGATTTCTTCACAAGAAGAGGTCTTTCCAAAAGAGGAAAGATACAGGAAGATAAACAAAGAAATCAGGAATAGGTGCAATGAATATAAGAAAGTTTGGTTGAAAATAAAGTGCAAAGAAATAAGGTCTTTCCAAACTATGAAAAGAGGAGTCTGGCAAGGTTGTGTTATGTCACCAGGGCTTCAATCATCTCTGTAGTAGTATTGTCTGGTCCTGGGGCTTTTCCTGGTTTTATCTTTTTCAGTGCTGCTCTAACTTCATCTTTCATTTTGGGTGGTCCTTCAACGTTCTTTCTTATAATGTGTTCTTTGTCTCTGTCATCTTAAAAAAGGTCTTTAATGTACTCTCCCCTTCTGTCTAATATTTTGTCTTTTTCCATGATAAGCGTACCATCTTTCGATTTTAACCAACCAGTTGATGTGCATGTATTTTTCCTGTGGACAATTTCTTCAATTCTTCTGTACATACCCTGAGGATCTGTTTTGTGTCGGTCTTCTATTTCTTTGCACTTTATTTTCAACCAAACTTTCTTATATTCATTGCACCTATTCCTGATTTCTTTGTTTATCTTCCTGTATCTTTCCTCTTTTCCATTTGCTTTCCTCCGTTCTTCCATCAAGCCTAGAACTTCTTTTGTCATCCAGTTTTTTGTTTTTCTATCTACTCTTGGGATTTCTTCACAAGCTTCATTTATCGAATTTCTCAACTCTGTCCATTGTTCCTCACTGTCACCAACGTCTTCCAGAGCACTGAATTGTTTTGAACATGTACGTTAATTTTATTACGTGCCGCCTCATCTGTCCTTAGTTTGATGCTACTTTTGGTCTGTTTTCTTTTCTTTAGTTTCAGTCTAAATCTTCCCATTACAGGATTCTGGTCACTGTTGCAGTCTGCGCCTGGTAGTGTTTTTGCTGTCAGCAAAGAATCTCTAAATCTTTTATTGATCAGGATGTAGTCAATTTGATTTTTGGTATTATCTCCTGGACTCATCCAAGTCCGTTTTCTTCTGTTAGGCTGCTCAAACCAGGTGTTTCTTACTATGAACTCATTCATCTGTGCCCATTCTACAAGTCTCCCTCCGCTTTTATTTTGTGTATCAAGGCCATGGGGTCCAACTATATCCTCCACCCTGTCTTGTCTCACTTTAGTATTAAAATCTCCCATTATTATTGTAACTTCCTGTGATTTACATTGAGCCTTGGCCATGTCTCATACTTCAAAGAAGTTGTCAATTTCGTCTTGAGTACTTGCGGATGGTGGTGCATACACCTGGATGATGCCGATATCAAATGGCTTGCCATCCAATTTAACCAGCAAAACTCGGTCTGACACAGCCCAGTACCCTTAACTGCTTTTAATTTGTCCCTGTCAATTACAATGCATACTTCTCTTTCATATATGTTTCCACCAGAATACATTATTGTATGCTTCCTGATGTTATCATGCCTGCCCCCTTCAATCTCATTTCCCTAGTCCTAAGATATTAATGTTAAGCCTTTGCATCTCAATCTTAGCATTCTTTAATTTTCCCTTTCGCAGAAAAGTCCTCACATTCCATGTTACATGTATATGTGTGTGTATATATTCGAGAGAGGGAGAGAGAGAGGAGAGAGAGAGAGAGAGGAGAGAGAGAGAGAGAGAGAGAGAGAGAGAGAGAAAACATTATTCCAAAGAGTTGCATAATGTATGAGAAACGAAATCAGCGAGAACTAAAACAAAAACAACAAGAAAAATTTATAAGTAGACCAACCAACCACTTCGACAAAAATACAACCTCAGCAGATGCAACAGCAGCAGCAGCAGCAGCACAACAACAACAACAACAACAACAACAACAACAACAACAACAAGAGCAACACACTACTGTGCACAAGACGGTTTTTCCTCACACCAAAGAGGATATTATCTACCCTCTTTGCTCACACTTAGTTTAGCGCCTTCAGCTGGCTGCCCCTTTGAACTGACCCCGTTTCTGGCATTCCTTTCTCTCCTTTCCCTCCTTTCCCTCCATGCTAGCAGCAACAACAACAACGACAACAATAACAGCAACAACAACAACCACAACCTCAACAACCACGGCAGAAATAATAACAACAACAGTAAGAAAAGCAACACTAGCAAGAATAGCACAATAACAACAACAACAACGAGGACAACGTGGACAACAACGATGACAAACAACAACAACAACAACGACAAACCACACAAAAAACAAGCGGTAGTGACCCAGAAAGAACAGAGAGAGAGAGAGAGAGAGAGAGAGAGAGAGAGAGAGAGAGAGAGAGAGAGAGAGAGAGAGGAGAGAGAGATAATTCGTCAGGATGATGGAGACGACCTGTAGCTTGGGATGAGTTGTCACGTAGCCACCGTGGTACACAGAGGACGTGATCTACACACCCTATGACCTTATCGCATATAAACAAACAAACAAACAAACAACAAACCCAAACAACAAACAAACAAACAAACAAACAAATAAACAAACACAAACAAACAAACAAACAAACAAACAAATAAACGTGCACACACGCTCACGAATTACATTTCTCCTGCCTCCCTTAACACACACTGGCACACACACACACACACACACACACACACACACACACACACACACACACACACACACACACACACACACACACACACACACACCATCACTCACAATATCACGTGCGCGCGCGCACTCGTACACACCCACACACACACACACACACACACACACACACCCCACACACACACACACACCACACACACAATTCATATACACACATACATCACACACCATAAGACACACTATCACACACAAACACACACACACACACACACACAAACACACAACACACACGCAACGCACACACACACACAAACACACACACATAGAGGCACAGTGGTCAGGCATGTAAACATCAGATTTTCAATCAGACAGTCCATGGTTTCAATTCACTAGATAGCTCTGCCTAGTGGATAAATGATGGAGATTTTTCCAATCGCCTAAGTAAACATAATATGTGCACATTTGCCAACCCCTAAACCCCTTTCGTGTGTACGCGCAGGCAGAATATCAAACACACACTTTACAGATCTTGTCAGTCACGTCATTGTCTGATGGTTTATGGAAACATGAAAACACTCAGCATGCACACCCACCAAATATGCTTCAACCGAGTGCAGTCTGGTCAGCTCGTTTAACGGCTTGAGTTCTTCGTGCTCCACTAAAACATATGCTTAGGCCCGTTCGTTCGTAACGAACAGTGAGTTTAACCCTTTGACACCCACACCCTATCCACCAACTGCAAAAACTTAATCCTTTGATTCCCTCACCCTATCCACCAGCTTTGCTAGCATGGTTGGTAATTCAGGATGCTGGTGGACAGGGTGCGGGAGTCAAAGGGTTAAGTGAGATTAGAGAACAGCGCTTTTCAAAACAGATTTGTATTACCTGTCTTTCTGTCCAGGGCTAGTGTGGCTAGAGTGAAGATACAATTCTGCCTTCGTTTTAGACTGTGTGGGATTGAGTTTGACTCGGGGTGGGGGGTGGGGGTGGGGGGTGGGGGGTGAGGGGGATCGTTTTGTGTTACACGTGTGTCAACGGGGAGAGCAGCCTGAATTTCACAGAGTAAAATTCATTGTGATGAAAAAAAGGAAATGAATATAAATATGATAATGACAATGATAAAAATAACAATAACGACAATAACAACTATAACAACAATAACAACAATGACATAACATGACACAACATAACATAACACAACATAACATAATACAATGCAATACAATGCAATACAATACAATACAATACAATACAATACAATACACTACAATACATACACTACATACATACACTACACTACATACATACTACACTATACTATACTTACTTATATACTATACTATACTAACTAATATACTAACTATAATATATGACATGATGTGTGATACTACTACTACTATAATAATGACGATAAATCATGTATACTATACTACACACTACTACAATAACAACTACAACAACAACAACATACTACTACTACAACTACTGGTGATGATGAATGATGACGATGATGATGAACGACGATGATGATGGTGGTGATGGTGATGTTAAAGGGTTAAAAAGGTCTGAATCAATGCAACTGCCAGCGATCACCCAATCAGAAACCAGAAACACATAAAACATTCCCTTTCTCTGTCTGTTCGTTTCGTTTCGTTCTTTGATTTAACGTCTGTTCACTATGAGTGATATTAGACGGGGGAAAAATGGAGGATGGGAGATGGGCGAGTTGGATTGGGGGCAGAGGGGAGAATGAGTATGAGACATGAGTAAGCGGGTAAATATAAAAATGGAACAAAATCTTAACACTAACAGTTAACATTAACAATGCGAAGGGAAAATTTAACGCTAAAGTACAAACTTCATAAACTTAAAGCAATACATTAACAGGACTGTGAACCAATGATTCTGAAATTGTAACTGACAAAGATTGATCTGAAGTTACTTTTTTAAAATGAGTTTCAGAATAGTTTTCTTGTGCAAATATTTTTGGTAAAAAGGAACGTAGCTTTTTGCAGTAAAATAAACAGTGAAACAGTGTGAACTGTTCTCCACAAATACACTTGATATTTTTACAATATTTTGTTTTCAACGCGTTTAGCTGAATACGAAAATGAACAGCAACAATTGATCTCGAATGATATATGGAAGAATACTGCAATTTTTTACATACATTTTGAAAAGAACGTTTTATCATTTGTTGTGTCACAAACTTTTCATTGAAATGTTCATGAAAACGAATCCATGAGGCTGATTCTAGCAAGCCGCAAGCTTCTTTTACGGAAGTTTTAATATGTAATTCTATAGTATTATCAGTGTTGTGTGCACCTTGCTTAGCTGCTCTGTCTACTACTTCGTTGCCGTGAAGACCAACGTGAGAAGGCACCCAGCATAAACTGATATATGTACCTTTTGTCCTTAAACGATGTATAAGATGATTTGCCTCAGTAATTAAGTCAGGTCTTGTGTCTGTATCAAAAGACTGTAAGGCATATAATGCAGATTTTGAATCAACAAAGAGAACTACTTTGACAAATACAGGTTTAAGGTCTACTAAATAATGCAACGCTTGTATAATAGCGACTAATTCCGCTGTAAATATAGATATATTTGGCCCAATGAAAAATGACTTTTGTATTCTAAATTTTGGAACATAAAACGCTGCTCCAGCAGATTTATTTTCTAAGACTGACCCATCGGTAAAAATATGGAGGTGGGTACGGTAATTTTCATCGACGTGTTCTCTCGCTGTGCATATCGAAATGTTAATATTTTCATATTTCTTAGCATCTGTATAATCAATATCAAAAGTGGCTTAAGCATTTCCCATGTAGGATAGGCGTTGTGGATGGTGTCTCAGCTATTTCATCCAAATTTATGTTAGACTGTTTGACTAAGTCAGATACATAAGTTGCAACAGTCATTTGTGATGAAATGTTGCTTGCTCGTTTTGGAAAGTCAACATCAGACCTTAGTTTAATTTCCTTGCTCACAAAATTGTCCGTTTGTGAAGTAGTTCTGACTGCAAACTTTGCTGTCGCTAGCTCACGATAGTTGTTCAGAGACAGAATTCCAGCAACTTTGTACATTTCCAGATTTGAAGCATGGACTGGTACACCTAGTGCAATTTTAAGACTTTTGCAGTCTAAGCTTTGAATCTTCTTTAATAAATATTTTGGTGCACTGAAGAACACCTCTTGTGTATAGGATAATTTAGATCTTACAAGTGCTGTTGATAGATGAAGTAGTATGTTTGTATCCATTCCCCAGGGTAATCTGCTTATTATCTTTAGAAAATTTAAGGCTTTTCTTGCTTTTGTTAAAACATAATCAAAATGGACATTCCAGTTTAATTTCGATGTTATAAAAACTCCCAGAAATTTTACCACCTGTTTGTAATGTATCATTTCACCATGCAGTCTGAAAGTAGGCAAGTTATTTAAAGTACCACCAGGATTAAATAGCATCATGTTAGTTTTTTCAGTTGATAACGACAGACCATTTTCTAACATGTAGTTTCCAAGACTATCAAGATCAGATTGATACACCTTCCTGATGTAATTCTGTGCTCTCTGGGGAGTTGTCTTTTTTAAAGTAATATTCATCCATATGCATATATCATCAGCGTACTGTACCAAAACAACACGATTTGAGAGTACATTAGGAAGATCATGTATAAGGATATTAAATAATATAGGTGCTATCACTGAACCTTGAGGAATTCCCATATCAAGACATCGTGAAGTAGAATAACTTGTTCCCACTCTTGCCTGAATTGTTCTATTGGCTAAATAGGACTTGATATAATTATACATATTGCCAGACAGACCAGTAGATTTCAGCTTGTACAATAATCGTGTATGCCAAACTTGATCATAAGCTTTTTTCACATCAAAAAAGGTTGCTAAAAGACTTTTTCTACGGGCAAATTGTTGTTTTATCTGAGTTGTAAGTTTAACCAGGTGCTCAACTGTGGATCTCCCTTTTCTGAAACCTGCCTGATTTACTGGAATAACGTTATTTTTATCACAGTAATGTATAAGTCTGTTTAAGACCAATCTTTCCATTAGTTTGCTCGTATGGGACGTCAACGCAATAGGTCTGTAACTGTTTTTATTGTTTTTAGGCTTTCCTGCTTTTAATATGGGTATAACAACAGACTTTTGCCATACCTGTGGTACAGTTCCACTCACCCAGCATTTCTGAAAAATTTTGTGTAAGAAAATAATATAATTTTCTGGAAGATGTTTAATCATTTCAGTTGAAACTGCATCGACACCTACCGAACTCCTTTTGTTGTGTAGAGACAAGATAGTGTTTTTTAGCTCTTCTAGGGTGATCGGAGAATTAAAACAGCAATCATTCTGAGGTATTGGATCAGTGAAGATAGGGTTGTTAGCTGCCGTTTCTCTGTAGTGTTTGCAGTTAGGAGACAACCCATCTACTTTACTATTTTCAGCAAAGAGTTCTACAAAAGTTTCAGCTTTGTCCATGTCGGAAGGAAATTTGTGACATGTATCAATCATTATTGGAAATCTAGGTAAGTTGGCTCCGTTTTTCATTTGATTCATTTTTGTCTAGACTTTATGAAAATCCTTAAAATCTGAAATTTCTTTGGTGCAGTATGATGCCCAATAATCTTTCTTTGCTTCAGCGATGATTTTATTACACTGGGTGTTAGCTTTTTTCATTTCCATGTGATCGTCCGGTTTTCTGCTTTTGATGTAGATTTTGAATTTATCTTTTTTATACTGAACTGCTTTCTCACATGCCTCTGTCCACCAAACATTACCCAAACGATTATTAGACTTAAAAGTTTTGAGTTTCGGAATGGAGAGGTCTGCAGCAGCTAGAACTGACTCCTGGAACTTAGAAAACATAACGTCTACATTTTCACTTTCATAATGCTTATATTCTTGTTTAGCAAGAGCAGTCTGAAACATGGTCCAATCAGCACGCATGTAATTATATTTTGGTATAATGTCAGGAGTGCTGTCTTTCATCCTGATGTTGTCATTTGTTATTGTTATGATGATAGGTAAGTGATCACTTCCCAAAGTATCTCTTGTGAGTGTCCCAGGTACAGCATGGTACTAATTCTGGTGATATTAGTGACAGATCGATGGCTGTTGCCCGGTGTTTGGAAACATCAGGAATTCTGGTGACACTCCCATCATTCAAAAGGTAAAGCGCACTGTCAACTATGTTTTCTACTAAACGATTGCTTGTAACAGTACAACAATCTTTTCCCAAAACGGGGAGTGGGAATTAAAATCTCCACCTATTATCCATCTACCGTGCTGCTGATCCGGAATCGTACGCAGCCATTCTGTATTGTGGTCATTTGAACCTGTTGGCAGGTAGACTGACAAAACGTTCAGGATGAAAGAATTACTGAATTGTACTGTCGCACAAGCGTGTAAGTCTTCAGTGGATGTTAAAACTGGGAATTAAATATGTGATACTGCAACTCTTTAAGTATATATATCGCAGTAGCTACCTTCTTCCCGGGATTTCCTAAGTCATATATTGGAGGATAATAATAATTTTGGAAGTTTGGAAGTTTGGTTGGGATAACATTAAGGGACTGCAAAATTAAAACTTCACACTGATTTGATGAGAGAAAATGTTCCAGGTATGCGGAATTGGTGGAAATAGATCTACAATTCCACTGCAAAAATTTGATTTGTGATTGTTGGCGCAATTTCATTGTTGGCTAATCTCCTATGTTAAATTAAAGGTTATTTGTTTGATAATCACGAATACTTTGGTTTTCTGCGTACGAGAAAAAATGGCCAGAAAGAAAACATTAACTACTTAGACTACTAATAAAAGGTAGGGGGGAAAATGTAGTTAAAACTATGGGAAAAAGTCCTTCTAATAGAGAAAATAGGTAGATTATGAACAGAAACAAATAACAAATAAATAAAACAAATGGTATACACGCCGTCAAATGTACGGAGATTATAGTCTGACCGAGTCCTGATAGTCTGACTAAGTAAATTCTAGCGTTTGTATACTTTCATCAAGGGAATTGTCAGAGATGATGAGGAAAAAGTCCTGTGACAAGAATCGTTGATAACTGTAGATATACTAAAACATATCATATTGCAGCCACCACGGTTCGTAGTTGTTAAAATGGTGGAACCTTCCTCGGGGGAATCTAGAGGAGTGTAGCCGTGAAGAACGTGATCGTGTTGTTCTCCTAGGGGTCTCCCAAAACAGATCCCGAACGTGTCTTCCCAGGTTCCCCGCTATCACGCTGCTTCCTCTGGCAGTGGGGTGTATATTGTCGTGAAGAAACTGCTGGTTGGTACGAAGGTTTTCGTGGGAGACAAAAGATACGTTTTTGATGTCAACAAGCTCAGCAGATAAGAAAGCGTTGTACAAATTCCGCTGAACCTCCATACGTGCATGTCGTACAGGGCGACCTTGCTGATGACTATCTTTGTGTTTGGGTATTTTTGTGCTACATATTTGATGCAAGTAGTAAGATGTTGAGTTGTTGATGCGATATCGTTATTTAGTTCGTGAACACCACAATGGAAAACGATACAATCCGCAGGAATGTCAAATTGAGATAGAGTCTTGTCTAAAGAGCTTTTATGTCATTAATGTTATTCACACCACACGAGTCTCCTTCGAAACCGTAAGATCGTCCCAGTCTTCTCTGTCTGTGTCTGTCTGTCTGTGTCTGTCTGTCTGTCTTTGTCTGTCCCTGTCTCTGTTTGTCTGTCTGTCTGTCTGTATCTGTCTGTCCCTGTCTCCTGTCTCTTTCTTTCGACCTCTTTTTTTCTTCTTTTCTGTTTTGATTGTGTGTGTGTGTGTGTGTGTGTGTGTGTGTGTGTGTGTGTGTGTGTTGTGTGTGTGTGTGTGTGTGTGTGTGTGTGTGTGTGTGTGTGTGTGTGTGTGTGTGTGTGTGTGTGTGTGCTCGAACATATGTATGTATGTAACTTACAGTAATAATGGGAGATTTTAATGCTAAAGTGGGACAGGATAGGGTGGAGGATATAGTTGGACCTCATGGCCTTGGTACACAAAATGAAAGGGGAGGGAAACTTGTAGAATGGGCACAGATGAATGAGTTCATAGTAGGAAACACCTGGTTTGAACAGCCTAACAGAAGAAAATGGACTTGGATGAGTGCAGGAGATGATACCAAAAAATCAGATTGACTACATCCTGATAAATAAAAGATTTAGAAATTCTTTACTGTCAGCAAAAACACTACCAGGCGCAGACTGCAACAGTGACCACAATCGTGTAGTTTGAAGATTTAGGCTGAAATTAAGGAAAACGAAACAAACCAAAAACGACGTCAAACTAATCTTGGACTCTTAAAGACAGATGAAGTGATACGTAAAAAATTTAACGTACATTTTTAAAACAAAATTCAGTGCTCTGGAAAACGTTGGTGACAGTGAGGAACAATGGACAAAGTTGAGAAATTCGATAAATGAAGCTTGTGAAGAAATCCCTGAAGTAGATAGAAAAGCAAAAAAGAACTGGATGACAAAAGAAATTTTAGGCTTGGTGGAGGAACGGAGGAAGGCAAACAGAAACGAGGAAATATACAGGAAGATAAACAAAGAAATCAGGAATAGGTGCAATGAAGCTAAGGAATCTTCGCTGAAAACAAAATGCAAAGAAACTGAAGACTGGCACAAAACGGATCCTCAGGGTATGTACAGACTAATTGAAGAAATTGTCCACAGGAAAAATACATGCACATCAACTGGTTGCTTAAAATCGAAAGGTGGTACGCTTATCATGGAAAAAGACAAAATATTAGACAGATGGGGAGAGTACATTGAAGACCTTTTTTAAGATGACAGAAACAAAGAACACATTATAAAAAGAACGTTGAAGGACCACCCATAATGAAAGATGAAGTTAGAGCAGCACTGAAAAAGATGAAACCAGGAAAAGCCCCAGGACCAGACAACATTACCACAGAGGTGATTGAAGCCCTGGAAAAATTTGGTATTGAAAAAAATAACAGTCCTACTAAATGAAATTTATGACACTGGAAAAATCCCCAAAGATGTGTCAAAATCAATTTTCATTGCACTTCCAAAGAAGACAGGGGCTATAGAATGCGAACTCCATCGCACAATCAGTTTGATGAGTCATGTAACCAAGATCCAATTAAGAATAATCATGACGAGGACAAGGAATAGAATCAAAAGAGAAATAGCAGATGAACAGTGTGGATTTGTGGAAGGGAAAGGAACTATTAATGCCATATACATCCCAAGAACTATCATACAGAGGTCAATCGGGATGAACAAGGATTTATATTTATGCTTTTTTTATTATACCAAGGCTTTCGATCGGGTAAGATATGAAGAATTGATCAACCAACTAGAAAGACTCAATATTGATAGAAAAGATCTATGAATAATCAGAATATGTATTGGGGAACAAACAGCTGCAATGAGAATAGAAAACGATATAAGCTCTTTCCAAAACATCAAAAGAGGAGTCAGACAGGGTTGTGTTTTGTCACCAGATCTGTTTTCGCTGTAAAGCAAAAACATCATGAGAAACCTAGAGGAAGACCCTGGATCAAAGGTTGGAGGAAAAATGATAAACAACATTCGATACGCATATGACACCATGCTAATTGCAGAAAATGAAAGGGACCTACAAAACCTTTTGAATATACTAGAAATAGAAAACAAAGGTAAGGGGTTGGAACTAAACAGCGGGAAGACTGAAGTCATGGTGATCAGTAAAAAATATGAAACCCCCTCATGGAAAATAACAGCAAACGGCACAATCTTGAGACAGGTTGATAATTTTAAATACATGGGAACGATCATTTCACCAGACGGCAGATGCACATCAGAAATAGCCAGCGGAATCGGCCAAGCCAAAACAGCATTCAAGAAGATGAAAAGCATTCTTACCAACAAAATGCCTATCAATTAACATCGGGAAGAGAGTTCTTGAATGTTATATAGAACCAGTACTGTTATACGACTGTGAGGCGTGGACGGTCAACAAGTAAAGCCAGAACAAGATTGATGCAGCGAAGATGTGGTTTCTAAGAAGAATGTTGAGAGTTCCATGGACAGCAAAGAAAACAAACGATACAGTCTTGATGGAAGCAGACATAAGAAGATCATTGATGAGGAAATTAGGAAAAGACAGGCAACATTTATAGGCCATTTTATGAGGAAAGGGGAATTAGAGCACCTGGTCCAACGGGAAAGCTGGATGGAAAGAGAGCACCAGGTAGACCCAGGGAGAAGATATTGGACGGACTTGCAGAGTGGCTGAAGACAAAGAGGGTGGAAGAGGTGCTTGAGGCAACAAGAGACAGAAACAGATGGAAGGCCATGATCGCCAACTCCATGTGGCAAGGCACCTGATGATGATGATGATGTATGTGTGCCCCTGCACTCGACCTTGCCGCTGCAGACTTCGTCTCCTCCTCTGCCGTCTTCGCCTTCGCCTTCTGTCCTGCCGGTGCCGCCTTCGCCTTCTGTCCCGCCGGTGCCGCTTTCGTCTTCTGTCCCGCCGGCGCTGCCTTTGTCTTCTGTCCCGCTGGTGCGCCTTTGTCTTCCGTCCCGCTGGTGCCGCCTTGTCTTCTGTCCTGCGTGTGCCGCCTTCGTCTTCTGTCCCGTCGTTGCTGCCTTCGTCTTCTGCCCCGCTGGTGTCGCCTTCATCCTCTGTCGCGTCGGTGCTGCCTTCGCCTCCGTCTCGGCCACCGCCATGTGATAAACTAAAACTATACCTTTTTAACGCTCAGTCAACATGTGCAGATGGCAAAGCCGATGTCATTGCTGACTTTATTGCAGATGAGCATGTTGACATTGTTTTTATCACAGAAACATGGCTTAACCCCCTTGGTCATGAACCTATACATGCGATCTCACTCCGAGTGGTTACAGGCTTGCTTCTTTCCATCGCTCATCCCGAGGTGATGGTATCGCCATCCTCTACAACGACTCACTCCATTCCCGCCTATCTTTCTCGCAGTCTCTGCCTTTCTCCCATCCTTCTTTCGAGCACGTTGAAGTATCCTTCCAATCCACCCATCACCCCATCACCTTCTCCTGTGTCTATCGACCTCCACTTAGCTCTGCCAACAAGCTCACCACATCCATGTTTCTCTCTGACTTTGATCAACTTCTTGATTACTACTGCCTCTTACCTGGAAATCTCATCATTCTAGGTGACATCAATGTCCACTACGACAACACTTACCGTTATGACACAAGACATATCAACTCTCTGTCCAATCACAATATGACACAACATATTTCTGAACCAACCCATCAAAAAGGTCACATTCTTGACTGGATCATTTCTCGTGATCACCACAATTCAGCTACTGACAACTGCCTAGTTCTTTCTACCCGTCTAACTTCAGCCCTTCCATCTGACCACCTGCAATTCTCTGTTCTCTTGACATTTCTTCCTCCTTCCGTACCACGCGCACAGTGACTCGACGCAATCTCAAATCTATTGACCTCTCCACATTTTCATCTGATGCCTCCCGCCTCCTTTCTGAAAAGTCCAAACCTTGCCGATGAATTCTATACTACTCTCCACCATCTTCTGGACACTCATGCTCCAGCCACAACCCGTCTTTTACCTGACCGCCCCCCTACCCCCTGGCTCACTCATGAGATTGCCTGTGCAAAACGTGCCCGCCGCAGAGCAGAGCGCCGTTGGCGCAAATCCAAACTCACTGTACATAGGCAACTTTTCCAAGCCTCTAAAACAAAAGTATCCACCCTCATTGCATCTGCAAAAACAAGCTATTTCCAAACCAAAATCCTGAATGCCTCTTCTTCAAGAGAACTCTTTACAACCATGAATCATCTCCTTGGCACACGAAAAGATTTACCTCTCCCAACAAAACATACAAATGAAGAACTCCCATCTGTATTCTCCAAGTATTTCACCACCAAAATACAAACTCTTCGTGACAGGCTTGACAGGACACCCTGTCAACCATGCTCACCTGACCCTTCCTTCTCTGGCACACCTCTTACTACTTTTACCCCAGTCTCACAAGAAGAAATTCTCAACACAATCAGATCCATGTCGTTCAAAACCTGCGAACTGGATCCTCTTCTAGGTTCTCTCTACTCTGACTGTCTCCCTACTCTCCTCCCATTCATCACTGACATCATAACACTTCTCTTCAAACTGGAACTGTCCCAGATTCTTTCAAGTCTGCTATTGTTCACCCTCTCCTCAAGAAATACAATTTAGACCCAAATGAACTGAAAAATTACCGGCCTATCTCTAATCTCTCTTTCTTGTCAAAACTCATCGGAAAAGTTGTCCTCAACCAGCTGAACTCTCACGTGTCTGTCAACAATCTCCTCAATCCTTTCCAGTCAGCCTACCGCCAGTGCCATAGCACTGAAACTGCCCTGCTACACATTCTCAACAATCTCCTCTTGCAACTGATACTGGCAAAGTCTCTCTCCTCACACTCCTTGATCTGTCTGCAGCTTCGATACCATTGACCATGGTATTCTCCTTTCTAGACTTCATTATACTTTTGGCATCTCTGACATTGCTCTCTCCTGGTTCACTTCATATCTATCAAACAGAAAACAAACTGTTCTCATTAATGGCACTTACTCTCAATCTGCATACCTGACCTGTGGTGTTCCACAAGGAT
>JAPXFY010000019.1:27258533-27266033 GCA_030674185.1 Monoplex corrugatus
TATGTCCATGTAGCGTGAAGGGTCCCCTGAACATCCGTATTCCATGTTGTTACTCTGTTAATTTGACTCTTTCTTTATGTGTATAATTGATAAAGTAGTACTTGCATTCAATTTCTTGTCGTCTACCTTATTAGGTCTTTGAAGAACGCGTTTTGTTAATGCCCATTGACTGTGAGGGGTCCCTAAACACCTCATTCCCAATTTGTTACATTAAAATGATACATAACAGGATGTGTACACGATTCTGAATTTCACCGACACAACTGAATTTATCGTTATTTCTTTAATGCTCTTCAGGATAGGAACCAGAATACACAAGAAGATCTGTCTTGTCGTGTCTTGTCGTGTCTTGTCGTGTCTTGTCGTGTCTTGTCGTGTCTTGTCGTGTCTTGTCGTGTCTTGTCCTGTCTTGTCGTGTCTTGTCCTGTCTTGTCGTGTCTTGTCGTGTCTTGTCGTGTCTTGTCGTGTCTTGTCTTGTCTTATTATATCAAGTATGCGTCCTTATCCATGTATTTCTTGTTCCTATTTGGTTGAAGGTTGGCAGTCATTTTGATTAAGATGGCTTTTTAGAAATTTTTTTTAATTAACTTGGTGGGGGGGGGTGGGGGCGTTGTAAGAAACGTAGTCTTTTACGTTTTTAGGTAATTGGACAAGGGACAAACTCACCACCAGAGATAAAACTCGGTGGTGAATCTCTGAAAACAGTAGGTAAGTTTGTTTATTGGGATCCACCATAACATCAACCCTATGTTTAGATGAGGAATTGACAAGCAGAATAGGAAAGGCTACAGCCGCATTCAAGAAACTTATGAAAAGAGCATGGGAAAACGATAAGCTTAGGATAAACACCGAGACACTAATTTATGAAACATGCGTCCTCTCAACACTTCCTTTACGGGAGTGAGACGTGGACCTTGTATGCTGATCAGTAGAGGAGGTTAAATAGTTTTCATATGAGATGTTTACGTAAAATTAAAAAAAATTAAATGGCAAGATAGAGTCCCGGATACAGAAGTGCTCAAAGCAGCTAGCATTCAGTCACTATATACCATCCTGTGGTCTCGGCGTCTCAGGTGGCTTGGTCACGTTGCACGCATGGATAACTCCAGAATCCCCAAGCAGATACTGTATGGGGAACTGTCTGAGGGCACGCGCAACGTTGGACGACCCAAGCTTCGCTCCAAGAACCAGTGTAAAACGTCCATGATGGAATGTTGCCAAATGGGATTACGATTGCCGAGGATCGAGTGGGGTGGAGAACTGCTGTTTTCGCAGGAGCAAAGAGCTATGAAGACGATAGAGTCGAGCGCGCTATAGAGGCTAGACAAAGACGCAAATGCCCCACGGTGGATGACTCCACTGTAGTCGTGGTCAGAAACCGTGCCGATCGCGCATTGGTTGTTTTAGTCATGAGCGTTGCTGTGTTTTAAGATAACTAATTTTCCGCTGCCGACCGCTGCCATCGACAAAAAAGGCCACAGAAGTCTTTTACAGTATAACTAACAGTCATACAGTGTGAACTGTTCACAGCAAGTTCACTTAACAGTTTTACAATACTTTGTTTACAAGCATTGAGTTAAAAACGAAAATAAACAGTATTACTACAGTAATAATCTCTGTCAAATGACGAAGGGAAGAATACCAGATTTTTGTCGGATAATTTGTGGAAGGCGTTCTATCTTTTTGATTGACTCACACTTTTCAATTAAATGTTCATGGAATCGAATCTATGATGCTGATTTTAGAGAGTTGTAGGTTTCTTTTACAGAAAAGCAAACATGCATGTTTATTGATTTTCAGAACTGTGTGCGCCTTTCTTTGCTGCAATATCAACTACTCCATCATCGTGAAGAGCATGTGAAAAGGCTTCCAGCAAAAACTGACATCCGTACTTTTCACCTTTAAACTTTGTAGTAGTTCACTTGCCTTAGTAAATAAATCAGGTCTTGTTTCTCTGTTAAAAGACGGTGAGGCGTGCAATGCAATCTTGAATCAACAACAAGAACAACAAAAACAACAACATCAACAACAACAACAACAAAGCTACTTTAAAAAACACAGGCTACAGATTTACTAGATAATCCCATGCTTGTGTAAAAGCAACGAATTCAACTGTAAATATGGACACATATTCCCCGTTGAAATGTGACTTTTCTACTTTACATTTAGGAGTAGAAAGTGCTGCTCCAGTATTTTTACTAGTAGAACTGATCTGTCTGTAAAAATATGGAGATGGGTACGATAATTTTCATCGACCTGTTCTCGTCACGTATTGGTTGCAATTTTCGCGTTTAATTCTTTTTTATTATCTGTATAATCAGTGTCAGACGTGGCTTTAAACATTTGTATACAGAGGGGTGGCGGATGGTTTCTCAGCTTTTTCATTTACATTTATTTCAGACTTTTCAATTAAGCCAGATGTGTTAGCTGCAAACATTGTTTGTGATGAAATACTACTTACTCTTTTAGGAAAACCACAATTAGACCTGATTTTGATTCTCCATTGGTGATGTAGTTCTACTGGCAAACTTTGTTGTTGCTAACTCACAATATTCGTCCAGAGGCAGAATTCTATAAGCTTTATACGTTTCCTGATTAGCCCTGAAATGGCTGTAGTGGTCAGCTGGGCTATAGGCAATATGAAGCTGAATCAAATTATACACATGTAGAATACACTTGTCTCCCCTGTTTCTTACTTACCAGTATACACACGTACTCCTGCCATTTTCTTCTGATCAACGCCACGTTTGAGAAGTTGTCGACAGTTTTTTGTGTGTGTTAATTGTTGTGAAAGTCGTTTGTATACGCTTCACAAAGGCACGCTCGCCGAAAATTTACGCTTGCCCTGTAACAAACATTGAACATGCGTTCTGATTGTGTTTTTGTTGTGACTTTCTGCTTCGTATTTGCTTGAATGCTGGCGGTCGGTTTGATTCAGATTCAAAATTTGCAAGGAAAGAAGTCCTGTGACATATGGACATTGATAGCGTTTTTTAGTTTCCCTTTCAATACAGATTACATGAGAGCCTTTACTGTTCGTATTTTTTGTGAAGGTGGGACCGTCCTTAGGGGAATCTGGATGGGTTTAGCCATGATGATCTTGGGTTTATAATTCTCCTGGGGGTCTCCCAAAACAAGTCTCGTATGTGTCTTCCACAGTTTTCAGCGATCACGCTGCTTCTTCTAGCGGTGGGGTTGATGGCGTCTTTTAGACACTGTTGGTCAGTATAAAGGTTCTTGCTTGACACACGAGACAGTCTTATTTACTTGTTTATTTATTTACTTATTTATTTATTTGTTTGTTTGGTTATTTATTATTGTTTTTGTCAACAAATTCAGCAGGAAAAAAAAAGAGTTGAACAAATTTTCTTGAACCTCTTTTCTTGGTTGCTAATGGCTGCTTTTGATGTTGGAAATATCTGTGCAACATATTTCATGACATGCTGTTGTCTTGAGCTGCCCACACCAACGGAAATAGGCTGTGATTGGCTGCATCATTTCTGGCCGCCATCGTGATTTGTTCGTCTGCTAATAAGATATTCTTTTTTATATGACTCATTGACATATAAAACTGATATCTGATTCTAATGTATATTGTTTCTTGAACAATACTTCTTTAGCATTGTGTCATTACAGCTCCTGTTTTTCGTCATAGTCGTTTGGGTTGACATGTATTTGCTCAATGATGTGTTCCCCTTTATCACACGTATTTTTGTGTGTGTGTTGAATTGTTGGGGGTCTTGTGAGTTGAGGTGCTATACAAATAAATCTTAGTAATTATCAGAAATATTATAGTATGAATTTGACAGAAAAGGTTTGTCCTGCTGCGGTTGTTTGAGAAAATTGTTTCTGTTAATGGCCCCAGCTAGATGTGAAGTAGCCATTATATCACCATTTTCCTTTAATTAATAAATTAATTGATAAATTAATTTAATTATCTGAAAGCTTCCCATGCCAAGAAATTATTACGACACTGAGAAAATAGTCGAAGGATACTGTATGAAATTAAAAAAAAAACCTGAGCCTAGCTGGTGTGTAACTTAAGAGGTCATGGAAACACACACACATGGAAACACATATTCTCACACACACACCACTAACACACACACACGCGCGCACGCACGCACGCACGCACGCACGCACGCACGCACGCACGCACGCACGCACCACACATACACACACACACGCGCGCGCGCGCGCACCACACACACCCCGATATGTACACACCTTCTTTCTCACCACACACACCACACTACAATTAACATACACATCACACGACACACACACACACACACACACACAACACACACACACACACACACACACACACACACACACACACTGTCACACTCACCTCACTCACGCGCGCACACGTACACACACTGTCTCAAACAGACAGACAGACAGACAGACAGACAGACAGACAGACAGACATCTTCACGGCTCCTTTCATTATTAATTCACCACGCACATACACATACACACACACACGCACACACACACCCTCCACACTCACACCTCCACATCACTCACAAACACACACACAAACTCACACACACGCACATACACATACACACACGCACACACACAACACATTACATACTTACACACACACACACACACACACACACACACACACACACCACCACCACGCACACACACACACACACACACACACACAAAAAACGCACTTTTCTCTCTCTCTCTCTCTCTCTCACCCACCAGCTAGCCACAGACGCCAACACCTATCACCTTATTATACACTAAGGAGAATCGCCCAGGCAATGACAAGAGAGCAGAAGGACAAAGGTGTGCCAACTATCCCTACATGACGGATGACCATGTCAGGATCGCCATAGCAACAGCCACTGGACCCGTCCTCACGGCAGAGACAAGAAAGATAGGCCCGAGACAGGTGTCTTTAGCGTTAACATTGTTACTGTCGTAGCTGCAGGCAATTCTCCCGGGGTGACTGTCACTCGCTCACTTGCACACTTCTCGTCTTGAGACAACGGCTGGCTGATTTAAAAATCCAAAACAAGTGTGACTGCCCGCGTTCAAGCAAACAGGAACCAGAAAAAACACGAAAGAAGAATAAGAACGCGTATTTAATACAACAAGACAAGACAGGTGCAAATTTTCGGCCAACTGGCCTTTGTCAAGCGTAAGATTACAAACAAACAAACACGAGATATAAAAATTAGGAGAAAAACACTAAAACTTCCTTGCAGCTCGGTCCATTTTTCCCCCACTGACTATTCTTTTTTCTTTTTCAATCTCTTTTCAACAAATCAAAAAAAAAAAAAAGGATTAATAAGTAATGACTGGAGGCTGTATGTGTGCATATGTGTGTGTGTGTGTGTGTGTGTGTGTGTGTGTGTGTGTGTGTGTGTGTGTGTGTGTGTGAGTGGAGAGGAGAGAGAGAGAGAGAGAGAGAGAGAGAGAAGAGAGAACTTGTGCATTTGTGTGTGTATGTCTCTCTCTCTGTGTCTCTCTGTCTGTGTCTCTGTCTCTCTCTGTCTGTCTCTCTCTGTCTTCTTTCTGTCTGTCTCTTGGACAATTCGAGATATTGGACAATTCAGGATGTTGGATAACTCAAGATGTTCAGGATGTTGGACAACTCAGGATTTTTACATCATGAGATGTTTAACATTTCGAGATGTTAGACAACTTAGGATGTCGTACAACTACATCCTAAGTTGTCTAACATCTCGAACTTGGATGTTGGAGAACTCGGGATGTTGAACAACATGGGATGATGGACAACTTGGGATGATGGACTAAGTCGGGATTTTGGAGAACTTGGGATATTGGACAACTTAGGGTGTTGGAGAACTTGAGATGTTAGACAACTTGGGATGTTGGACAACTTGGGATGTTGGACAACATGGGATGTTGGACATCTTGGGATGTTGGATAACTCAGAATGTTGGCAACTCGGGATGTTAGAGAACTCGGGGTGTTGGACAATTTGGGATGTTAGACAAATAGGGGTGGTGAACAACTTAGGATGTTGGACATCTTGGGATGTTAGACAACTTGGGATGTCAGACAACTTGGGATGTTGAACAACTTGGGATGTTGGACAACTTGGATGTTGAACAACTTGGGATGTTGGACAACTTGGGATGTTGAAGAACTTGGGATGTTGGACAACTTGGGATGTTGAAGAACTGGTGTGACAAATTGGGATGATGTTGGAAGCTGATGGATAGGCTGAGGGAGTCAAGGGTTAATTTTTTTATTTTGCTGTCATGGTTGATGAAACGAATGCTAATGCGTAGACAGACGGAGTCAAAGGGTCATCTTTAGTCTGGGTACAATGAATTGCTTTTGAACAGACAACAAACTCTGACTGCTTTGAAACAGGCTCCATTCCCAGTGAAGCTGGACCACTTCTTGGCCGTGTCCGAACCTCCGTGGCCCTGCACAAGGTGTCCGTGAACCAGGAGAGGCTGGACCACCTGCAGCACACCTGTCGGACCAACGGCACACAGCGTTACATTAGCAACAGGAACAAGCTAGAGGTTTGTGGTGTGGTGTGGTGTGGTCTGCTGTGCTGTGCTGTGTTGTGTTGTGGTATGGTGTGGGTGTGTGTATTGTGGTATGGTGTGATGTGGTGTGTTGTGGTATGGTGTGGTGTGGTGTGGTGTTTTGTGGTTTGCTGTGCTGTGCTGTGTTGTGATGTTGTATGGTGTGTTGTGTTGTGTTGTGTTGTGGTATGGTGTGGTGTGTTGTGTTTGTTTTGTGTGGTGTGTTGTGTTGTTTGTGGTGTGGTATGTTGTTTTGTGGTATGCTGTGGTGTGGTGTGGTGTGTGTGCTGTGTTGTGGTATGCTGTGGTGTGCTGTGGTGCGCTGTGGTGTGGTATGTTGTGCTGTGCTGTGTTATGTTGGTTGTTTTGTGTTGTGTTGTGATATGTTGTGCTGTGGTGTGGAGTGTTGTGTTGTGTTGTGGTGTGGTGTGGTGTGGTATGGTGTGGTGTGGTGTGGTATGGTGTGGTATGGTGTGGTGTGATGTGGTGTGTTGTGGTGTTCTGTGGTGTGTTGTGTTGTTCTGTGGTGTGGTGTGGTATGTTGTGTTGTGATGTAGTGTGCTGTGTTGTGTCGTGACGTGTCGTGTGTGTTGTGTTGTGTTGTTTTGTGTTGTCTTGTGTTGGTGTGACGTGATATGATGTTTAATGTTATTTTACTTTATGCTATGCTATGTTATACTGTGTTGTGTTATGTTACATTGTGTTGTGTTTTGTCTTGCGTTTTGTTGTTTTGCCTTGCGCTGCATAGTAGTGTGTTGTGTTGTGTTAACGTTGTGTTGTTTCATGGTGTATGGTGTCGTGGTGAGTTGTGTCGTGTTGTGTTGTCTTGTGATTTGGTGTGTTGTGGTGTGGTGTGTTGTGTTGTGATGCTTTGTGTTGTGTTGTATAGTGGATCATATTAATACAATGTGTTGTTTTGCATTTATAATAATGTCGTCACAACGGACACTCCATGTAAAATTCCAGT
>JAPXFY010000019.1:27271033-27286033 GCA_030674185.1 Monoplex corrugatus
CGGAGTCGGAGTCCCTAAGGCAGTTCGTCGTTGTCTACAACCTCGTTCTGGCAACTCCTGCGTCGCCCCTGGTACCAGGCGTCCCGGCATCTGTTTTTCCCCTGGATTCTACTAGTGGCGAGGAGAGGGGGGATCTGCTGCATGGGCAACAGCTCGTCCTCCATATTCACGTGCCCAGGCTTGCACCTGGAGAGGTCACTCCAGCTTCGCTGGTAACACAGCATCGACACAACACGGAGAGTAGCAGATACCGGTTTTAAGCCTAGGCTTTTTTGGCGTAGAGCCGGGCGCCAGGGGTTACTCTCGACGGTGGGAGGAATCTTCGCATTCCATTGGGTAGCTACCGCCCGCCTCAAGCTGGGCAGCCCCCAGTCAGTAAGGTGTTACCCGGCCACAACCTGTTTGCTCCAATGGATGCTTGGAGCTTAGAGGAAACTTGACAGGCAGGTTGTAAATACCAGGCACCAGACAACACAAAGAAGAAAAAGAAGATGCCAGCTCTTCTGATATCAAGCTGGAATGTAAGGACAATGTGTCCTGGTTTTGACAGCGCCCTACAGCTGTTAGACGACACGCGGAAGACGGCCGTGATAGACAGGAGCTTCAGCGACTCAACGTCGACATCGCTGCATTACAGGAGACAAGGCTACCTGGGGACGGATCACTGCGTGAGAAGAACTACACGTTCTACTGGCAGGGGAAGAACCCAGAGGAGCCACGTATTCATGGTGTGGGCTTCGCTGTAAAGAACTCTCTCCTAGCAACCGTAGAGCTCCCCACGGGAGGTACGGAGAGACTGCTCACTTTAAAAATGACGACCAGTTCAGGCACAGTCAACTTCATCTGTGCCTATGCCCCAACATTAAGCTCCTCACCCGACGTCAAGGACCAGTTCTATGAGGCCCTGGATGCTGTTGTCAGAGGAGTTCCCAGCAAGGAAGGTCTCTTCATATTGGGAGACCTGAACGCACCCGTAGGTGCTGATTTTGAAGCCTGGCCAACCAGCATTGGACATCATGGTGTTGGGAAGCAAAATGAGAACGGTCAAAGACTCCTGGAACTTTGCTCTTACCACAAGCTGGCCATCACCAACACCTTCTTCAACAATAAGGAGAAGCACAAGGTGTCATGGCGCCATCCCAGATCCCACCACTGGCATCAGCTCGACCTCATCTTAACAAGGAGGTCGGACCTTAACAATGTCCTCAACACGAGGAGTTTCCACAGCGCTGATTGCGACACAGACCACACCCTGGTACGCAGCAAGATCAAGCTTCTACCCAGAAGACTGCACCACTCAAAGAAGAAAGGTCGCCCAAGGATTGATGCCTGTCGCACGTCCGATCCAACCAAGGCCGGGGAGTTTGTAGAAACCCTGAATGAAGCGCTCAAGAGTGGCTCAGAGATCCAAAACGCTGAGGAAAAGTGGAATCACGTAAAGGACACAATCTATCAGTCCGCCCTGAGTATATTTGGGAAAAAAGAACGAAAGAATCCCGACTGGTTTGAGGCAAACTGGCAGGAAATGGAACCAGTGGTGGAAGCGAAACGCAAGGCTTTACTTGCGTATAAAAACAACAATATCCAAACTATTCGTGATGCTTACAGAGCTGCCCGCAGCAAGGCCCAACAAACTGCTCGGCGATGCGCCAATGACTATTGGCTACAGTTAAGCTCAAGTATTCAGCAGTCAGCAGATTCAGGCAACACTGGCAGCATGTACGCTGGCATCAAACAGGCGACTGGTCCAGCAGCCTCCAAGTCAGCCTCCAAGTCCAAAGCCGGAGAGAGCATCACAGACTCAGCAAAGCAGATGGAGAGACGGGTAGAGCACTATCTGGAGCTGTACTCCACGCAGAACTCTGTCACCGATGCTGCCCTGAATGCCATTGAGGAGTTGCCTGTCATGGAGGAGTTGGATGTTGAGCCAAGCCTTGAAGAACTAAGCAAGGCGATTGACGGTTTGGCGACGGGAAAAGCCCCTGGTGAAGACGGGATACCTCCAGAGGTCATCAAGTGCGGGAAGCCTGCTCTTCTCAACGAGCTGCATGAACTTTTGTGCATGTGCTGGAAGGAAGGCTTCATTCCGAGAGACATGAGAGACGCCAGGATAGTGACTCTATATAAGAACAAGGGCGACCGCAGTGATTGTAATAATTATCGCGGAATCTCACTCCTCAGCATTGTTGGGAAAGCATTCGCCAGAGTCGTCTTAACCCGTCTACAGAGGCTGGCAGCTCGCATCTACCCTGAGTCCCAGTGCGGCTTCAGGGCCGGAAGATCGACCATCGACATGATCTTCTCTGTCTGACAACTACAGGAAAAGTGCTGCGAGCAGCACATGCCCCTTTGCCTCGCCTTCATTGATCTCACGAAAGCGTTCGACCTGGTCAGTCGGAGTGGTCTTTTCAAGCTTTTGAAGAAAATCGGCTGCCCCCCCAAGACTATCAGCTGTCATCGAGTCTTTCCACGAGGATATGCATAGCACTGTGTGCTATAATGGTGCCACATCAGAGCCTTTTAGAATCAGCAGCGGAGTGAAACAGGGATGTGTTTTGGCCCCAACTCTGTTCGGGATCTTCTTCTCGGTGTTGCTGACCTATGCTTCTGCAGATCTGAAGAAGGGATATATCTTCATACAAGGACCGATGGAAAGTTCTTCAACATTGCCAGGCTTCGTTCCAAAACTAAGGTGGAAAAGAAGACATCAGAGAAGCTCTCTTTGCAGATGATGCTGCGCTGGCTTCCCACAGTGAACAAGATCTCCAGAGGCTCGTTGATCGCTTCGCCCACGCTTGCAGAGAGTTTGGTCTCACAATCAGCTTGAAGAAAACTGAGATCTTAGGCCAAGGCTGTAAAGAACCACCATCTCTACACATTGGAGACTACGACCTCAATACTGTCCACAAATTTCAGTACTTGGGGTCCACCATAAGTGACAATTACAACCTCTCTCTGGACGCTGAAATCAGCGCCAGAATTGCAAAGGCCTCATCTGTTATGGCTAAACTGAACAAGCGTGTCTGGTCCAACAACAGTCTCACTGCGAACACCAAAATGCAGGTGTACAGAGCATGTGTGTTGAGCACACTTCTCTACTCAAGTGAAGCCTGGACCACATACGCCAGCCAAGAAAAGAGGCTCAACATTTTCCATCTCCGCTGCTTGCGACGCATCCTCGGCATCCAATGGCAAGACAAGGTGACCAACACAGAGGTCCTCCGTCGTGCGGGCCTCAGACCATCTTTGCCCTTCTAAGCCAACGCCGACTACGCTGGCTTGGCCATGTGCGTCGAATGGAGGATGGACGCATACCAAAAGACGTTCTCTACGGCGAACTGGCAAACCGGAAGCGAACTCCAGGACGCCCACAGCTACGCTTTGTAGACGGATGCAAAAGGGACCTTAGAAGCTCAGGGATTGACCCAGGCTCTTGGGAGACTCTGGCGGAAGACAGGGCAGCGTGGCGGACAGCCGTTCAGCAAGGCGTTGTGAATGCGGAGAGGAGGAGAGCAGAAAGCGCAAATGAGAAAAGGGCTCTTCGCAAGCAACGTTCCAGAAACCAGACAACAGAGACTCAATTTGTATGTGGCAGATATGACAGAGATTGCCACTCAAGAATCGGCCTGCACAGCCACAGCAGAAAGTGCACGTCATGACCACAACGCCTCCTGGTGCAGACTATCATCTCCTGAGATGTAAAGAGGCCGACGATGTATGTGTGTATGTATGTATGTATGTGTGTATGTATGTATGTGTGTTTGTATGTATGTGTGTATGTATGTATGTATGTATGTATGTGTGTGTGTATGTATGTATGTATGTATGTATGTGTGTATGTATGTATGTATGTATGTATGTGTGTGTGTGTATGTATGTATGTATGTATGTATGTATGTATGTATGTATGTGTGTGTATGTATGTATGTATGTATGTATGTATGTATGTATGTATGTATGTATGTATGTATGTAAATGTACATGCCGTCTGTATGTAGAAGTTTCATTGTTTCATAGTCATCGTCCTTCCAAGGAACCAACGGCCTTTATGAATACACTGTGTCTCTGTCTGTGTCACTTTGTCTCTGTCTGTCTCAGTCTCTCTCTCTCTCTCTCTCTCTCTCTCTCTCTCTCTCTGTGTGTGTGTGTGTGTGTGTGTGTGTGTGTGTGTGTGTGTGTGTGTGTTTGTTTGTATGTACGTGTGTGAGTGTGCGTGTATGTGTGTGTGTGTGTGTATGTTTGTATGTATGTGTGTGTGTATGCATGTATGTGTGTGTGTGTGTGTCTGTGTGTGTATGTCTGTGTGTGTCTGTGTGTGAATCTGTGTGTTTGTGTGTCTGTGTCTGTGTATCTCTGTGTGTAATGTAAATATTTATGATAAGAAAACTTGGGCTAGCGTTGTTTGACTATCTTTGTGGTGCTACGGATTTAGCTATACATAGCACAACCAAGGTGTACAGTGTGTTTATGGGTTTTTGAGATGTTTTAGACAACGAATTACTGGCTGCAGGTAGTAAGATAGGTAAGACCATATAATCAGTAATGACAGGTTTTAGCAGTATAGACCGTATACTGAAATAAACATGAACAAATTCCTTAAAAAGTTTCAAAGTTCAGATTTGGTATTCCTAGTATTGGTTGCCATCGTTATAGATATGGTATCGGAGGTAAAAATAAATTCATATATCGCTTATGTAATACAGCAAACGAAGATGAACTATATGCCTCACTTGTTGCTCTGTACTACAAAATCGTAGACTGAAATCAACATCGTCGAAATACCACCGGAATCCATGTAACTTTAGACTAGTTTATGTATATCAACACGTAATGAAGTTGCTTTGTTGAATCGAGTATGTATGTTTATGAAGCATTAATATACTGAGTACGTTTACGCCATATGGTCTGAGTTTGTTTAATTTGAGTATGTCTGTTTATGAAGCATTAACACACTGAGTACTGTTACGTCTTATGGTCTGAGTTTGTTTAATTTGAGTATGTATGTTTATGAAGCATTAACACACTGCAAACTGTTACGTCTTATAGTCTGACTTTAAATACCTGGGCAGCTACATTGACTCCACAGAACAAGACGTCAATACCAGACTCGGAAATGCCTGGGGCGCTCTAAATCAACAGGACAAAATCTGGAAATCCAATCTACCGGACAACCTGAAAAGGAACTTCTTCCGAGCAGCAGTAGAGTCCGTTCTTACATATGGCTCAATCTCTTGTACCCTAACAACGACATTGGAGAAGAAGATTGATGGAGCATACACACGAATGCTGCGTGCAGCCCTGAACAAATCCTTGAGAGAACATCCAACTAACAAAGAGATGTATGGTAAGATCCCACCAATCAGTAAATCAATACGTCAACAAAATTGTTTTTCGCGGGACACTGCTGGCGTAGCAAAGAAGAACTGGTGAAAGATGTTCTACTATGGAGACCCAGTCACGGCAAACAAAGAAGCCTTCATTGACCAATTGATCGATGATACACGCTGTCAGTATGATGAACTACCTTCTGCAATGTCTGACAGAGAAGGATGGAGGAAACGTGTCATGGATAGCCGAGCAAGCTCGACATGATTGATTGATTGATTGTTTAGTCTGAGTATGTCTGTTTATGAAGCATTAATGTACTGAGTACTGTTACGTCATATGATCTGAGTTTCTTTGATTTGAGCATGTCTGTTTATGAAGCATTAACATACTGAGTACTGTTACGTCTTATGGTCTGAATTTGTTTAATTTGAGTATGTCTGTTTATGAAGCATTAATATACAGCTTAGTGTTACGTCATATGGTCTGAGTTTGTTTACTTTGAGTATGTCTGTTTATGAAGCATTAACATACTGAGTACTGTTACGTCTTATGGTCTGAGTTTGTTTACTTTGAGTATGTCTGTTTATGAAGCATTAACATACTGAGTACTGTTACGTCTTATGGTCTGAGTTTGTTTACTTTGAGTATGTCTGTTTATGAAGCATTAACACACTGAGTACTGTTACGTCTTATGGTCTGAGTTTGTTAACTTTGAGTATGTCTGTTTATGAAGCATTAACATACTGAGTACTGTTACGTCATATGATCTGAGTTTGTTTACTTTGAGTATGTTTATGAAGCATTGATATACTGAGTACTGTTACGTCATATGTTCTGAATTACACGAATATCATGGATAAAAAGTTTTTGTATCAAGAATTTCCTGCATGTCTTCTGCAATGATATCTACTCAAATTTATTTTTCATTTTTATTACCCTTTCAGTAAAGAGCTTTGGTTTATATTGAACAGAACTTGTTATTATATTCGTATTCGTGTTTTCTTTCAGCAGTTTGTTTGTGTATAAAACATAAAAACGTGCGGTTTAATTGTTTAGTTTTTCCACGTTCATCATACCTCCAAGAGACCAATTCAACTCAGCAGCAATGTCTTGTCAGATTGAGAATTGTTGCACTGACAAAAACAGTAGCAAGGTAATCCATGATAACTGAAAGGTTAAAGTAACTGAAACAAAGAAAACAAAGTTGTAAGCACATAAAAACTTGGGAAAATGATGGGACAAGAAATCACTGATATTTGTAATAAAGTAACTTGGATGGCGCTTGATGACACGTCATATTGTATACGTATAATGGATGTCACTAACAGAAAGGATATGGTCACTCTGACAGCAGGGCATGAAGGGCCACTGATTGTGGGACTACATTTCAGAATGCTATGATGATGACAATGGGGAGGACTATGAAAGAGCTAAGAAGTTCCATTCATCGAGAACAGGGCTGGCTGCCTATGTTGTCAATGACAGAGCCGAGGACTCGAGATTTGATGTCTTATCTCGACGTCAGTCCCTGCTCGTAATATCTCCATTAAAATTGTATGACAGGGTAGTACTCTATGCTTACTTTCATGATGTTGCCTAACGTCAACCAGGCCCGAAGAATACGGACACATGCGGCGTTGGGCATGAAATTTGAATAACACCCTCAATAACGAATCCACGAAATCGATTTGTCCCGATTGCATGATTCCACCAATCTTATCGATGAGCCAGTACCACGCTCAGCAACATTGATAATAAGAATTCCATAGTACTTTTTTTAATTGCTGGGGGCTCGAACCCATGACTTCCCGTTGCGATAACCACTTGGCCCGTGGGGATACTGGGGGCTCTCTCAGTATGAATAGTATCCCCACCTTCTGGAAATTCTGTGCTAGAAATTTCCTCTTTTCTGTCACTCTCTTTGTTTCTTTCTGCCTCCTTTGGTTTCTGTCATTTCTTCCTATCATTTTCTGCCTTGCTGGTCCATTCACCTGTATGTGTTCGATGAAGTCTTACATACTCCTCTGTTAGAACTGTTAATTGCGTATATTTATCAAATGCATTTTTGACTCTAGGGAAATGAGATATGCGGAAGCAATTTAATTTAAGTTAATTTAGGCATGTTTTTATATATGTTTTCGTGTCCTTAGTTATGTTTAAACTTGTATTCAGGTTTGTTTTTTTAAATCCCCTGTGTGATAAATTGGACGGAATGGTCAACACCAGGGGCATCTCCTTAGATTATGTGCCCGAATGCATTGATCATGTATTTAAATTTCTGGTCCATTATTTTCCTCTTGAAGTATTGTATATGTTTTGAAACGGTTATAACCCTGACATGGCTCCATGCAGTCGGCTGGGCTTTAAACAACAATAACAAAACCACTGGGCCACAGTTTTAGTTTCAATTTCTCAAGATGACGTCTCTGTGCTGGGAACGGATTCCATACGCACTAACGTCACAGGTACCAAGTGTATGGTAATCATGGCACAAGCCTTTAAGCCTGCACATAAACATTCCCACTCGGCCACACTGACTGGTTCGATTCTGATTCAGATTATAACACTGACATTCTTTCCATTGTCCAGACCTTAGACTTGTTTTTGGTGGACAATGACCACCAGCTCCTCTACTGCTACATCCCTAAGATAGGGAGCAGCACCATGAAGAGACTGTTCAGCATCTTGCGAGGCAGCAACAATGGCTTGGCACTTTTCAACATGTCGGGTCGCTTCATACACCGGAGGGCCGGGGCCTACAGCACTGTGGGAAAAGACATGAAGGCTGAAACCTTCCTCAGGAAGTTCCACGTGGTTCAGACCTTCACCAAAATCATGTTCGTCAGGGACCCTTATGAGAGACTGTTTTCTGCTTTTGTGGACAGGTGAGATGCTTGGTGTGCTTGTGTTAGTATTAGTGTGTTAGTGTAGTGTTAGTGTGTGTGTGTGTGTGTGTGTGTGTGTGTGTGTGTGTATGTGTGTTTGTAAGTGTGTGTGTGTGTTAGCATGTGTGTGTGTGTGTGTGTGTGTTTGTAAGTGTGTGTGTGTGTGTTAGCGTGTGTGTGTGTGTATGTGTGTGTGTGTGTGTGTGTGTGTGTGTGTGTGTGTGTGTGTGTGTGTGTCTGTTTGTGTGTGTTGTGTGTGTGTGTGTCTTAATGTGGTTGTGTGTTAGTTTGTGTGTACGAGTGTTGTGTGTTATAGTGTGTGGTGTGTGTGTGTGTGTTAGTGTGTTTGTGTGTGTGTGTGTGATAGTGTGTGTGTTAGTGCATGTGTGTGTGTTTGTGTTTGTGTGTGTGTGTGTGTTTGTGTCTATGTTTGTGTGTGTACGAGTGTGTGTTGGGTGGTTGTGTATGTGTGTGTGTTTGTGTGTGTGTATGTGTATGTGTATGTGTGTGTGTGGGGGGGGGCGTGTTTGTGATTGTGGGTGTAAGACCATCATGAATAGCCCTTTCGGGCTTTGCCGTGTTGTTGATAAGAAGTGTCATGTGTTGATAAGAAGTGTCATGTGTTGATAAGAAGTGTCGTGTGTTTGATAAGAAGTGTCATGTGTTGATAAGAAGTGTCATGTGTTGATAAGAAGTGTCATGTGTTGATAAGAAGTGTCATGTGTAGAAGAGGACGGGGGTGGGGTGGAGAATGACTGGATGGTGTACGTGTGCATTCAAATGTATCTATGTGTGCTCATGCATGTATGAATATAATTGTGTGTGTGTGTGTGTGTGTGTGTGTGTGCGTGTGCGTGCGTGTATGTGTGTGTGTGTGTGTGTGTGTGTGTGTGTGGGAGAGTGGGTGTGTGCACCAATATATTACACATATAGGGGAAAGACTGTAAATTGCGAGTCGGGTAATTACGAACAGTCCTTTTTTTCCGAAAATGGGGGAAAACTGCGTCAAACTGATGCTCCGGAACCAAAGAGTACGTTCCCCTGACCTGATGGCCACAACAGCACGGCAGAGGGCTGCTCACGAAAGCGAGGTGTAATTAAAAAAAATTAAAACCTCTCACCGTTTTTTTTTTTTAATTTATTTTTTTATTTTTAATCGTAGCGATCCAGTGACTGTTGTCATTAAATTTGAGTTGCTGTTCACGAAAATTTATGACTGAAATGCGCATGAATATTTATTTGTGAACAATAAAACTAGGCACTGGCCACATTCATGAATTATTTTTAACACAATAGTGCTATAAAAAACCTTACTATTACATGTTTGAAATATCGAACACCATAGTAAATTTGATTCCCAACAGGTTCGGTCTTCACAGCCAATTGTTCGGATTTAGCATCTCTCTCTGCCTCTCTAACACTCTCTGTCCGTCTGTCTCACTGTCTCTGTCTCTCTGTCTGTCTCTGTCTCGGTCTCTCTGTCTGTCTCCATCTGTCTCTGTCTGTCTGTCTCTCTGGTGGTAATCAGTGGTTGATATATATTTCTTTCTTTCTGTTTAATTGTCGTTTTACTGGGTGAGCTGAACGTGTGTGTCAACAGGTTGTTTGGAGCAAGCGAGAATCTTCAGTCTCTGTCTCCCATCATTATGAAGTCTTTGAGGCCCAAAAGCTGTGACGGACTTAACCTGACGTTCACTCACGTCATCGAATACGTCACGAAAACGACACCGTTCTTGCTGGATGAACATTTCAGGCCTTACTATGTGTATGTGTGTGTGTGTGTGTGAGAGAGAGATTTGGTTCAGTTTTTGATTGATATGAGAGAGAGAGAGAGAGAGAGAGAGAGAGAGAGAGAGAGAGAGAGGAGAGAGAGAGAGAGGAGAGAGAGATCTCATCAAAATAACAACAGTAATAATTATTCTTCTGCTTTAACATGATTTCCATCCACATGGAATTTATAGACAAAACATTTTGTTCCTTGCTTCCCTCCACTCCCTATTCCCCCATTCTATTTACCAGCACTTATTTTGTTTGTTTTATTTGAATTTAATATTTGGTTTTCTTGTAACCTGTATTCTGTTGTCTTAATTGACCTGCATTAACCAACAGCGAGTATCTAAGTCGGCCCATGTAGTAATAGTTGTAAAGCTGAAAAATACAGAAACGTTTGTTTGCACCTGCATTCAAAAAATACGTAGGATTTCGTATTGACTGGAGAGAGATGTGTGTATCTGTATGATGTTGTATTGATGAGAGAGCGATGCATGTCTTTGTATGATTTCGTATTGACTGCAGAGAGATGTGTGTCTGTTTATGATTTGTATTGACGAGAGATAGTGTGTGTCTCTGTATGATTTTGTATTGAGTGGAGAGAGATGTGTGTCTTTGTATGATTTTGTATTGAGTGGAGAGAGATGTGTGTGTCTCTGTATGATTTTGTATTGACTGGAGAGAGAGTGTGTGTCTCTGTATGATTTCGTATTGAGTGGAGAGAGGAGTGTATCTGTGTATGATTACGTATTGACGGGAGAGAGATGTGTGTCCCTGTATGATTACGTATTGAGTGGAGAGAGATGTGTGTCCCTGTATGATTACGTATTGAGTGGAGAGAGATGTGTGTCCTGTATGATTACGTATTGAGTGGAGAGAGGATGTGTGTCCCTGTATGATTACGTATTGAGTGGAGAGAGATGTGTGTCCTGTATGATTACGTATTGAGTGGAGAAAGGTGTGTGTCTATGTATGATTACGTATCGACTTGAGAGAGATATGTGTCTGTATGAGTTCGTATTGACTGGAGAGAAGAGTGTGTCTCGGAGTGGAATCACATTGTAATATATATTTGTATATAATATGCTCTCTAGAATTTTCCATTGCTTTTCTTCTTTTTCCCCATTTGTGGCCATGTGTGTGTGTGTGTGTGTGTGTGTGTGTGCGTGCGTGCGTGCGTGCGTGCGTGCGTGCGTGCGTGTGCGTGCGTGCGTGCGTATGTGTCTCTTCAGCGCTTAGATTTGATTTCTATCAAGAATTTGCGCTATATAAATATTGTAATTATTATCATTATTATTATGATTACGTATTGAGTGGAGAGAGATGTGTGTCTATGTATGACTACGTTTTGACAAGAGAGAGATGTGGTGTGTGTCTCTGTATGATTACGTATTGGGGTGGAGAAGATGTGTGTCTGTGTATGATTTTGTATTGACTGGAGAGAGATGTGTGTCTGTGTATGATTTGTATTGACTGAGAGAAGTGTGTGTCTCTGTATGATTTGATTGATTTGGAGATGTGTGTGTCTCTGTATGATTTGTATTGAGTGGAGACAGATGTGTGTCTCTGTATGATTTTGTATTGACTGGAGAGAGATGTGTGTCTCTGTATGATTTGTATTATGTGGAGAGAGATGTGTGTCTCTGTATGATTTGTATTGAGTGGGGAGAGATGTGTGTCTCTGTATGATTTGTATTAAGTGGAGAGAGATGTGTGTCACTGTATGATTTGTATTAAGTGGAGAGAGATGTGTGTCACTGTATGATTTGTATTGACTGGAGAGAGATGTGTGTCACTGTATGATTTGTATTAAGTGGAGAGAGATGTGTGTCTCTGTATGATTTGTATTGACTGGAGAGAGATGTGTGTCTCTGTATGATTACGCATTGACTGGAGAGAGATGTGTGTCTCTGTATGATTTTATATTGACTGGAGAAATGTGTGTGTTTCTGTGTATTCTCGTTTGCGACAAAAATCGAATTTGCAAGATTTTCTCAGCTGTTTGTGAGTTGATCTTCACCAAATTGAAGGCAGAGTTGTAGACTGTTGAGGGGTCTCGATCTGCATCAGCTTGAAAGTCATGGCGCCGGATCAAGATCACACGGAGGAAAGGCATGCATATAATCGACTTTTTTCAGGAATGTGTATGAACAGCACTTTCTCAAGAACTTTTGACAATAGTTACATTGTTTTAATTGTTGCGACAGTCTACTGTTGTCCTGGCTTCATGTCAAATTCTATTAAATGTGATACTTCTTCAAGGTCACATTGACCTTGAGAAGTACAAAATCTAATTTCTATAGTATTTTTTCTTTTAAAAAGGAGATTGCTAGAATGGCTTGACCATCATGTTTCATTTTTCTTCTCGTCACAGGGATTGCTTCCCCTGTCACTTGTCTTACGACTACATCGGCAAACTGGAAACGTTTCGAGATGACGTCAGAAACATTTTGGCGTCGGTTGGGATGGATTCTCGTACGGTGCTTGGAGACGACAAACAATTTGACACGCAGAGTGAAATGACCATTTTACGCGATGTCGGAGCACGAGCATTCGAAATGATGACCTCACCGTACTACAAACAATGCTTCACTATGTATAGGATGCTGAAGCGGACTTGGGTGTCTTTTCAGGTGAGCATGGCGTCACAGTTGGGTTATTCTTCATTTGATTGTTTGGGAAGAATTTTGCCTCCTTTTCCAAAGTATGATGTTTGTGCATGTGAAAATAGACGTGTGTGTGTGTATGTATGTGTGTGTGTGTGTGTGTGGTGTGTGTGTGTGTGTGTGTGTGTGTGTGTGTGTGTGTGCGTGTGTGCGTTTGTGTGTGTGCTTGCGTGTGTGTGTGCTTGCGTGTGTGTGTGTATGTGTGTGTGTGTGTGTGTGTGTGTATAGCATTGTCATTCTTGACTAATGCATTCAGAGACAAGGGGGTGGGGATAGAGGGGAGTTAATCTAGTTCTACTCAGATTAAAGAAAAGTAAATAAAATTCTTCGACCTGTGGATTCTCCAGGCCATGATCAAAGTGTTCAAAGGCGTCCTCAAGGCAAAACAGCATTCAAGAAGATGAAAAGCATTTTTACCAACAACTGCCTATCAATTAACATCAGGAAGAGAGTTCTTGAATGCTATATAGAACCAATATTGTTATACGGTTGTGAGGTTTGGACAGTCAACAAGAAAAGCCAGAACAAGATTGAGGCAGCCAAAATGTGGTTTCTGAGAAGAATGATGAGTGTTCCATAGACAACAAAGAAAACAAACGAGACAGTCTTGATGGAGGCAGACACAAAAGGTTCATTCATAAGGAAGATTAGGAAAAGACAGGCAACATTTATAGGCCATTTTATGAGGAAAGAGGAATTAGAGCACCTGGTCACAACAGGAAAGCTGGAGGGAAAGAGAGCACCAGGTAGACGCAGGGAAAATATTGGACGGACTTGTAGATTGGCTGAGGACAGAGAGTGGAAGATGTGCTTGCGGCAACACGGGATAGATGCGTATGGAGGGCCATGATCGCCAACGCCATGTGGCAGGGCACATGATGATGATGATGATATCACTGCGCATAAAGACATCCAGCACCCCACTGACCAGTTTGCTGTAGCCTGCACAGGCTTCGGTCTTGCAATTAATCTCAGCAAGACAGAAGCTATGTTTCAGCCAACATCATCTCAGCCTTTTGATGCTTGACCACCACGAACCAGAAAAAAAAATCAGAATGCGTATTTAATACCACCAGACAAGACGGCGCACATTTTCGGCCAACTGGCTCGTGTCAAACGTAAAACGTAAGATCACAAACTTTTCTCCCACTGGACGAAGGAGCAGGGAAATTTGTCTTTTTCTCCTAATTTTTGTATTTGTTGTTTGTTCATTTGTGATTTTACATTTACCCTTGACAAAGGCCAGTTGCCCGAAAATTTGCGAAAATTGATCTTGTCTGGTTGCATTAAATACGCATTGTGATTTTTTTCGTGTGTTTTTCTGGTTCCTGTTTGCTTGAACGTGGGCAGTCACACTTGTTTTGAATTCAGTATAGTGAATAGCAAGGGGCTCTTGGTGCGAAGATGGTGCTGCCCATCTCCAAGGCTAGCTCTGTGTTTGGAAGGCTGACCATGAAGTTGTGGCATGACCATGGCATTAGGATTACCAGGAGGATTGCTGGGTACAGAACAGTCGTTCTGAGCGCGCTGCTCATGTACTGCAAGACATGGACTACATGTACACAAAGGCAACGTATTTAGCAACTGGAACGCTTTCATCAAAGATGCCTGTGCAAGATGTGCAGCAGCATGCGTTGAGCGTCCAACTTTCATGTTATGAAGAAATGTGGCCTGCCAAATATAGAATGTGTTCTCAGCAATGACAACTTTAATGGAAAACAATTGATGATGAAATGTCCACCAGTTTAACAAGATGTGTAGAAGAGGGGTTTTAACTGCAATAACTGTTCATGTTATTTCAAGGAAATATTTATGAAACTTTCGTTTAAAGGTGGCAAATGATAGAGAGATCAAGTGAAAGACTAAGTGGGTGGATTAGCTGGTTGGTTAGAGACTGAATAGAGAGAGGGGACGATGAAATGAAATATTTAATCGGTTTCCTGGTTGTTTGGTTAAAAACTGCATGGATTGAGGAGATATTGAATCGCATTTTCAGAATCTGATAAAGGATGTTTTTCCGTGCAGGATACGCCTTTTTTCTCTTATCTTTGTTTGTTGTTGTTTTGCCTAAATCGCAGCGGGAAACTGCGTATTAATACATTAATTAGAACTGATATATAATCACACTGCGAGACCTTTTTTCTGTCAGATTCTATTTTCTGTCATTTCATTTGTCTTTTGACCCATTCAGTTATTTTCCCCAAGACGTCTTTCTTCGTCTCCAAATCAGCTTCAAAACTGCTGGCAGCCACCATGCTTTATAATACAAATGACACATGCCATCCAGTGGTCTTCCTCTCAGATGTCCTCTCTGTTCTCCAGGATTTGGAGAATGACGAGCTCTCATTTGA